>BROE01000007.1:9115984-9300851 GCA_036571765.1 Plecoglossus altivelis
TCTCATCTATCGTCTCTCAGTCTCTATGTATATTAATACATCACAAATTATTTACAATACACACACAACACAGCTACACATAAACACAACTACTATATAAATACTATTATAAATCAATACTAGTAATATAAGTAAAAAAAAAATATATAATGGTATATATATTTATAGTATATATATAAAGTTAATCAAATAATACTATTAACACACACAACGCCCATAACCATAAGCTGTACAAGTACATATCAGCACAATAATAGTAAGTAATGTTGTTCAGAAAACCGATTTAATTGCTTGTCAGTGAAAAATTGCCACCAACGTAGGAACTTGCTTCGCGCATAAGTGACAACATGACAAGCATGCATAAAGCAATTGTTGCTCTAAGTATTGTTTGTAAATGACATGGTAGTTAAATTTATATCAAAGTAATGCGTTACCAAAAGTGTCTGTTCATTATTTGTATGATTGATCTATAAAAAAGTAGACTTTATTCGCTATAATGGTTTTCAAGGTTATAGGGTTGTTGAACTGAAGGAGTCATTTCTTCAAGAGACAACAGACAAGTTTGTCATTTTAGAATCTATACATCTTATTTGTAAAATACTGAAACTCAAAGACCTTTCTGATAACTAACTAGAACACCGCAATATGTATCTGTTCAATTATCCATCTCTTTCCACCAATCACAGAAGCCATAGGTTCATTCCAACCTCAATGACTGATTGCTGGAATGGGAAAGAACTGCTTGTATTTTTAAAGTTGTCTGTATGAAAGCAGAGATCGATGCAGACCTATTCAGCTAGAGAGAGAAAAAAGGAAAGCAATTATTTGGCTTCCCCCAATAGAACCTTGACCAGTTCATTCAACTGAGAGAAGAGTATAACTGTGTTCTACTCAATGCAAAAACATCCTTTGATATCTTTTTTTGTACAGAGTTTAGAGAGAGAAGGTCCAGAACCCAACTGCTTCAAAGACCTTCAGATGTGTATTGTTCAGCTTTCTTCATGCGTCTGACAGGACAGTGGGATATGCAAACCCAACAAATTCACTTGTGTGTGGGTGTAACGCGATGATACTGGCAGGCTTGAGCTGTGGGTTTTTCCCCATGCAGTGGCCTCCAGGTGAGAGGGATGTGAGTGCAGCTTCAGCAGGCTCTAGTCTAGATCCCTCAGACCTCTCCAACTCCTCACTTCAAACAGAAAACTCTCACACTCTGCCCCCAAATATGGCTGCTCTCACTCACAGAACAAAGGATAACACACTTAGCACAAACATACCCACAAAAACTACACAACAACACATCAAACATGCCTTAACAAACCAATTCTTTATTATAAATCACACATTTAAATGTATTGTGATAAAAAAAGTTTTTTGAGGACGTTACCGGGCCGATATCTTGGCCTCTTCTAGAAGCTTCCTGAACTCCTCTTTAGCCTGCAGCAGTTTGAATTTCTTCTCTCTGTGCTCCTCTTTAATCCTAGCCTTAACAAACTGATCAAACACCTGCAGAGAGATAGATGGACCAGACAGAGACAGATGCAGGACTTTTGGCAATAGGTTATTATTAGTTTTCATGATAGGGAGAGAGAAAGAGAGGAAAGAGAGAACAAAAGACAGGGAGAGAGAGAGAGAGAGAGAGAGAGAGAGAGACCATCTCACCTGTTTCCTCTCTTCTGAGGAGAGCAGGAGATAGCGAGGGTCAAACACAATCTTGTGAAGCTCCTTTTCCCACGTGGAAAAGGCTGACACCTGATGAGCACACATACACACAGTCACATTTAAACCCACGATGGAACCTCGGCTATCAGGAAAGGTCTGCGCAGTAAGTGCTTTGGTGCACGTGTGTCTTTTGTGTGCACGTGTGTCTTTTGTGTGCACGTGTGTCTTTTGTGTGCACGTGTGTGCTTTGGTGCATGTGTGTGCTTTGTGTGCACGTGTGTGCTTTGTGTGCAAGTGTGTGTTTTCTACGTACGTGTGTGCTTTGTGTGTACGTGTGTGCTTTGTGTGCACGTGTGTGTTTTGTGTGCACGTGTGTGTTTTACCCCTCTCTCCAGCAACATTTCTCTGAAGTGTGTGATGCGCAGCTCTAACGGCAGGACAGTTCGATGGGAGGAAGGTCCGTCCTCTCTCTGGCCCCCCGTTTCCTCCAGCCCCTCTGCACATGCACAAGGTTCCTCCAGTCTACAGGTACACAGACTCTCTACAGTCAAACGTTATCACAAAACATCTCTCTCAATTTGCATACAGTATATACTGTATACTATAGAAACAATGACAAGCATTAAAGAGGACGCTTAATGCTATAATTACATATGACAGTGTCCTGTCTGACTCTATGTCTGGGTCAGTTTCAAACTACCATTAGCCTGTATTTAGCGAGGGGCAAATGACCCATGTGATCATGTCAGGCTTGAGACAGCCAGCTAAGCAGACAGATGTTGAGCTGACTATTTGAAATGGTTCTATCGTTGGAAAAGATAGATGGTCCCTGTTCACGCCATTGGTTTCCACTCACTTGTTCCTCTTAGTTTTGGAGCTGTGCTCCTCTTCATCCTCATCTTCTTCATCTGCTGAGAAAGAACCTGAGCCATCTCCTGCTGGGGAAGAGACACCCAGGTGTCAGTTAGGTGTGGTGTGGTTTGCGGGATTTATGTGGGGCTGTTTGATGTGTGTGTGTGTGTGTGTGTGTGTGTGTGTGTGTGTGTGTAGCCCTGAGGCTGGAGTCTTCATCTCATCAGTGCCTGGTCAATATTGGGGTGGAAAGGTTGAGAAAATGTTCAGTCCGACTAACACCAGAACAGTCAGGTCGCAGTGCTCGAACTGGAAGGTCATCAATATACAATCAGCAGGTAACTGCAGCAAGGCCAGATCTAGAAAGACAGCTAGATCCATACAGACAGATAAGTTGATCATATCTTAGGAAGGCCCAGCAGTGGGAAGCACTTTTACCAGACAAGAGGAATTAGAGAAAGAGACAGATGAGGGGGGAATCCCAGCCCAGGAAAGAGGACCTGTTGGGAAGGTCTGGGCCCCTATCAGAGGCAGGCTGTAATGGAACAGCATGAAGCTGGACCACTGCCAGTCCGTCCTTCTTCACGGAGAGAGGAGGATGTTCAACAAGACCCTGAGATGGAGAGCAGAAGCTCCTCGCTTGAGGCCACTCACTGGAATCCTTCTTGCGTTTGTGGGGAGGGTCCTCTATGATCCTGTTGAGATCTCCACGGTCCTGGAGGTCCACAGGCTTGTCCCAGACGGACAGCTGAATGGTGGGGTTGAAGAAGAAGACTCTGTCATCTCCTGTCCACACCACGCACCTGCAAGAGAAAGGGTTGGAGATCCATACAGGACGCTTACTACTACTAGTGTAGTGTGCACACACACGTACACATTCACAAACAAATATCATAATCCCCCCACGCAGTTTGATCGGTTGGGTGAAAATGCATATGTCCCTAAAGCAGGTAGTTTTATGCAGTAAACAGCAGCCTATCTGAAAGCATTATGCAGTCCAGCCATCAGGGGTTTCTCTGCTCAGGACAATTCAAATACGTTAACCTGTTCACGTACAAACAGCCCTTTCATTTGAACAAGAATTCCAGGTGTTAGGTGATCCAGACAGTGAATACAATATTAGCCCTCCATATTCCCCTGCTAAGCAAGGTAACAGGTGGCCTCGAGCCACAGCAATATCAGCTAACACTACATTAATATCTCCAGAGATCCAGCAATGTCGCATTCATGGAACCAACCTTGGAATTACATTTTTTTACCAAACACTCTTGTTCTCAAGATGGATTTTCTTTTCTTGCAGACGTCGAATATGAACTGAATGCGAATGTGCAACAGGCTAAGCTCACACACACACACACACACACACACACACACACACACACACACACACACACCGCACAAAACACACACACTTCTCCTCCACACAACTCCCCTCCCCCTGTATATTGGGTGAGGGCTGTGCAGAGTAGGGTTCATGCAGAGCCTCACAAGTCAAGTCAACAAGGCTCCCAAACCAAAGCTGGAACATGTGGCGCTGAACAAAACCCTGCTATTGAAGGTTAGATTGCTCTGCTCGGCCCACAGCTATGTCTGGCTTATTGCACTTTTGTCCCACTATCAGTGCCATTACTGCTTGGAGTGAAATGATTTTTGAAGCCTGTTTGGGTTTGTATTTTCCGGTCTCATTCTTTCCTTTCTTTCTTTTTTTCTCTCTTTGTCTCTGTCTCTTCTCAAAAACATACTGTGGAAATGATGAAGTATAAGGTCCATCAAACAAACACTCTCCTCTCTGCCCTCCCCCTCCACCCCCCCTCCACCCCCCTCCCCCTACCCCGCCAAAACACACGGTGACTGTTGTCAGTATACATGCAGCTTACAGACAGCATGCAGACTGAGGTCAGACATCCCATCATAAAGTAGCTCAACCCCAACCAAAGATGAGACTGCATTACCATGGCGACCCCGGTACAGGGGTTGACGCGACAGGTCGTTTGTCTTTGGAGCTGCTCGCCTCCTCCACCGATGCCTTGAGACACTCCTACAGCAGGGCGGACACAGCCAGACAACAGCTTCAACAACAGCCACCACATACTGCAGACTAGCACGTGTGCTTCTGGTAGTCGCGCTTTGTCAGAACATGGAAGCCAAGCCACATCTTTAGTCATCACACACACAGTTTTTCTGCAGGGTGCATGAGTGTGTTTCTGCCATGTGTGTGTGCGTGTATGCGTGTCTTTGACAGAGCCTCGGAAAATTTCATTACTGAGTTAATTGCACGGTCAACAGCAAAGTATGAAAACAATGTCAGCAATATTGACAAATCAACAGACTCTGAACAGTGAAAGGCAGTGTTGCCTAATGAAAACTGAACAGATGATTTAAGCCTGCATGCTTGTCAGTTCTCTGAGGAGCAATAGTCTCTCTCTCTCCCACCCTCTCTCTAGCCCTTCCTCAAGCTACGTTCGTTCTCCCACCACGCTCTTTCTGTCCGCGTCTTCCTCCCTCTTGTCTTCCTCCCTGTTTGTTCATCCTATCCTCTCTCCTTCTGCATGTGTTCATCGATCCTTCCCTCCGTCCTTCTTTCTTTCCCTCCCACGTTTCAGCCATGGTCATTCTCCCTCCTGCTAGTCTATCCAGCAGAGCGGTATGGAATGTCTATTAGCTTGCCTTTATGTGATGTCAGAGGCTAACGTTGTTGATTATTGTGTGATAAATGGTTTTGTCTGGAAGGGTCTCGGATGCTCAGGCAGGAATCAGTCCATTATGGCAACCATGCATGACCAAGACGAACACACACCGCAGTCTCCCTCTGTCTGGGGAGTGACCTCTGCCTCTACCTGTGTCCCTGTGTGTCAGGCTTTCTGTCTGGCTTTCTGCCTGTACATTATTGTCTGCCTGTGGGTTTTCTCCTTAACTCTTTAGAACCTTTCACCATTTACAGCCCTTCCAACCTTCCAACCTGGGCGGGTCTTATCAACTGCTGCGTGCTGATGTGGATGGTAGGTGTGAACAGAGCTCCACGGTCCATGGTGATGATGACGATGATGATGATGTCACACCTTTTTCCTGTTATCTGTGGGGTGTTCTGTCCTGAGCACCAGAGCTCTTCCACACGCTGCCCTCCTCCTCGTCAGGCGGTTCTCTGTGACACGCAGACACAACACAGACACCATCACGTCATCGGAATCAACAGGTGACAGGAGAGCACACGGGAGAGAATATCCTGCCACACGAGAAACTTCTGTAGGTGAGTTGAAACGGAAACCAACGGGAGCGTGTGTGTTTGTGTGTGTGTAGGTACTGTATGTGTGTGTGATGGGTGAGGCAGTGCAACCCCTGGTATTTATTGGGGGCTGATTGCTGTGTGAATATTGACAGAGTACAATGGGAAAATCAATACACTTTCTCCCTAGTCTAATTAGACTGTTTCACACTCACAAAAACACATACACAAATACACACACACACTCGCACCCTTACTCACCCAAGGGAACCTCAACTAATGAAGAACATTCTGAGTCTGGTAGACAATAAGGTGAACAAATTTCGGTGTGTACATGCATATGTCCCAGCATGCCTATATTTCTCTAATCAATGTGACTTAATACGAGATAAGACACTGCAGATGGGAGGGAGATGGAGAGGAGGTACTCTCTGTAGTAGATTACTTTATATCAGAATCAATCCCTTTTCTAACCCTATTCCCAAACCAGTCATGTTCCTTAGAGAGCTGTGTGTGGATCTATGTGTTGGTGTGTGCTTATGCGCGTCTGTGTGAGTGTGTCTGGGAGTGTGTCCAGTGAAGCGAGGCCAAGGCTGAGATCACTACAGATGACAGGAGACACGCTGTGTGTGTGTATGTGTGTGTGTATGTCTGCACGCATGTGTGCAGTGTATGTGTGCATGTGTGTGCCTAGGCACAGTTGGGTCTCCCCTGTTGACTGCTCCTACGTGGGTTGCAGCCATGCATGACAGGGTGTGGCTGCAGCGTCCCAGGCTGCATGTGAGGCGCGGGGCCACCTGCCAGGGGGAACCTACACCTGCTGAGCAGACCTGCTGCAGCGCCGCATGGTGGACACGCCTTCTGTTCGCTTCCAGGCAAACGTCTCATACGAAAACACACGCATGCACACACCCACACACACAGATACGCGCGCGGATACACACACACACAACCGTTTACAGTCAGGAGAAAGACGACCTCCATTCACATGCCATGCCCGTGTTGAGCACTTTCAACTGGTAATCGGCAGATTGCTGAGTGTTGCCTGAGGGGCTGAATATACTCGTGAGTGAGCGTGTGTATGCATGTGTGTGTATATGCTAGCGTGAGTCCACATTCAAGCGTGCGAATGCACGTGTGGAGGTCTGTGCGCGGCTGCGTGTGCTTAGGTGTGTGTACGTGTGTAAGAACCTTCCTCTGTGAGTGGGAGTTCATCTCCCCTGATGAGATACTTGATGGTGGAGCAGGGAGCTTCTCCTAGGCCCTCGGCTCAAAGGCAGGTGCCACGTGCGGCTCGTCAGCCTCCACACAACTGCCACTCACTTCCAACCACATCCAGATCCCACAGAGACTCACAGGGGCCCTGTGCACACCCCTGGTGGGTGAATGACTAATGACACGCTCCATCTCCCAAGTGAGCGCTATTGATCTGCTTTGAGAGACCTGAGAAATGACATGACAATGGAGAATGTGTTTTCGAGATGAAACGCAGGACTGGCGCAGATTGATCCCTGCTCTCCAACCCCTTTAACATTAGACCAAGAAGAATAACAAGGTCGAGTAATGGGTTAAATGCCTATGTAATAGTTATTGCTGGGTCTTACCATTAGGCAAGTGAGCTGGCAAAGCACCACTATACATATGGTCACATATATACACACACAAGCTCACACACAGAGCTTTCTACACAGACAGTAGCCACTCTCACACACAGACAGCCTCACATAATCCCATTCACCTATGTCCTACCTGCAGTGGTGGGGTTTCTCCAGGGGCCGGGTATCAGTGCCACCCCAGGTGCTGCTAGCCCTGCCATCCTGGCTAGCTGGGCGGGCAGCAGAGACTCCAGCCAGCCCTCCCAGGAGCGGCCCCAAGAACCAGCTCTCACTCCTGCAGGACACACAGGCGCACAGGGTTAAACATGCCATAGCAAAGAGGACATCAGCACACAGGGTTAAACATGCTATGACAGACAGCACATAGGCATATATGTGAATCCCGGGTAAGATTTTTGAACAGTTCCAAGCTTGTGTCCAGAGTGTGTTATGTGAGTGTGTGTTGTGTGCCCTGTCCTCCTGCCCCTCCTCCTCTAAGATGGACAGGACAGAGCACTCCACCCCTGCCCTCCACCCCTGCCCTCCACCCTTGTCCTCCACCCCTGCTCTTCACCCGTGCCCTCCACCCTTGTCCTCCACCCCTGCTCTTCACCCCTGCCCTCCAACCCTGCCCTCCACCCCTGTTCTTCACCCCTGCACTTCACCCCTGCGACACCTGCTCTCCACTCCTGCCCTCCTCCCCTGCTCTCCACCCCTGCTCTCCACCCCTGCTCTCCACCCTGGGCATAGCATGACCCACATCTGTACGTTACATAATGAGTGACAACCACAAGGTTCTTCTCACTGTCCCATCATCCATCCCTTAAACACTCCCAACTGTTAAGTAATGTGTGTGTGTGTGTGTGTGTGTGTGTGTGTGTGAGAGAGAGAGAGAGAGAGAGAGAGAGAGAGTTCCCTCACTCCCGTGATCAGCATTATCACTGGAGTGTAGACTACTCAGCTCCCTGAGCGGGAGGATCTGACACTAACAGCACCGACTCATTCTGCACACAGGAAGTGTTCTCACCTCTCCTCCGCAACGCTGTCTGCCTGCATCCACTTCCATAAGTGCTGCGTCTTTCTAAAGGTTAATTGTGTTTGAAATTAGCAGGCGGAGGCTGAAAATTGCACGGGCTGAGTTGAAGCAGCTGCTGGTCCGTATGAATATGTATGCAGTGTCCATCTTGAAGTGTGTCTTTATGTGCGTGTGTATGTGAGTGGGAAGTAAAGACACAGAAATGACTCGGTGCGCCACAGCGATGGATGCTCTACAGCAGTCAGCAGATTCTGACACCTTCAGAAACAATAACTGTGCATGACAATGGCTTTCTTCTCTTAATGAGGTTTTAAATTGGAGAGCTAGGCCAGTCATATTACAGCGCACAGCAGCGCTGTGTCTGCGTAGGCTGTGTGCGTGCATGTTTCCATTGTGTTAATACTGCTATTGTTTTACGTTTCATTTTTTTTCCGTTTTTTTCAATGGTTACACATTGTGACAGCCAATTACACAAGCATTTAGAATCCTGTACCAGTCACTAACAGTCTAAGCTAATGACTGTGTAATAACTTATAATAGACCATTATAACTCTCCTGGCAGGGATAATGGTTGATTCAGGGGTTAACAGCCACTCTGTATTGCTTGGAACCAGGAGAGCAGTGACTAGCTAACTGCAGGCTAATGACAGCATCCCTTCCAGAGCCAAGCACTGTAACTGGTTAACAGATCCTGGTGGGGTGAGCCAGTTTATCCCACGCAAATGTTGGCGCACACACACACACACACACACATACTCCCACATATACGTTCTTCTAACACACATATGGAATACACAGTAACCAAGCATGCACGCACACACACACACATCCACACATTATAATTTTGGCTTAGATAAAACCAGGCCTCAACACCATCTCTCTCCAGATCATGCAATCAGATTAAAGATTAAAGAAATGGTGAAGCTGCTTGTATAACCAGACCACACTGTGCCAACCTGCTGAGCCATTAAGGGGAGTGTGACTTGTAGACCACAAACCCACACACACACACACACACACACACACACACTTACACACACACAAACCACTGCGCTTCAAAATCCGTTTGGACCAACAAACACCCCAATCTGCTTTTACAAGCACCGGGCCAGAAGCTGCTTTTGAAACAAACTCCCAGGAGTTAATCCGTCAGACTTCACCGTGGACTGACCTGCTGAATCCAACGTGTGAACATGACAAGCACCTTGTGTGAAACCACCCTATCACTGCCTCTGAGAGACCGCCACTAAGGAGCAACACTGCACAACCTGAAAACGTGCTGCCAACACGTTCACAACCCTCTGCGGGGTTTCACGAACATGTTCCCACAGTCTAACACCACCATGACTTTCCCTGACACGGCCAGGCTGCTGCTCAGGCTTTGGCAGGCCTTGAAAGCAGTGGCTTCTCTGTACTTATGGAAATATGGCAATATCAAATATGAATAATGTTTGGAGTGAGAATGGAGAGAAAGGAATGCGCATTTGTGTAATCCTACAAACCCACAGGCACTCAACCACCACAGCTGTGTGGCACATTAGCTAAGTACATCATGCAGTATTCATGAACATTCATTAGGATCGAAAGTGGAGGGAGAGCCTGGCATTTGGGAAGCGCGTGACACGCAGACCAGACTGGTACAGTGTTTGTACACAATACTGTCTGAAGTCTTGGTCTAACAGGAAGATGAGTGAGTGTAGTCAGCAGTGTGATCCCCACCGGGTAGATATTCCGTGGCTGCAGAACATCCCAGAATATCTGTGGGATTTGTCAGGGAGAAGTGGTGAGGACACAGGTGACAGGAAGAGGGGCCTAATATGGGCGCTCTGTTTCCTGTCTGGCTGACTGAGTCATTGGCTCACTGACTGGCTGGCTTCCTGGACAGGTGACTAGATATCTGCCTTACAGGCTGGCTCATGTATTGACATGATTACCTTCCTTGTACTGCTGGACTGTTTAATCAGTAGCTTGTTGTTTTGTCGTCTCCCCTGAGGGTTGGGATGTGATGGGACTGGGAGGGGGGTGATGGGCAGGTAGGATGTTGGGGGGGGGGGGCAGCAGCACGGACAACGTTGTTGAGCTCTGGACAGTTGAGAGCTAAACAGGTCAGGGACAGAGCAGGCAGGTCAGGGCAAGGTGGCAGTACAGACAGACAGACAGACAGTACAGACAGACAGATAGGCAGGCAGGCGGCAGGCAGGCAGGCAGGCAGGCAGGCAGGCAGGCAGGCAGGCAGCAGAGAGGGGGAAGCCAGACAGGCTGAGCTGAACACCATCCAGAAGGCTGCTCCTTCCTCCTATAGACGAGGAGAGGCCCACACATCTGGAGCCTTTTCAGGCTGTTGCTGTTAGAAGAACTGCCTACCGTTATGCAGGGCTGTCTGTCTACCTGCCTGCTGGCCTGCTTGCAAGCCCACCTGTCTACCAGCCTGCTAGCCTACCTGTCTGTCTGTCTGTCTGTCTGTCTGCCTGCCTGCCTGCCTGCCTGCCTGCCTGCCTGCCTGCCTGCCTGCCTGCCTGCCTGCCTGCCTGCCTCTGTCTGTCTGCTTGTCAGCTTCCTGTCCAACCACCTGCCTATCTCTACTCCTGCCTGCCATCCTACAACATTCACTGTCTACACACACACACACACACACACACACACACACACACACACACACACACACACACCTACAAACACCATGAAAAATCATCTAATCAGTAAAAACCAAGGAAAATCAGCCCTCAGAGTGCAGCTGCTCCTTATGTGTTCTTGTAGGAGTGGGTGTAGATGTTTAAAAGGACTGTGTGGAGAAACTCTAAACGGCTGTTGTGGAGTTGTTTCATTAGGACTGGGGCTCGATGGAGGGTGACGTTAGCTCATTATCAGTAATGCTGGATGATGAGAATGTCAGAGGAGACAGAGAGGAGGCAGCAGAACGAGCTGATGAGGCGTGCGTGTGTGTTTATGAGTGTGTGTTTGAGTTAGGGGGGCGGGAACAGGTGGAGGGGGGGTGTAAACTAGTCAGAGACAACAGCCCATAACAGCTTTACCACACACATTGGTAAGCCTTGTCATTGTAATGAACAGTAATCACAAGTGAGCCATCCATTGAGTCCCTGTTAACACGCTGGTGGCCAGTCTACCTTGTCTCCCCCAACACTTTATGCTTGCTCTGCACGTGTGTGTGTGTGGCTTCTGAAGGTAAATGCCATGTCTTCACCCCATTAACCCTCTTCCCTGTGTAAAGCACTGGAACAGATTGAAGACAGAGCAGTCCAGAGGACACATGTCAGTTCACAGTTATGTTTGTTCACATTCACACGCTTCTGAAAGATGAGCCTGTAGTAACATCAGGCATCAGGCAGGCTTTGTTACCATGTAGCTGAGGTGGTTCAGTGCTTCGAAGACAAACTGCGACTTGAGCTCACACCCCGTAAACCCGGGTTTGATCCCGCTCCGTTGACACCACAGGTCGCCACAGAGTGTGATCCGCACTGTGAACTACAAGCGGGGTATCAGAGCGCGGACTAATCCCTGTTTGTCTCTCTGTCCATCCAGGGATCTCCAGACAAATGGCTGCTTGGCGTCTGCCACGCATCGATAGCCCCTGATTGCTTTGTGTTTTCAGCCCAATCTGCTGTTACTCTGTCAAACACAGCTGTGATGGATGACACTCAGGACTCCACCCTCACTCTCTCCAAGGGGAAATCAACAGTGTGGCCAACATTACACTCTCTGCATTTAGATATCTGATCTATAATATTCCGTGTCTGGTAGGATATCTCTGGGTTTTAGAGCATATGCAAGACCAATATGTGGATTTGTTTCCTTTCGACTGAGCTGATTCACGTCATTAACTTGGAAGCGTTCCTCTGCCGATCAATATTCATCTCTCTATTGATAGTGTGACTCAGTAATCAGTAGGAAGGACCATTGTCATAATGAGCTACTTTATATTTCATCATTACATCAACCACAGCCGTTTAACTTCAAAGTGTTCATAGAGTGAACATTTCTCTCTCGTCCCTCTCTCTTTTTCGACTCCTCTGGAAAACTGCATCAGAGAAACAAAGGCTTGAACGGTGACCCAGTTCAGTCCCAGCATGCATCAGAATGAGCTGAGACATCAGGATCAATGAGAGCAAAGGAGACAGGCATCCTTACTCTCTCTCCTGCCTCTCCTCGCTGTCTCTCCGTCTCACACACACACACAAACTCTTGCTTATCTCCGCCCCTATGCCTGTCCTATACACTCTAGCTCCAGAACAGCCACTTGTGCCACCTCCACCCTTCAGCCAGCCCTCCATACACCTTGTTAGTACGAAAACCCTCCCTCTCACTCCAC
This sequence comes from Plecoglossus altivelis, assembly GCA_036571765.1. Classification (NCBI taxonomy): domain Eukaryota; kingdom Metazoa; phylum Chordata; class Actinopteri; order Osmeriformes; family Plecoglossidae; genus Plecoglossus; species Plecoglossus altivelis. Next base: position 9,128,677 of record BROE01000007.1, read on the forward strand.
TCGTCCTCTGTCCACATTTGCTCTCTGTAGTCTCCCACTGAAGTCTCTCCACAGTCTGGCTTCCTATAGGGCACGTCCACAGCCCTCCGTAGACACTCTCCCATTGAGGGCCTCTTCAGAGTCACTGTAGAACATCTTTCAGAGAGAGATGCCACATTAGCGTTGAGCTCCAGTGCGTTTATTCTACAGGAACACCAGATGGATTCTGACGTAAAGGAAAGCGACCCGAGAGCTCTAGAAGTCCACTTGAAAAGGTAAGACTCAAACGTCGCAGCCATTACAAGGACTATTCACTACGGGCACTATGGAGCGCCCTTGATTTACAATATGAAGAATCTGTTGCGTTCTATAGAGCCACTCTATAGAGAGTCCTTCAAGGTCCTCCTGGTTCATGAAGAGATGCCCTAGAGCGATTCTCCAATCATAGTGATGGAGGAAACATCTCCTGACATGGCTGCATACAGGAAATACTCACATGGGGAAAGTGGGACGGCTACTTACTCTCATTGGCTGGGTTGGATTACATGCTGAAGTCTGGACTTTGAATGAGCAAAAAGCCAGTCACATGTGACTTAATGTCACACTACCTAATTAGTTATGTCAGTTCAGCAATCTGCCTCACTTTGATTGTTAGTTGCTTTGTAGATCTGTTCCAACATCTCCTCAGCCTCTGTTTCTCTTCCCGCTCTCTCACACTCCCTGAGTTCCCTGCTGTAGTTACATTGAAGCACTTATGCTAATCATGCAATTAGCATAACTGCCGCCTCCTACATCCTGCCATGTAGAAGGTCCTGGTTATCATCAATCACACATCTCCAGAGATGAGAACTGAGAGCTGAACCCAGTGCAGGAGCAGAGAACACAGCAGTGGTAAAATGTTCCACAAGCCGAGTTCGCCAAGGGAGATCATCACCCTTGAGGATCTCCATTTTAAAAGAAGACAGCAACTAAGTCACAACTTTCCATTTATCTTGAGGACTCAGGTTAACTGACTGTCTACTGCTGTGATAGGTCAAGTTTGCTGACGATCCTACGCTGTTAAGGTCAAGTTAACTATCTTTTCTCCGCTGTGATAGGTCAAGCCACCTGTCGGCCCTCTGCTGAGATAGGTCAAGTTAGCTGTCTGTCATCTGTCCTCTGCCTTGCTGTGATAGGCCCGCTAATCTGTCTACTCGACTCCACTGCTCACTCTAGCTATCTGAGAGAAGCTGCGGATGTTATTGATCCCGCCTACTAGTCAGAATACTAATTACTGTGCTCCACCTCTCTCATCATGAAAACGGGTCAACAGTGATACTGATCAGAGCCTCTGAAGAATGTTAAGCAGTAGAGAGACAAACTCTGTATTGTGCCATACAAGGAACCCTCTTTAGATGATACTGCATAGCCAACAGTACACCACGGTCACATTCATCCACTCACCAAAAGGAAGCACCTTTGAAATTGTCGGGACAAACATGATTTTCAAGTTGATTAATAGTAACGTCTTTTTCTTGTTTTTTCCTTGTTTCATGCAAGGCGATAGGGGAGCCGACAGCCAGAGAGACTGATTACTCATATCCTCCCTGTTGTTCTTTAAACTTACATAGGATTGCATCATGACGGAAGCTTGATCAACATTTCACTGGTGTCCAACTCCCTGGCACCACAGCAGAGATACTCGGAGGAGACCACGCCTGAGCTTGGTACCGGTCGATGTGGAGACCTCATCCTTTATGCTCTCTGGTTCCTCAGGAAAGAACAATGGGTCTGTGCTCTTGATGTATAGATAATCGACCTATACATATGTGTGTGTATGTGGTGTGGTGTTTGAGCAGTGGGGATGCTTTTTGACATTTGGTGCAGAAGCAGTTTGGCGTTGGAAATAAGAATGTGAGTTCTTTATCAATGTATTTCTGAGAGGAGTCAGCCACACACACAACACCGCCCCCCCTCCCCCACCCCCACTACCACCCAAAACTGCACATATTCGGTTAAATGTTTGTGCTTATCTAATGCTAGACAGATATTTTCTTCTCGCGCAATCCAATTATAAATCATTCATGAGAGGCAGAGATTTGTGAACCTATCAAACATGCAGAGTTAAGACACAGTATCTCTTCCTCTTGAGATACACATGACTGTGAGTCTACCTCGCTGGCAATCTCTCCCTCCCACAAACACACACATAAACAACCCCCCCCCCCCCCCCCACCCCCCCGCCATCTCACACACCAACACATACACTCACTCTGCACCAGCCCAAACCCTGCAGGGATGAGCGCGTGCAGGTGAGGACTGCAGGTGTGTGAGGGGCATGAAGGACACCACAGTATGATCAGGTTTGTGTCAGCAGCCCTGTTAAAGAAACAAGCACCAAGCAGAGCATCCGACAAACAGAACACATTTTGCTAATGAAACTCGACGCATTGGTGCACTGATGAAATCGGGTCCTTTTCTTTGTCATTTTCTCGAAACGCACTTGGGCTTGAAAATGTAAAGCTCAGCATCTATAATGGCTAAATTGTGATGCCTCTCTCCACCGAGGTATTGTTGTGGTTGCTAAAAGAACACTTGATGGATTTTTGCTTGTCCAGTAGATAAGCACAACATAGTTATATACAAAACAAAGATGTACCATTTGGTGCCATTTGGAATTTTCAATTGACCTAAACCCTCACTGTGATGGTTGAACGTTGCATTATGCATATCCTGGAATTATTTGTAGAAAGAAAGCTTTCAAACTGTTTTACTATCCTCATATCTGAGTATTGACCAACCGAGTCAACATGGCACACATGTGTATGTGTATTCGCATTTGCTTCAATCTGTATGTCAGAGCTGCATTAAGTGAATGCACTTGTTTTCAGAAATAGCTATTAACCCGTCAACAAAAGCTTTGAGTGTTTGTTTGTGTTGCTAGTTCTATTGCATAATCAATAGCCGAGCTTGTAGAGTGTAGATTCTCTCTGGTTTAAACTGTAATCAACACATCAAGCTTGAAGCCTCTGGCTGCCCCTCCCTTGGTTTGTGTGTCGACAGGAATCGATCAGCCATTAGATCTTAAGACGCTGTGCGCATCATCTCTGACAGATAAACCTTTTTACAACAGAGTGCTGACATCCTGCTGTCTTCCTGTCAAACTACCCAGCAGCCCTTATCTAAACATTGACGCCACCCTCTGCAGACTCCCTGGCAGCATGATGGCAGACTAACGTTCAAATCCCCTGGATCCGGCGCCCAGTGTTTATGAGGAAACATCTAACAGGAAGTGACTTGTCTAGTCTCCCATGCCAAACCTGTTTGCTTCAAGACCGTCCGCCAATCTGACACAATATGACACTACGCATTTGTGATTCACCTTTCCGGATTTGGTTTGTCTCTTGACTGAAACGTTTAGCATGGCAGATTACCTCACCAAGTGCCACAGTTAAACGTCCACGCTTATAGGTCAGGCGGTGATGTTTTAATTGTATTAAGAACAGTGACGCAAGATAGCCTGGAGATGCTGGCAGCCTGTTCATTAAGATTCTGAAGCTGACGAACATGCTGCTCTAATTATATTGAAGCTGTTCCCAGGGGACTCAGTTGAGTCTCCACTGCGGTCCACACACCTTTACCACACACACACCTTTACCACACACACACACACACTCCCATGAACACATGTGACCCCATACACACACACACACACACTCCCATGAACACATGTGACCTCATACACACACACACACACTCCCATGAACACATGCGACCTCATACACCCACACCCACACACACACATTACAGCCAGCACTAACATACCGACTCAGAAACAGCAGTGAAATACATAATAGTGGTGGATGAATACATTATTACCAACGCACAGGGGAGATATTCTAATAACTAGAAATTTAACAGGTTGCTGGGGGTAGAGAGCAGAGATTAGCCATTGCAGTTTGCTTCGCTAAACTCACCTCTTAGCTGCAACAGAACTGGTCTGATAGGTGATCAGCAGAGGCATAGACCTGGACTGAAACTTGGACTTTTAACACTGAGGTCATGGTGCTAACACACACACACTCTCTCTCTCTCTCTCTCTCTCTCTCTCTCTCTCTCTCTCTCTCACACACACACACACACACACACTCACAGTCAGGTACTGATACAAATAAGCAAGCACACAGACAATAACATTTTTTTTGTTCCCGCTACTGTACAAGTGAGAAAATGTGACCTTTTCATTCTATAGGAAATTGCCATGTTCTTTTCTGAAAAATGGTTCTTTTCTGAACACCTAAAGACATAGCAACAGAGTGACTTGAAGGAAGGAAAGACAGGGAGGGAGGGCTATTGGGAGCATGTCTGGGCAAGCTGTGGATTTTGCACTGACTCACCTCTAAAACAAACTCTGACACCAGCCCCTCCTCCTCCTCCCTCCTCCCGGCTCCTCTCCCAGGGCAGTACTTTACCAGGCTGTCTGCTCTCTGCTCCAGGGACACTGGTGTCAAGGAGGAGGTCAGAAGTCTACTCCACACTCCCTATCTGATCTCCCACACTGAGTAATCAGGTCATCTCCATCCATGTTCAGCTTCCTCTACACATACAGACACCACAAACAACTCAAAGAAACACACGCACACATTCACTTTATACTTGACTTCATCAAAATATGCCTCTGTAAAAAAGTGTCCACGCAACCACACACTCATCTGTACAAAAACATCCACACCTGAACAATAGCTTATAAAACTGAAGGAAGGGGAGAGAGCTGGCAGCAGACAAGCTGTTCCATTTGGAATTCAACTGAGGAGACTCGATACAGAAGATGACAACAAAATTGTTTTTCTTCTTTCAGGAACAATAGAGCGAAAGCAGAAAGACAGTTATTGTGTCCCAGAGCCTCAACACAAGAACACACAAACACTGGTCACAAAGCTATCTACAGTTATTGGCAAAGACATTCGAAAACTAACTGTTCCCATGTATTGGTCGATTTAAAGGGAGAAAAAGCAAGCTCTCCAATATATCGAACACTTGCCTGGGGGACTTTATAAAAACCTGGCAGCTTTCTGCACATTTAGAAACAAATCCAGTAGTTTCTCAGCTTGTTCGGGAACACACCTAGCTGTTCCCAGCTGGTTCGGGAACACACCTAGCTGTTCCCAGCTGGTTCAGGAACACACCTAGCTGTTCCCAACTGGTTCAGGAACACACCTAGCTGTTCCCAGCTGGTTCAGGAACACACCTAGCTGTTCCCAGCTGGTTCAGGAACACACCTAGCTGTTCCCAGCTTGTTCAGGAACACAGGTTTTTTAAGCATTACATCTCAACCTTGACTTCTCCAGATGTAGCCAGCCAAATTATAATGTCTGTGCTTCTACTTCCAGCCTTCTCTCGTCTTCTTCAGATCTTTCCTCCAACTTCTCCTTTCATTCCTTTTGACAGATTTCCACTAGTTTCCACATTTATACTTCCGCACTGGTGTCCCCTCTCTTCTCCATCCGCCTGCTCTCTCCTCTCTGCTTCCCTGCAACTCTCTCCATCTGTTTCTACCCTCTCTCATCTCTTGTTTTTTTCCCTCTTTCACACAAACTTTTTCCACCTTCCCGCACCCTCTTTCCTAGTCCCTCTCCTCTCTCCTGACAAGAGGATCTTGGGTCTGCAGTCATGGAACAAGCTGTTAAAAATGAATGATGTGTAGACTGTGGTGTGTGTGTATGTTAGCATGTGGTTGGGTGAGCCAGAGCCACATGATCGCAGAAACATCTCCAGCATCAGTGAATCTAAATACTAGAACGCACCGACCCCCTCTGCTCATAGGCCTGTCTGTCACAGCAGCCAATCAACAGGCAAGAGCTCTGTGAGATGGTGAGTTGAGTCACAGACTGAAAGGGCTCAGTGGAGACCATTAGTTGTCACCTCACTGGAGAGACCAAGGAGGGTGAGAGAGAACGTGAAAGAGAGAGAAACCACTGGTGGCAGGATCTATCCTCATCACCATCTGAATGGGAGATTAAGTGTGTGCGTGTGTGTGTGTGTGTGTGTGTGTGTGTGTGTGTGTGTGTGTGTGTGCAGGGGACAAAAGACTGAGAAAAATACCCTCCAACCATCACTGTGCTTTTTGATACAGAAAAAGTCAGCTCAAAGATGTTCTACGTATGCACATTGCTCCTTCACAGCAAATCGATTCAGCGGTTCTCACTCCATTTTCTTCTCTAAAGGATTTCTTTGATGTTTAAATATCTGTCTGACCAGGAGTGTGATTGGTGAAATTCTCCAACTATATCCTCCGTCCCATTTTTGTTGATCCCTCTGTGCTCAGATGAAGAATTCACTTCTGTTCTGGAACGTTCTGTCCCTCTGTTGAACCCTACATTTACTAGTAGAATGTTATCACACATGCTCAGATTTTCTGGTTGATTTGCAGGTGCTCTTCATCCTTATGTTCTTTTTCACTACCCTCTGTTCTCAGCTTGAGGCGTTAGCTGTTCTCTAGTAGAACCCTTCTCTATTCTGTAAAAGAACCCTCCATTCTCAGTCTTTGGCAAGATCTGCTGTTCTCTGGCAGAACCCGCAACGCTCCTGATCCTTGTTCTGTCTGTGCGTGTCTCCCCAGTGGAACCTCTCCTGAAGCGGTTCTAACACTATGGAATCAGGTCAAGTGTGTTCTAAATGCATCCAGGCTGCCGATTGGCTCGTCCTGTCTCCGCAGGATAACACCAGGGCAGGAGTGGTGACTACTATCCCTCAGCTGGGAAGCTTTTCAACATTTCTCCTCTCAGCCTCCCAGTCCCCCCTCGACCAGATCATTATGTTGTCAGTGTGCATGTGTTTGTACTGGCGTGTGGGTACGTGAGCAAGCACGTGGATAGATGTCCGGACGTGCTGTTCTTATTGGCTGTCATCTTTTCAGATTATCAGCCAATCAATGTTTCCTAATGCAGCTCATCACAGCAGGGTGGGTCTACTGAGAAGTGTTGTTCTTCACAGCAGGAGGCTTAATCGTGAGTCTCACAGAGATACCACACTGAGCTCTCACTGCGATGGCAGGGAGAGAGTGAAAGCAGAGCACAGAGGAGGAGTGACTGTGGATGAGGTCTCTCCAGGATGTTGGCTCTCTGGGGAAACTCATTAGCTCCTCAAGATTTTTCTGCTACCTACCTTGATGACACACTGCTTCTATTCACTTGCCACAACATCCCAACACCTGCCTCAACACTCCGACTCTCCAACACCTACCCAAACACCCCAACTCTCCAACACCTGCCTCAACACCCCAAAACGCGGATGTGTGACTCCTGACCCCTAAACATGACTCAGCACAACCAAACCACGTGAACAAACAGTAAGATGAGATGCTATTGCGTACCTGATTGGTGTCTGTTTAACCTAACCCATTACATGGTAACCACAGGAATCACAGCATAAGACCCAGATAAATCTCACCTCAAATACTTCCAAATAATTGATTGAGGTGTTTGACCCAGGTCAGGCATGCAGGCCGTCAATGCTTCAGCTCCAGACTGGGCAGGCTAAATAGCAGAGTGGACTAGATTAAATATTCAGTGGCACTACAACACAGGATGGGAGTATGAGGGCCAGATGCACAGAGCCTGCTGTTCTCAGCGATAGATGGACTATTACACTTCAGCATCGTGCCCGACTGCATTGGAAAACATTTTTTTCCACTATGTTTAATAATTCAGAAAGAGTGTATTCTCTCAGGAATGGAAGGGTAAACTTTGAGGAATGAAGTTCCATTTGCAATTTGTCTACTGGACGCAAGAGTAGGGTGTGCTAACAAAAACAGTGGTGCTCTTTGTGTGTGTGTTGTATGTGTGAGTGTATGTGTAGGCTTGTGTGTGTGTGCATGTTGGTGTGTGTCCTGGGAACGGTGTCTGACTGTGTAAATGTATGATGCATGCATTAGATAGACGCACCCAGCAGGGTTTCAGCAAAAGCTATTAATTCTATCAGTCTGTGTGCGTAGACTTTTTAGTAGAAGACTGGCGCCAATTACTATATTGATACGTGGGATGCGCTTGATTGATCCTGTGCAACCGTGGATCACAGCGAGAGCCGTCTCTGAATACTAATCAAACACATCCCAAATACTTTCATGAGATTGACCCTGTTCTTTCCGGTATGTTTGGGTGATGAGGTATTAGACCATTTTTTGTATCTCTCTACTCAGACAGACAGGAAAGGACCTCAAAGATAAACAGTTTTACTGGTAACAAAATGAATTTTGAAATCTTGTCAAAAAGCAACAGGGTGAAGACAGCATTATCACTCATACAGCAACACATTATACACTCCAGTGAAAACTCATTTCTATACTTCAGATTCCCATTACAGACCAGTCCTCTGGAGACAGACAGCTCTATAGAGGGAGAGAGAGAGAGAGAGAGAGAGAGAGAGAGAGAGAGAGAAAGAGACAGAGAGAGAAACAGAGAAATGCTATATATACCAATGAGTGTGTGACTGTTTGCATGCATGTACATGAATGTTACCAAACTTATTATCTACCAGTCATTTCCTCTCAGCACTTATACACATCCACTTCAGATAGCCAACTGCACATATTCTATGATAAACTTCTGTCAAAATGGAGGTTCCACGTTGATGGGCAAATCTGAAGTGTGAAATGTGAATATGTGAGGCCATGAACAGAAATTGGAAGTTAGTTAAACATCTTGGCTAGAAGCTAATCTATGCGGTAGCTGAGCAAAAGGCCCAGAGCTGAAGGGAATGCCACTAGACCAGACTGGGTAGCATGACCAATAGTGATTATGGAGTAAATTGTTTTTGAAATTATTTTGCAATTTGCACACCAGGTGTGCAATGTCTTCCCGTTTCACGCTCCAGACTCATGACATCCTCAGGCTTAAAGCAAAGATCTTCATGAGGAGAGAGAGATCGAGAAAGACAGAGACACAGCATAGGAAAGAGGAAGAGAGAAGGGAGATGAGAGAGCGAGATAGAGGAAAGAGAGGAAGTGAGAGACACTGACTCAACTAAATCAAAACCCATTCTGGAGTTTAAAGCAGGAAGCAAACTGCCTCTGCTTTGCAACAGCATGGTGCCTCTAAAGTGCTATGAAGATGAGCCAGCACACCTGTTCCCATGTGACAGACTCAACCACTTCAATTCAAGTCAGTACATCAGTACTGCTAAATGGCTCTCTACGGACATTATTACAGCATTACTGTATTGCATAATTCCAGCCATATGTTCTTTGAATGTTTATACGCCATATCTACTCATGACAGAGTAGTACGTATGTTAAACATGGTAAAGATGGAACTCTGCTTCTATTGATTTCAGCTAATTAACGTTTCTTTAACTACTCTCAACCACGTTGAACAATGTGACTATTTTCTTTCTGTCCAGAACCTGTCTAATCATGACCTGGAGAGACAAAGATGCCAAAAAAAAGGTGGCCCCTGTAAAGCAGCCTGCGGTGGATGGAAACGTCCTCTTGTGTTGTCAGACACAGCTCTCTGTTGTTCTCTAATCAGGTTTAATAGGATGATGGCCTGAGAAAACACTATGGTTAGTTACCCACGGAAGCCTAGCTAAACAAATCATTGTTTCTTGCCAAAGCTGCTTGTTGTAAACACACCAGTAAGCACATGAACTGGGGGCAGCTACTGATTATCAAGCATGAGCTTCTATAAAGTCTGTCTGTTCATCCACCTCTCTGTCTAAAAAAGACGTGATGCCTGTCGGTCTTTCTGTCTGTCTGTCTGGCGTGCACCAGGCAGACAGACAGACAGACAGACAGACCGACAGAGCTGACAGTAGGTGTTAAAACATAAAACATTGCTTCTATGTCATGTGGGGACAGCTGTGTGTGCAGCGGAGGAGCTTGTGAATGCTGCTGTAAATCTGACAGCGTCTGAGATGGACCACTTGGTCTCCACCAGCACACCATGAGCCGTAGTAATGCTCCAGTCTCACAGGGGAGCCACCACTGCAGAGCTAACCCATAGGTTCAAATCAGTGGAGGGACAGGCAGTGGAAAAATACAGAAAATGACAGGGAAATGCACAATGTAACTTTAACAAGCTGACAGACAAATAGACAGACAGACAGACAGACAGACGGACCGCTGGACTTACGGACAGACGGTCAGACGGACACACAGACATTACATAGTATCAGTATCACCTACAAAATCCAGAGCTGTGAGCAAAGAGGAAGTGCTCAACTGACGGAAGCATCCGATAAATTCAGCTTTGTCTGGTCTGCTGTCTACATCCCAGATATGGAGAGATGGGCCTGGGGACAGATCTCTCTCTCTCATACCTGGTTGAGAGTCAATTTTCTATGTAAAGTAACCGTGGCTGCAGTGCAGTCACGGAGTCACACTCCAAGAAAACAAACACACCTAGCTTGAAGTAGGAGGTTCAATCCAGGTAATACTATTTCCTTTAGCCTTTTAGTTTGCTGAACCGTTCACAACATCAGAGGGTCGAGCTTAAAAGACAAGAGAGACTATATGTTCAAAGACAAAAGAGGTGAAACGAGATAAAGAGAGAGGGAGAAAGGATGCATATCAGGGCCATAGTACAATCAGAAGTTTTAAAACTGATTAAAATATAAAAGAGAATACTAATGTGGAGCCCTGCATTGAAGAAGAATGAAAGTTAAAGAGAGAAAGAGGTGAGTGACCTTCCTGAGGAGTTCTTTCCCCTTTTTCTCTCCCCACTTCCCCTCTCTCTTTCTCTCTCTCTCTCTTTCCCTCTCTCTCTCTCTCTCTCTCTCTCTCTCTCTCTTTCTCTTCAGCCCTCTCTCTCCCTCCCACTCCCTCTCTCTCTCTCTTTGTATCCCTCTTTCTTCCCTACACCCTTCTCATTTTCACATGAAGGCTTCATCTAGATTAGAGGAGAAGGGTTGAAGTACAGTTCGTCCTTCTGAAGGCAGGAGATCGTCACCAAGACAGAGGCGGGGAGATTTAAACTGTTCTCTCCAAGGGGGGGGACCAGCTCATTTTATAGGGGCAGATTAAATTCTTTCAGACGATTCCCTGTCAGGCTGTGACATAACCTCACCTGTGTTTGTGGGAGTCCTTGTGTTTTGTTTTCCTTTCTGCTTCTCTCCTTACTGCCACTGACATGCGCAGGTCCATACGATGGTTAGAAAAACATTAGGAGCCTAATAGCATCAGCAGAAGTGTGTGTGTGTGTGTGTGTGTGTGTGTGTTGAGGGAAGAGTGGTTCCGGTGGTGCCAGATTGAGCAGCTACCATATGGACGGAGGCACCATAAAAATAAAAAGTAGCAGTAGCATTTGTATCACAGCTTAAACACCAAACCTGTTTGGAAATGATTGACCAATAAATCCAATTGGTGCTCAGGAGTTTATCAAGAAACAATGTATTCATGTTAACACCAACACTCGGGTGTTGTTTCTCACTATATTGTTTGGATTCTACACTTATTGCTTTAACACTGTGCCCAATGTCACTTTTGTTGAGGGATGAGACGAACAAAGACCCTGGGTCATAGTGACCCAAAGGTAATAGGTGTTCTCTGAAGACAACTGGAAGGATAAATCACTCAAACTATAATAAATCATATGCCCACTCTTCAAGCAACCCACTGGTTTATGATTAACAGTTCAGTCTTCGCACTGTGTGTGTGTTTGTGTGTGTGTGTGTGTAACCCACCTATTTACACTCCACTGAGGAAGCTAGCCTCCATGTGCGTTCACACCTTGACTCCTACTTCTCCTTTCCTCTCTCCTCCTCCACCTCCCCTTCCTCGTCCTGCTTCTCCTGTTCCATCTCCTCTTTCTTCTCCTTCTCCTCCACCTACTCATCTTCCTCTTGCTCCCCCTCCTGCTCATATTTCATGGATCTAATTACCGGTCTGACAACAGGCCTGCAGAGCCGCTAATGAGCTAACAAGCTAACAAGCGTTTTTTGACATCAGACAGCTGTGACATCACACAACATGCTTGATACATTTCAGTCATCTAGCAAGTGCATCCCTGCATCCCACAGCTCCAAATTAAAACATTTGTCAGTGTGCGTGTGTGTGTGTGTGGGGGGGGGGGGGGGGGGGGGGGTGTAGGGGGGATAAGACCCGTAATGGGAGAGAAGGGCTAATGGTCTAGGGATTGAGCTGAAGGCATGTGAGGAGAAGGTGGGGAGGGCAGGGTTGGTTTGGATTCAGTTGGATGCAGGGAGGCGGAAAGGGATCGAACAGCAGGCGTTTGGGAGGCTGGAAGGCAGGGAGGGACGGATGGTCAATAACACACCCCTGATATTATCACACAACGCACACATACACTCACACACAGCAATCACACACTCCCTGGGGTACACAATATACAGTGGACATAGAAACACAGCATCAACCAAGCCCTAAGGAGCTGGGTTAGGTTCCTACTTTATCAGCTCAGACAACACTGGAGCCCTTTAATGCAGATTCATATTGCCCACAGAATTGGAGGATGAAGTGGGCTATGTATGGTGCCGTCCAGTGGGTGTGACTAGGCTGTTCTATGTGCCACTGGAATTATAAGTGCATCTGAAGGACAGAGCGCAGCGAGAGAGAGAGAGTTGGTGTATGTCTGAGCTCACTTGCACCATCGGTGTGTTTGTAGGCGCAAGAGCATGTACTCCTCGTGTGCCTGTGTGCATGTGTGTGTCTGCTTGTGTGTGTGCCTGCTTGCGTGTGTCTGTGTGTGTGTGCCTCTGTGTGTCTGCCTGTGTGTGTGTGTGCCTGGTTGCGAGTGTCTCTGTGTGTTTACGTGTGTGTGTGTGTGTGTGCCTGTGTGTCTCTGCCTGTGTGCGTGTGCCTGGTTGCAAGTGTCTGTGTGTGTCTGCCTGTGTGTCTGTGTGCCTGTGTGTGTCTGCCTGTGTGTGTGTGGCTAGTTGCGAGTGTCTGTGTGTGTGTGTGTGCGCCTGTGTGTGCGCCTGTGTGTGTGGTGGCAGGTAGTCAGAGAGGACCCCAATGTGAGCGCTGATAAGAGAGGCAAGGCTTTACCTCTCCAGGGAGAACGGGTGGGAGAGGAGGGCCAGGACCTGGGCATAATCACCACAGCCTGAACCTCCCTCCTAGCACCCCTCCTCACCCCAGCCTCCCCTCCCTGCTGCCTGGCGATAAGCAGGGCTAGCTCACCACGGGAGCCTGGATCCCAACCACCTCTACTACACTTGGTGTAATCTCCACCTGTGGCAGCACAGGAGTAAGTATTCACTGGTTGAGTCCTCTCTCCACTCAGGACCCACACGGCTTCTTTGGCAATGCTCTGTGGGGCTGCCGGTCACACTTTAAAGACTGTGTAGGCGGAAACAGACTTGGTTTGTCTGTAAGCTCGCTTCTCGAAAACTTTTAAACGTGTTTATGTACCGAAGTGAGACAAGGGCAGTCTTTACTGAGCAATATCACTAGATAATAATAGCTTAATGATATCACCGGATTGATAATTGCACTATCAATGTCACAGTTCATCACTCCTCTTCGAGCTGGTGACTAATGAGCAGTTTTCAGGCTGAGGATTACATGGAGATGAATTGCTTCTTAAAGAGACATTTGTCTTCATAGACTGTCTGCTGGGTTTCAAGCTCAGATACAGGCCAGCCCATTGCCTCCCTTCCACTTGCAACAAATCATTTGTAACAAAATAAAAACCCTCTGAGCCCTCTGTTCCATAAATGTGTGTGGGGATTAGGGTATTTTGTAGACACGTCTGTGGTTGCCTTTATTGAGTGCAGTCTACAGGTACGTTTTGCAAGGGAGAGATTAGTAATTACCGACTGATACAAGCATTATTGTGGGGTAGCATTTCAGTGATGCTTTTGTGATATGTAACTAGGACACTGTGAGTTTGTGTGTGTGTGTGTCTGGCTGTCAGCCTGTTAGCTGATCGGTATGGGCTGGCAGGAGAGACTGAGATGGCACACTGACATCTCTGTCTCAGCTTGATCTAATGAATGCAATAAAGAAAAGAAATTACATTAGCTCTGTGCCTTCTATCAGAATATATTAGTGCATCAAACGCACACACACACAGCGGGATGCACATGTGAGACTTGCTCATCCGCATTCCCCCACAAACACCTAGTAAACTAGTGCACTGTGGGACTTGGATTAAAAGGTATTCGGAGCCATGGCCGCATGTGTCTTCCTCTGTGGTGGAAGTAGAAGGGGAGATACCATACCTAACTTGATTATTCTCTTTTTTTCCTCCTTCCTTTGCTTGTCTCATGTTAACATGAAGGTCGGCGTGGTCCCAGCAGGGCCACGCCCCTGGCAGCTCTGGGAGACACAGCTCTATGGAATCCTGCCCTTCACACGCACAGGCACACACGCAAACACAGCTCTATGGAACTCTGCCCTTCACATGCACAGGCACACACGCAAACACAGCTCTATGGAACTCTGCCCTTCACACGCACAGGCACACACGCAAACACAGCTCTATGGAACTCTGCCCTTCACACGCACAGGCACACACGCAAACACAGCTCTATGGAACCCTGCCCTTCACACGCACAGGCACACACGCAAACACAGCTCTATGGAACTCTGCCCTTTACACGCACAGGCACACACGCAAACACAGTTCTATGGAACCCTGCCCTTCACACACACAAGCACACACACAAACACAGCTCTATGGAACCCTGCCCTTCACATGCGCAGGCACACACGCAAACGCACACCCACTAGTGCGTACACACCCTACATAATGACTTTTCTCTCCTTTTCTCTGAGTCTTTTGCCTATTTGCCTACGGCCATCTACCTTCATGGTGCAGAACTAATCAATATGAATGGGAGAATGAGAGGGGTGAGAAGGGAGGAGAAAGAGAGAGAAAGACAGGGGTAGTGAGAGAGAGACATTGAAAGACAAGGGGAGTGAGAGAGAGAGAAAGAGAGATAGAGTTTCCAGAGCAGGCAGCCCCAGTAAATGAGCAGCCATCCATCCATCTAGGGGCTCCACTCATTAACTCTGTGACCTGCTGATTTGGAGGTGTCCACTATAGCCCTCTGATGGGCCCCCTGCTAATTTCCACACCATGGGACACTAGCAGGCTGCAGACCGGAGCAGGGGGGAGGGGCTGCTAAAAGTATCGCTGCATCTACTCCTGCCCCTTAGTTCACCTCTGCTAAGTACTGTTGGGCGCAATAACCCCCAGCTACGATGTGGACCAACAAGCGTTGTCACCTGTATTCAAATCTGTCTATCTGGCTTTAAAACAACACCGACTGTCACGCTTTTGTACATAATATTCTATTTGATGACCATTTATGAGCCCCTTGTTTGGTAAGCGTAATGTTAATTTCATGGATGACACATGTTCTGTATTAGAATCTCTCTGAAGTGGAAACAGCAATGTTTCAACCCTCAGCGTGATCTACCTAGGAACCAGCTTTTATGTGCAGGTTGTGAAGTTCAGCATGAAAGGAAAATCTTTTCATAGTGTCTTCTGAGTGGCTCCACATTTGGAAACTAAACATTAGGTCTTTAATGTGGAGATTTACATAATGTACGATATTTGCAATTACGATCCACCAATTAGGACATCACAGTGCTTGTGTAAGATTCAAATCTCACCATGCTGCCAAAAACGGACTAAATTAGACCCGGTGACGCACACACACGTACATGTATATATACACATCCACACACAGCAATGTGACAACCTTTGGTTCTTACCTGGGGCAGGATGAGAGAACAGGGGGATCCTGATGGGCGACAGAGAGAGGAGACGGAGAGGATGGATGGAGGGGGGGGCGGTGGAGGAAGAGGTGGAGGAAGGACAGGAGGTGGAGGAGGAGGAGAGGCCTTGGCTGTTCTCTGATTCCACGGCCATCATGGCTGCTGCTGCCAATGCTATCCTTTTGTTGCTGCCCACTCTTCTAATGGCCACAGGGCACCCTGGAAACACACACACACACCATCATTAGAATCAAAAGACATTTCCATACAGAGCAGCACCACATACCCTGTCTTCATGATGGTGAGGGCTTTCCTATAGACCGCATCAGAGATCAGCACAGGGCAAAAGGAAACAGAAGGGGCCCATGAGTTGGGCTGATCATAAATAATAACACATAACTTGGTATTCATGCAGCTGAGGATGTTGTTGCTTGGCTGCCAATCCACTACCTGCAGGAGAAAACTCAATATCAACAAGCCACGTTTTAGCTGTGGAACATCAGGGAGATGGAGATTAAAAAGCATTCGAGCATGATGCTACTGTAGAGAGGAGGAGTGGAGGAGGAGGGGAGAGGAGGGGGAAGAAGGAGGAGGCGGGAGAGAAGGAGGAGGAGGAATAAAGGAGGAGGCGGGAGAGAAGGAGGAGGAGGAAGAGAAGGAACGGGAGAGGTGGGGTAAATGAAGGAAGCAGAGGGAAATGAGGAGGAGGAGGAAACAGCCGCTCTCATGCTGGTACAGAGCTGTTGACTGCAGAGAGAAAGCAGCCCAGACCAGGTGCAGGGGTCCTGTCTAGGGTTTGTATTCAGCACCCACACATTGACCCAACCACACAGCTAAGGTCAGAACCCATGCGGACCTACCTGCTACTCAAATCTGCCAAGTTGCATTAACCTACTCTAATGTCATCTGTCTGCTCTTGTTAGTTTATTCTGATTTAACCTGCCTTCTCCAATTAACCCATTGTAGTCTAGAACATTTGTACTAGTTAACCTTGCCTATTCTGACAGTTCTAATTTACATTCTCTAACATGAGTTTTAGGTAAGTTTAAGTTTGCAGATTTAACCTACTAACCTCCCCTTCATATACCCTACCAACAGGCAACTAGGAATATGTATTCCATTTGATAGTGCATTTTCACAAACAGTTGAAGTTAAGCCAAGGTAGCAATTCAAGCAGTGAAAATGACAGCTTTTCAGTTTACATGTCAAAATGATCCATTAGGTAATTCCAAATGCAAGTGACTAAATGAATGAACTATTCACTTTATTTAAACTGCATGTAACAACCTTAGAATATACATTTCATGCGTCGTTGTGACCATATTCACAGCATATATTTAAATGAGCTGATGCACAAGATGAATGATAAAACCTAAACAGCCTCTAATGGCCCTCTGATTATCAGAACATAAATGCTGTAATCGTTGCTGTCTGATGATTCTACATGTCCGTATCATATTCACATGTCCCAGGGTCTTCAACCAGCCCCCGATTTGAATTTCATGAAACAGATGACTTCAGTCAGTTGCACTCCTATTGGTTCAGAAACATATACCTTGTGTGCTCTCTCAAGCCTTGCAGGCCTGCACCATCAAAGCTTGGGCTCGTTTAGTGTGGGAAAACAGAACTTTTCTAATAACCATCGTCTCCCCTTATGGTTTTCTTGACTATTCAACAATTCAGCTGTAACCCAGTGTAGAAGTAACAGATGTGATCCTGCCCACTCGAGCAGCTGAGTGTCGTAGCCTACGGCAGGATCAGGACGCCTACACAGGAAAACTGTGTCAGGAAGCACGCCAGATCCAGGCTTCCAAACACCAGTGAATTCAACACTCTCAACACATTGGGATTACACACACGCACGCACACGCACGTGCGCACACGCACACACATACGTACACACACACAGATAAACACACACACACACATCAACACAAACACACATCAAACACCTCTTATCAGGATTACAGACACACATCATCAAACACTGCGCTCTGAATAACAGATTATTTCAAACTGGGCTACAAAACAGAAAGAGATGCTCCTTTCTAAAGCGGTCTCAGTTCTCTTTAAACATTCAATGGAACAAAATGCATCAATGCATATGAAGCCCCTCACTGATACTGTTGTAGTCTATCTTCCCAAACTGAGCAGCGACACATTACCAATGCGACCAATAGGATCACATAGAACAAGGTCGGCTTTGTCACTAGCCTCTGTCCTTGTGATGAAATATAGATTAGCTAAAGGGGATAAGAGCCTTAAACCAAAGACAACCCAGTTTATATGATAATGCACTTACTGTGGCCCGGCTAATAATATGACTCCTAACATTGATCATTTGGACTCAAGACTCCAAATTCAAGCTTAAGAGTCATTAGAGATATTATTTTGTGTTCTGGGACCATCTCCCTGGAGACTCCCTGTTAGCCTCTCCACGCTCAGAGAGACCACATGCAATGCAATAGCAGGATGCCACTGCATGCTAATGGGATGATCTAAATGCAGCTCAAACCACAGATAAATCAGTCTGATTTCCCACTGACAAGGGTAACTAGGTATGATTTAGCAAGGCTGGAAGTTGAAGAATGGAGTAAGCTAAGTAGGTAGCTAGTGTTACAGCGGATGATTCTAAAACATGAGCTTATGGATAGGCTAATGGCTGGTAGGCTAACGCAGCAAGTAAGATCATTTCAGAAAGCAAACGGGTTTTTACCGGAGTAACTAATGTCAGGTTGGGAGAATCTGAGGACGGTAGTTAAAATGCATGAGTACACCTCTAACATGAGGCCATCTGGGAAATCTCACTTAGAATTACTGCATTCAAAGCTATAACCTTGTTTGTATACACAAATAAACAAACGCACGCGTATACCTGTGCACAACCCTCTAACACACACACACATAAACAGCACCAATAACTACACGCTCACAGAAATCTCCCTCAGAACGCGTTCAGGGACCAGGCAAAAACGTAACTTCCGGAACTGTTTGGTCGAAACCGATGAAAGATTTAGTGTAACATCTTCAACAGGCAATGATCTAAATGCATAAACAATGTGACACCATTTGGTTTGGAGAGGCCTCTAAAGGGGGATCTTCAAACACTCATTCATTAAATTATATATTCAACAGGGTCTCAATGAAGCCAAACATGAATATATTCATAGAAAGTTTAGAAAAAGGTACATCTGCTTCAAACAAACACAAACCACAAACTTAATCAAATACATCCCTGGGACATCTTCTCTCCAGGAAGTTTCTTCACCCGAGCATGACTCTGTGGCTGAATCATTTTTTCTTCTTCTAGTGGATACATGCTAGTGACCCACCCACAGAGTCATGCATTTAGTACATGACACAGTCTTAAACTTGCCAGTTCTGTCTACTTTCGCAACGCTGTCCTCAGCCCCAGAGTCAGTGAATGCCATGTTGACCACTATCACGTTCTCTTCTGACTGATCTCACCTACTGTTGGTCTGCTCTCTGCTCTCTGCTTCTCTTCCCTGCCAACATAACCACACAGGGAGGCAGCCGCAGCACTGGCCCGTGGAGCTTGTTAAGGGGTTAAGTGCCTTGCTCAATACTCTAGTTTGAACAGAAACCCACGCAAAGGATCGCGCACATGAGGCGAGACAATTTGATGGTGGAGTGTGGCTGTTGGAGAAACACAGGGGAGCTGTCCACTCATTTGTGGTGCTGAAATACAATACTGAAATTCAAACAGGCGGCCTATCAGTCAGACAGCACTAGTTCCTACAGGGTATCATCTCTACAGAGCAGTGAGAGCTTCTCCCCTGCCCCCTATGCCCTCTCCACTCTGGCCCTCATATTAGCAACCCCATAATAAACAGGCTACTCCAACCCCTCTGCTCCCTCTTTAGGGAAATCTAAATCCTTTCTGCTGAATGATTGTATTCCTCGGCTCTTCGCCTGTAATGGAATTTTTTTTGCTAAACAAAGCCGGGATAATAATGCTGAGAGCTTTTGTTTGCTCAGGAAAACGGATCCGCAGACGAACAGCAGCAGCACAGCCCACTGAGACGAAGCACTACTCTCACACTAATCTGGACGACTCAGGCCTGAGGAGAGACGTGTGTGTGTGGGTGAGGTGTGTTTGTGAGGTGTGAGTGTGCGTGGCTGTGGTGTGTGTGTGTGTGTGAGGTGTGTGTGAATGTATGCATGAGGGTTTATTAAAGGTACTAAGGGTATCTCCCTCATTAGTGCTTATACAGTCACTCAGGCTAATGATAGCAGATAGCGTGTTGGTGTGTGTTGGCGTGTTTGTGCATGCATGGGCAGCTGTGTCCTTCTCAACCGTTCCTGACCATCACAGACATTCAAACACAAACACACACCACACACACACACACAAACCAACACTCATTCCTACCTGCCAGCACCAAACCCTCCACTTTCCTTCACCCAACATTCAATGGGTCTCACACAGATTAACAATAATAATAACAAACAGGTTGGATGGGGTTGGATGGGGTCGAAAGGGAATAGGGATTCTGTTTGAACTGGGGTGATGCCTCAGATGTGTAAATAGCTGAGAGTAGAATCAGAGCTCACGTCACATGCAGTCACCAGCCCAGTAAACAGAAATATTAATGACTGTTGTTGAGGAAGGCTTGACGTGACAGTCTGCTGCTCCTAGCCAGAGTTCTGGAGTATTCACCCTCAGAGGACAGACAGGAGGAAAGATGGATCACTCAGAGAGACGTGCAGAGGAGAGGATGATGAAGTGAGTACAGGAAGTAAAGAAAGAAAATGTTGAGAAGGGGAGAGGGAGAAAGGGAAAGAAAGAAACATGGCCCAAAGCAGAGAGAAAGGAAGATGGGACTAAAAAGAGGGGTTGGAATGATGACAAGAATAAAAGAAGATGGGGAATGGGTGGCCAGAGGAGAAAAAACCAGTGTGGACTGTTCAGCTGGCTGCCTCTCTGAAGCCATTTGTCCAAGGCAAATTACATCACTATATCCTCCTATTGATTGAATAAATAATCTTGTTCTGGTGTTGTAAATTCACAAGGTATTTACCATTTCTCATCTTGGGTAATCTATTGTCTGCCCACTATCGGAGAGCCAGCATGCCATTTGAGCTACTCGGGCCGTCTGCTTGTATGATTACAGAACCCAGGGGGCCCATAAGCCCAGGTCTCAACACCAGACCAGCCAATCATACGGATCGCACCGTTGCTCCTGCAGCAAATTGACCAATCAACTTCACATTCTGTTTTCCAGCACCTATGGGGTTTTGACAGGATCTGGGGAGTGACTTTCACATTCAATTAGCTGCTCTCAGCATACTGGTTTTCAGACACCTGCAAGGAAATATGATATGGACCACAGAGAACTCTGAACCCTAACCTGACAATGGAAACCCATCTCAGCTGGTCAGTGAAGATGAGTTAAGTCTTCCTTAAATGGTGTCCCTAAATATCTCCCTCTTGAACCACCAGGATGTACTTTAAGTCAGGGCACCTGTGAGTTTGGATCCCTGGTAAACAGTCACAACAGGAGACCTGGGAGTTTGGATCCCTGGTAAACAGTCACAACAGGAGTCCTGTGAGTTTGGATCCCTGGTAAACAGTCACAACAGGAGACCTGGGAGTTTGGATCCCTGGTAAACAGTCACAACAGGAGACCTAGGAGTTTAGATCCCTGGTAAACAGTCACAACAGGAGACCTGGGAGTTTGGATCCCTGGTGAGCAGTCACAACAGGACACATGGGGGTTTGGATCCCTGGTAAACAGCCACATTATCATAAGAGATCTTGGTATAGGATTAATGTAAGGATTCGATCAGCACTCCAGACAATGTGTGTGTGTGTGCTTGAGGAGTTGTGGGTTGGTGAGGGGTGGCCTCCTTCCTCTAGAATGAAGATGCTCAGGGGAGTCTCGCCTCACTACCTCCCCTTGTTCTCTGATCGTTCTCCCTCATTGGCCACCCTTCCAGCTGGGTAGCTTAGAAACCTGCCAGGGCTTGAGATGACAGCTTCAAGATCACTTTCCTTGAAATTCATTAGCACTTTCAGGTCACAAACTCTGCAGTTAATTAAACAGTTTCTCAGTTCTGTATTCATATGGTATATTTAGTATATATGTGTACTCTATATTCACAACCAAGTTTATGTGCCTGTCATGAGAATATGGTGTTTTACAATAACGCCACGAACAAAGATGTGTTGTTGAGGTCTGCAACAGGGCAGGAGGGAGAGGAGAAAGAGGAGAGGCGAGGAGAGGAGAGGGAAGGGGAGCACAGGAAAGGAGAGGAGGAATGTTATATCAGGCATAATAACTTCCTCTACACATGCTGTATTGACTTTCATCGATGAAGCCAGCTTAAACAGAAGCTGAAAGGTAGCGTTGCTGGGGAAAAACAGATCGATTTGGTTTTCACCTGAAAATGGACAAGGTGACCTCTGAGGAGGGCTCCCAGAGATGTGACTAGGGAAGGGTGGGGGAGGCAGTGCTGGAAATCATCTGAATGATGGGGGGCCCTGAATGACAACATCAACCTTCAGTGTAATTGGGAGCGAGGGGGGCGGGGGGGGGGGGGGGGGGGGGAAGGCGGTGCTTAATGATATGGAGGTGTGGCTGGGAGTGACAGAACAGATTTTATGATAGCCATTTAGGAATAGGAATTGTATGTGTTGGGCTTTATGTGATCATAACTCTGAATTTTTCCATCTTTAAGTATACAAAGCTGTCTGTTGCTACAGGCATCATCTTTAGTAGGAGTAAAACCTTTTGAGCATCCTAAAGCTTCAAGAGACACTGTACAGCTCCCTTCTTGTTTCAGAGCAATATGCAATGCTATCAGGATGACTGCCTGTCTGCCAGTTAGTCTGCTTGTCTGTGAGCTTGCCTGCCTGCCTGCCTTCCTAGCCTACCTGCCTGCTTGCTTGGGTTCCTGCCAGCCTTCTTGTCTGTTTACCAAAGTGCCAGCCAGCCAGCCTATCTGTATCCTGCCAGCCAGCCAGCCTGCCAGCCAGCCAGCCTGCCTGCCTGCCTGCCTGCCTGCTTGTTTACCTGCCTGCCATAAGAAGCATTTCCATAGGAGAAGCATGCTACCACCACCCCAGAACAGACAGTTCTATATGAGAAGACGAATGCTTAACAATGCAAAGTCATCCTGTGCTCTGCCTCTGGCAAAAGTTGCAAGCAGCACCGCAGTCCTTCACTGTGTCAGAAAACACCTACACTCGCAGTGCCTGGAGTCCTCCAAACCCTTGAGTTGAGCAAATGAACTCCTGATAATTAGAATGTGTCAGTGTGACTAATGGTGACTCTTGGCCATGTGGACAAGCTGATTAGTTGACTCATGCATGACCTCGTCTGTAAGGTCTCATAGACAACAGTGACACAGACAGGAAACTGCCGAGATGGTGTCAGATACTTCAATATGCATAAAAGGAATCTGAAATGATGTTTTCTATTTGCAAATGTCTAGTCTCAAAACTTGGGTGAACATTGTCTTTACACACACAATTGAGCACGCCCAAGAGGTAGTGTCCTGGTTAGCTAGGATAGGGGTAGAGATCAGACTGCCTTCTTTTAAATCTGATTTGAAATCACTGTGGACAAGTTGAGATAAGTCAATTCCAAACTATAGGATTTCTCACTGACCTGGATAGAGGTACAATCTAGAATGCTTTCAGATTTGTTCCCTTCTACACCAGGGCCAAGCGGTACTACAGTGTGTCTCGTCCTGCCCTGTGTTTCTGTCTTGTGAGCGTATTGAAGGTGAGAGAGCAGCTGGAGGGGGATATGGTGATGAGGCCTACGACCTGGTGAGCTGTCCTTGTCAGCAGTCTGTTGAGACACATGAGCTCATTAAAGAGAAAGATTCTCTGGCCCACTCTGGACCACAGCACACAGCAAGCAGCACACAGAGCAGCCTTATATCACACGGACAGCCCATTGATTGTTTAATTACCACACAGACAGCAATACATATTCAGCGCCTGTCCGTATGAATCTTCCTCTCGCCGACTGGATGGTTGAACTGGATGGCTGAATTGACTGAATGTAGGTGGCTGTCTGACTGATGGACTGGCATAGCAGGTTAGCTGACTGGCTGGGTTGTAATTAATTCTATCGGCAAGGCTAGGCTAGGTTAAGCTGAACAAAGCCATGATGGTTCAAACTAAAAAAGGCTATTCCATGCTTGATTTCTCCAATAGCTTTTTTAGTGTTATGGATTTACAGTAACACTGCAGGTCTTAAACTAGGAAGACCCTTGAAACGATTGTAAACAGGGTTTCAGAGCTCTGTGTGTGTTTTCTATGTGTATCTGGTGGCATGGGATGAATGTCTTACAGAACATCTCTGTGGTCCTAATTACAACATTCAGAAAGCCTGCTCTGTTGCATAGGAGGTTATAAGGATGCCCGTAAAACGATTGAATAATAACGAACACTATCTACTTATCTACTTTTGGATAGGTTTCTGCAGGGAATGAGAGAGAGAAATGTACGTGTGTGCGTGTGTTTGTGTGTATGGGTGTATTTGTGAGTATGTATGTGTGTGTGTGTGTGTCTGTGTATGTGTGCATGTGTGTGTTTGTGAGTATATGTGAGTGTGTTTCTGTGGATGTGTCTGTGGATGTGAGTATGTGTAAACGTGTGTCTGTGTGTGTGTTTGTGTACATGTGTATGTGTGTGTGTGTGTGTGTGTGTGTGTGTGTGTATGTGTGTGTGTGCGTGTATCTATGCACCTGGTTCTGTGCAAGAGAGGACAGCAGCATAAGGTTGGAAAACAGACAGCAACAGACGCAAAAGTCAGCAACCACAAATAGGCAAAGCGTCTGTATACAGTAGAAAGTAACTTTAAAGTAATAGTTTGGCATTTATGTGGTACAAAACCTTAGGAAGACCTTTCCAGCCTCTTCCCGCTCAGAGAAGTAGGAGTGAATCTGAAATTTGTTTAATGAGGCTCTCTAAAACATCGCTTTTCCCTTCTCTCTCTCTCTCTCTCTCTCTCTCTCTCTCTCTCTCTCTCTCTCATCCTCTCATTTTCCACCCACACACGCGCGCACACACACACACACAGATGGCGACAGTCGTTAAAGACTTAACAAGCTGAGTCAAATACAGACTGGCAGAGTTTGTTATGTCTCCAGTCTGCTAAAAGTCAGGGAATTAAATTTGATCTGAGAGAATGACCTTCTCAGTTTAACAGTTTTGTATTTAAGTTCTCGGTAAGGCTATGGGGTTTGATATGTCACACACTGTTACAGCCAGGTTACAACTACAACACATAGGATAATAAAATACCTTTACATGATTATACTTTATACTGTAGTATTAAAAACGTAATTACACCTACGTATACAGGTACATGAACATCAAATTCTGCACCACAAAGTCTTACATTATTTGGGGGTAATACACTAGTAAGTACAGTCTGCTAGAACACTAGTCGGTTGGGACACCTGCCAAAATGTAGCACCTAAATGCTTAAATAGTAGAGTTACAAGTAAGCTCAGGTAGTAACAGATCGTAAACATTCACCTGATATTCGCCTGGGGGATACCAAGAGGGAGTTGAGGTTCCTGGAGGCAGAGACAGAGGCTGGCCTGGAGATGCTCAGGGCCATTTCATTGGTCAGTAACAGAGGCTTGTCTTGCCTCTGGAGAAGGGTCACATCATCTGGACCTGCCCACACTGTCTCCAGAGCCAAGGCATTGTTCAGGAGCACCTAGAATCACACAGACACACGCCACCAGGGTGAGGAACCACCACCACTATCATATAAACCATATAAACCAACCAACCACACTTTCAGCATTTGCTAGTGTAAACTCACATGGATCACAGTGGTTACTTCATGATGTTTACCTTGTAGTCGGATGCTCGTTTCTCCAGCCATGTCTTGGCGAGGTGATGAGGCAGGGTGGAGCGATACACAGGAGGGAACACAGGAAGTAGCTCCACACTGGCCGAATGAGGCAGGCCCAGAACATGAGGCCTGGATGGCAGCTCCCACTAAAACACACACAAGCATGAGAAAACGCACGCAGACAAAAGCTAAACACCCTGAAGCGCCAAAAACCAATACCACCAACACACAGGTAAAACTAATCACTGACATACACCGGACTCTCTCTCTCTCACTATCTCCCCCCTCCCTCTCTCGTACCTGTCTCTTTCACTCCCCAGCAAGAGTAAGCTCTGGCCAACAGACAAAATGCTACAGACAGAAGATATGCAAGGATCTTGCTGATTCATCTTCCAGCCACATTAAAAATCAATCACAGGCCTCTGTAAAAAGAACACTTTGCATGGCAAACATTTTTTTTTAAATCCACCTAAGCCCTCTGTCAGACCTAAGAATGGATTGAACGACAGGAACAGCAATGACTTCATCTGAAATAATCTTCTGCTCCATGATGATCAAGTCCTTTCTCTTAAACTGCCTCTTTAGATCCTTCTCACCTATCTTATTTCCCCACGCTCTCCTGCTCTCTTGCTCTCTCCTATTCTCTTTGGTCTCCTTCTTTTCTCCTATTTAATGCACCCATTCATTCTGCTAAATTTGCCCTTTCTCCTCCTACCATTCTAATATGCAATTTTCTACAGTGTGAGTGCATGTGTGTGTTCGTTGGGTCAGTGTAAGTGCTGTAAGGTTCATATTTGCATAATGATAATTAGGTAGTCAGACAGCCGTCGGAGGTGTATTTACCTGGACGCTTGGAAGAGAGAAGTGAGTGATGGCGGGTTCCGCGGCCGCTGGGACCCGCATCAGAGGCAAGAAAGGATCACAGGCCAGCTGCCAGCCGGAGACAGTTTGGAGCAGCGGAGGAGGGGAGGAGATGACCACTGGAGGGGGCGCGGCAGGGGCAGAGGAAGCGATCCGACAAAGGCCCGAGGTGGTAGGAATCATCCAGACCCATGGCGGGGGTTCTCCGGTAAACTGCCACAGAGGGGGCTGGCCTTTCAGTCTCGGAACCGGGAGCATCATCCCAACATCCTACACGAGTCCGACCGATAGGACGCGGCTCTGTACGGAACATAACATAACCTAACGGTGAACTAATGACAGGATAAATATTATGAATGCTTCAACCAAACACGTTCTCTCTCTCTCTCTCTCTCTCTCTCTCTCTCTCTCTCACACACACACACACACACTCTCTCTCTCTCTCTCACACACACAGCCACACACACACACACACACGTATTTCCACAGGTATCCTATGACACAGGTATGTTGTGAGGAACAGGTGAATACCGTCACTTGTCATATGTTTATCTGGTGGATGGACGAGGGGGGGTTAATTAATAATTAGAGAGATTCCGACAAATAGCTCCATAAACTGACCGTTTTCGAAGAAGATCATAAGATGGAATGTGAGACGCGAGGGACTCGCTATTCCCGGGTCTCGGATGTTTTGTAGTAAACTGATTGGTGTTTCTAATTGCACCATGTCTGAAAACATCTGTAGGCTACACCACATAATCTACATCCTTTATTGGAAATTAACATGCCTTTACAGAATGTAGACTTTTTGATAAATTAAAGCCCACTGGTAACTGCGGTTTATGAAAAGTCCTTTGCAATAATGTCCTCGAAATTGTAGGTTTGGCCGCGGGGGAAGAGCTCCGGACCCCATACAGTTCTGCAGAACGCGCACGCCGCCAAAAGGTAGATTTAAATACCATGTCATTCGAATTTAGTTAATAATGTAGACTTTCACCAAAGGCGTAACATTGCATTCTTCACGATTGGTTACAGAGTAATATTTGATGAGAAAGTTTATGTTTAAAGGGTTTGACAAACTCACCAAGTGCGTGTTGTGAATTCCTTTAGTTGTCCTTTAATCCAACAGTATATATCCCGTTACATATTCGAAATAAGACAAATGATAGATCCAAAGGTATACGCTCTGTAATTTTTCTTTCGTCTGTAATATTAAGAATAGTCCGACAGAGGAGCTTGTGTGCCCAGACACGGCAAAGAGGCTTGTGTGGAGGCTATGGACTCGGCGACGCAGCTCATCACAACAGTGTCAGTCCGTGAGTGGCGTTCGTCAAAAGTCGGTGGATATTTAGCATCAGCTGCGTGTCATGAAGAATGTCTTAACCGTTCTCAGTCTCCTCCCATTAACGTCACCCTACGACCAGTGCACCGTTACTTGCCTGATTGCTCGCAACATCTATAGCATGAACCACAGGCGACACGGCTGCATCTCAACACAAACAATAATCCATGGTGCGGACCTCCCCAATTCAAAGTTTTTTTAGTCGCTCACCTTGCCCGTGCAGAAACATCTCTCTCTCTCTCTCTCTCTCTCTCTCTCTCTCTCTCTCTCTCTCCCTCTCCCTCTCCCTCTCGGTACATACTCAGAAATGCTCACCCTCCTGATGGATTTCCTTGGTTGGTGGAGGTGGTCGGGGAGTATTGACACGTAAAATACATTTGCAATGGCACACAGAAAGCCCTGGTTAAAACTGAAATCGCGCGAAACCCGAGACGTTTTTTGGGTTGTACTATTATTTCGCGCCTTCTTATTAACTGAAGAGAATGAACTTTCCATGCATGGAGGGATAGTCGGAACTTAACTGAAAGAAAACACCTTTTACTTTAAAATAGCTTACAACCTATTTGGTGCAGGTATAGCGAGCCGTGCATTGATTCTGGTTTAGAAACGACCACGACCTACAGGACGGTGGCACTGTCATATAAGTATGGTATTACAGTCTTTTTATTTTACACCGCTAGAGGGAACATTTAATGTAACAGTGAGTCAGATCACAAATGGCCCTGACCTTGCTTTCTACCAACTCTGTTGTTCTTTAAACTGTCATTATAGCTATATAAAAGCAATGCACATAAACCAATTAAGGATTAAGTAGTTTAAAAGATGATGTTGTTTGAAATACTGTACAATAAACACTGGACATAAAATGAGGAGACAGACAGACAGACCGACAGACAGACAGACAGACAGACAGACAGACCAACCGACCGACCGACAGACAGACAGACAGACAGACAGACAGACAGACAGACTGACAGACCGACCGACCGACAAAGGTGAAGGAACCAGTTTGATGAAGGTTCATGGAGGACGAAGCATGAACACGCTTATGCATGTGTCATACTGTCAGTACTCTGTAGCACTGCGTGTGAGTGTGCCACCCTGTAGCCTAACCCTGAACCAGTCTCGAGGTGCAGCAACCCAAACCACACACCATTACAGACCGAATCAGCCATGGGGACTTTGTGGACTCACTGCATTAGATGCTCACTCTTGACTGACTCAGAGGAGAACGGTAGACTAGGGGAGACTGGGGGTGTGTGTGGGAGTGAGAAAAGGAGAGAGAGAGAGAGAGAGAGAGAGATAATAGGATGTGGTGGAGGAAAAGTAAGTGAAAATAGAGAGACTAGCAGAAGCTTGGGAGGAGAAAGAGGGATAGTGTGTTCGTGGCAGGGATGGGGGAGCTGCATTTAGATAGGCTGCAGGAGATTCTATAGAGGGGGCAAGACAGGGGCTACAGGAAAGCACAGACTGAGGGAGACTCAAAAAGAGCTGGGACTCGGAAGGGAATGGAAGATAATTAGCGGATTGTCTGCCTCTGATCAGAGCGTCTATTCCTACCTAAACATCACTTTTATTCATCCATTAGGCCTGTGAGTTTGTGTGAGAGGGAGTTAATAACAGCCATCTATCCTCCCTCCGTGACTGGATCCATGCCCTCTACCCAAAAGCACTTATGGAGGAAAAATTCAATTTCTGAGCCATAAAAATGCATCTGAAATAATGTGATCCAATTCTGCCGCATCTCTTGGCCGCTTTCTCTTTTGGGCACTACGCTGATGATCCCCCACAGACACACATGTTTGCCTCATCTACACATACTGTACGCACACACATATACAAACACACAGACCTGGCTTGTGTCTCCAAGACTCTCACATACAGACGTGTTAGCATTAGCATAAGTGACAAGGAGAATAAGGGAGCGAAGGAGAAAGAGATAATAATGGAGAGTGAGATGGATAACAAATAAAAGTGACTGATTGAGAAAGGCCATAGTTCAGATAAAAGGAGAGAGAGACAGATGGACAGAAAGACTGAATTCTGGAAGGAGACAAGACAACGAGACATGGATGACAGAGGGGATGTGGATGATGGGGACAGTATTTGCTAAGTTTTCAATGCATGAGCTCGGTTCCAGCCCTCTAATGAGTCTGGCCTGCAGGCAGTGCTACACAACACGTTACACATGGAAGATCTTTAAGTTAATATGGATGCACAGCTATCCTCTCTCTCTCCCCTGTCACCCGTTCCTTCCCGTGCCTTCTGTCTCTAGTATACCCTCCCCGGTCTCTCACTGTTTCTCCATCCCTCTCTTTCTTTGCCCCAAGCCCTTTACTGACCAAACCCACAGCCTGCCTTTCCTGCTCTGAACATCCTTTCCTCAAGTCCTCCAGCATCCTCTCCCTCTTCTGCCTCCAGCCTTTCCGAGTCCTCTTCTCCCTCCCTCTGTGTCCAAACCCACCTCCAGCCTCCCGTTCTTGCTCTGCCAACAGACCCCTCACCCCCCCCCCTTTCCTCCTCCCGCCTACCCCCACCTTCCCAAGTCCCTAATACTTTTCTCCTCGCCAACTCTACCTTGTCTTCACTCTCCTCTCCTGCAGTTGTCTAGCCCTCCTTTCACCATACGCCCAAGAGTTCCAAGTCATGCTGAGCAAACAGTGGACAGGCTTAATTAAGTCCTAAATTACAGAAGGGTGATGCACAGTGTGTGTTTGGTCTGTGTGACAGAGGAAGCCGACAGACCAAACACAGACTGCTAAGATCAAGACAAACAGGGATGGAATGAATAAGTTAATGAATGTTCAAATCAATTTACCTAATGAATCTCAAAGGAAATCCAACGTCTTACTTTAGGAGAAATGTTTTAGTGTTTTTTTGTCCTTGTCATTACATTGACATTAAGGTGAAGGTTAAAGGAAGTGATGTTTAGAGGGCGCACCGCAGGAGTTTTTTCATGCACCTAGTTTGGATTGCAATTGAAGAAGCAGAGAAAACGCAGGTGGTCACTCCCAGGCTAGTGTCATTATTATGCTAATGTCATTACGATAATGACATTCTGATAATACTCATCATTGTCCTTTGCTGTGTGTGCTACTATGAGGTGCCATCCTGTGATTGTACCCTCTGACAGGATCTTTATTAGGCGAAGTGTCTCTGTTGTGAGTGTGTGTGAGTGTGTGTGTGTCTGTGTTGTGAGTGTGTGTGTTTGTGTATGCGTGCGTGTGCATGCACGCACGCACGTCCACGTTATTTAATCATAAGAGTGTGTTTGCAGGAGGATAATAAAGCTGTTCGAGTTTGCAGCGTTGATGCTTGGTAACAATTACTTCTTATCAGGGAAAACATGCACCAACGGTCGTCTCCAAACATTGCCTGGCTTAGGCAAACATTTAAACAGGGGATTAAACCATTGCTGAGTATTAAAACAAGACTTGACACTGCAGTTCAAAGGAGTAAATCCAACATGTCATTTATTTCTTTGACTGAATGAACATCTACTTTGCGGACCTTTTAGTCACCTTGGCTGCTAGCTAATAAAAACACTTCATATCAGACCTTAACAATCATATGCTAGAAACACCAGCAACAAAACAAGACAGTCTCCCTACAGCTTAGTGCATCACAGATATCTCCAGACAACCTGTTTTGTCCAAGTAACTACTCTATCTCCCATCTCTCCACACTGCCTGGCTCCTATCTCTAATACAGCCCAGTTCCTATCTCTAATACAGCCTGGCTCCTATCTCTAATACAGCCTGGCTCCTATCTCTAATACAGCATGGCTCCTATCTCTAATACAGCCTGGCTCCTATCTCTAATACAGCATAGCTCCTATCTCTGATACAGCATAGCTCCTATCTCTAATACAGCCTGGCTTCTATCTCTGATACAGCATAGCTCCTATCTCTAATACAGCCTGGCTCCTATCTCTAATACAGCCTGGCTCCTATCTTTAATACAGCATAGCTCCTATCTCTGATACAGCCTGCTCTAATACAGGTGTACTAGAGCAGGGAAACATCTGAAACCTTCAGGACTGTGGCCCCCGAGGACCAGGATTGCCCACCCCTGGCCCAGCTCCTTTCTCTCCAGGCCTATCTCATATTGCTCATATGCCTGAGCTCCATAAAGTATAGGTCTTCCAGTTCCACACATTGCACTCCTTCTGGAAACGGCATAAAAATCAAGCTGACAGCATCCGAAAGATCAAAAGCTAAAAAGCACAGTAGAGCGTTAGATATTTTCCCATGGACTCTGTGGGTGGTAAGTGTTGAGGTGTTTGTCAGCTTGTCTCCCAAGTATTTGTTGGCTTGTTGTGCATATGTGTGTATTTTCACATGTGCATGTGTCTGTTGTGAGGTCTCTGTCGGCAGGTTATAAGCCTGTCTCTGATCATAATCCTGTTCTTTGGCTAGGTTACAATCTGCATCAGGTCTGTGCAGTGACATCACTAGCGTCCCAGCCTGCACCCACTGCAACACACAATCTACAGTCAGCAGGAATGTGCAACCTTGCAGAAAAGAGTTTCTGCAAGCTCAATTCAGGTTAGAGTCTGTGGAAATCAATATGAATTCAGTTAACTTCGATAGCGCTTATTGCGGAAATTTATGTGTGTGTGTGGCTGTGCTGTGTGTGGTCCGCCACAGATATACTCTCAACTGATTCAGTAGTTAATTAACAAAATTGTAAATTGTGCTGACATTGCGGCCCAAACATAAATCCATTGAAATCTCCAAATCTTCTCAGTAAATGAGATTTTTTTAGTTTCATTATTGTGTCTGTGAGCAATAGCAAATCACTGAAGATCTAATATCGCGTTACCTAACACCACTGATCGTCGTAGCTTTCATTACAATTAAAGGGTCTACTTCAAAGAAAGGATCCGTTGAAATCCTCCTAGAATCACGTGTGGGTGTGATAAAAATGTTCCTGATTAGCCCTAATAATGACAGTCCCTAATCATGACATTGTTTGTAAGGAGTTTCAATAGTATTACATTTTCACAAGGGCTTCATAAACCTTTACTCTAATGAACCGCAAATACCAAAAGCATGTTGTTGTAAATGAGCTGAACTGTTAAAGCTGGGTTAATTGCTGCCACAGCTACATGCTTACATTAATCACATTAAATTTGAATTAGAGGTCCTTTAATGGTAATGATTGTTTGGGGATTCGGGCAATTTCCGTGTGAAGAAGAAGAGGATAGAGAAATACATAAAGTAGGGAAAGAGATACAGAGAGAGAGAGAGAGAGAGAGAGAGAGAGAGAGAGAGAGAGAGAGAGAGAGAGAGAGTAACAATAGGAGTTAGTGAGCGTGAACAAGATGTTAGATAAGATGGTTTTGTCCTATACTGCTTTAGTGGAGTGACGGAGACCTGGCACCTCTAGAGAGGGATCAGTCCATTTACAATTCCCTCTCTCCTGCTGTTTCTTGTCTTCTCATCTCTGCACACCTCTATATCTGTCATTCTATATCCTCGCTCCCTCTCAGCTAAAACAGGCTGTTGTCCCCCAACAACAAAGACAGCATCTTAGACTGACAGAATGATCACTGTGTTTATAGAAGAAATCATGTCCAAAGAGCAAAACCTTGAGAATGACGTTTAGCAGCTTCTGTGAGACCTGGTATGTTTCAACTCAAACCTTCCTCTTGGATGTTATATACTCCATAAAACCCTGTACAGCACTACTCTGCTTCAGCCATAATTTGCAACGGTGAGAATCACTGATAGACCCCATTCAGTCAGCAGTCAAAGAAACACTTAGTCAAAGATCTGTCACTGGCCAGACTAACACTAAGAAACTACAATCAGCCAAAGCAACACTTAAGGACTGTAATTGCCCAGGGCAGCCCTAAGATACTCTACTTGCCCAGAGCAACATTTAACTTTGACTATAAACTACTGTATGGAGTGGCCTGCATTTACTGCATGAACACCCAGGGCTAGTGACACCCGCATCCCAGCTGTCCTCTGCAAGGGCACTCTGCCACACACTGACAGCTGTTTAATCCCCAATAACACTAATACTATGCAAGGACAATGACAAAAAAGGATATTTGTATTGACGTGTTCCTCCTAAATGATGATTGCCAGTGCAGAAGTGTTGTGATTAATTCATTAAGCTGGTTTGATCTTCATTCTACCTCCAATTAGTTTAAATCACTTATGTTTGAGAGGAGGCAGGTTTCCTCTTTGCAAAAAGTGTGTGCATGTGTGTGTTTATACCTCTGGTTACAATTCTCTGTGAAAGTCTTGTGACTGGTTGGTTGTCACCAGAGCAGTGGTCACAAATGATATCCTGTTGATTAGGTGAGCTAACTGTCTTAGACAGTAAACACACCTCAACAAGAAAAGCTGTGTCTACCTTCAATTAGAGCAGTAGTGCTGTTGAATATGTATGAGTCCTGCGGGAGAAAGCACATCATATTTCTGACAGCTTGAACAGACACTGTTTCTCCACTGTTCTCGGAGTAATTATCTTTCCTTTTAGAGACCCAAACATTCTGCCCATCTGCTCTGAGAGAAGAGCTTCAGAAGTGTATATTTTACTATTTTCCGTGTCAGACTGGAGGGGAAAACAAGACGTCTCACACAGTCAGACCAAACCTCTAGCATTACTGCAAGTGCATGTCACGGAATCACGGAGGCTCTACATGGACTCTGAAGTATTGGGCAGGCTTGTCTCTATGAAAGAGCTACTGTGCAGGTTCTAAACCATCTCTGCCGCATCCAGACACTTATGTACATCCCTCAGGATTCATCGCTAGTTTGACACTGCCAGAAATGAAAGCCCCATCCTCTAATACTAAACCCGCTGTTGGTACACCAATATAACATCTGCAGCATTGATCAGATCCCAGATCCTGTCACAAATGCAGCTGTGATCGGATCCCAATTCCTTATTGTGTGTGTTGGCTGTGGTTTCCCAGTAGACAGCCTGAACCTTCAGTGGTTGTAGTCTGACTGCTGTTTCCAGTCCAAACTGCAGCAGACAGTTAATTAAAGCTGACAGAGACAGGGACATGGTTCCAGCCTGTCTCTCAGACACAGATGGTACTCTCAGACCTCGATGACACCTGGGACCTGTTCCACTGACGGTCCTGTCCCCCATCTGAAGACACACTTCTCCAGTACCACACAAACCAAATGTGTCCCCCAGATTGCAGTCACACACACACCAAACCCTGACGTTGTGTGTGGTGGGAGACGCGCACTCCAGACCTGTTGCCTCCTTCAACCCCAGATCCACAGATGGCAGCTACCCCTGTGTCTGCTTTACAGACCTGTCTGGCTCAGAACCTTCACACTATAGTTGAGAAAACAAACAAATGCTTCACTACTGTCGAAAGGCAGACCTTAGTCCTTGATATTCTATTGTAATTATGATAGAATTATTATATCAGTAATTCATATATTTATAAATGACAAGTACTGTAAATACAATACAAGTGCATAAATATGGTATTGCAGTTTGATTTAGAGTGGCAACACACAGATTAGGACACATAGCCTTACCTGAACCCAAGCTGAATTGTTAACACTTATTCCTCAGTAGAAGTTCCACCAACTTGGCCTGAACAATACTTATCAATACCTTCTAATATGGTAGCAGGTTGTACCAAGTCAGCTGCAGTTGAAGCGGTCAGAAGCAATATTGTGATGTATGTCAGTACTGAAATCTAACTGAACTATCCCTGAGCGAAATCAAGTTGTTAGAGAACGAGTGAGTTGGCTGTCCTCTTTCCCAGGATGTCCTCTTCCTTCTGCTTGTTCCCTGCATGTGTCCAGACCTCTCTGAAAGGAGAAGGTAATGCTCGTCATTATTCTGGTAAAATTGTAGCAATCTGATGATGACAGGCTTGCTGCTTCCATGCAGTAAATTGGACCCATTAAGCTGGTGTGTCTCTATGCTCTCCTCAGAGAAAAACAAGCCCTCCAAATGAAAGGGATGTATGCGGGAGAGGACCGAACTGAAGATGAATGATTGTGTTTTACATTACTTGTCTTTTCACGAAGGCCTCATTAACCTGATGCATGTCATGTTGGGCCAATGGTGGTGGACTGTTGTTGGATAATATTCACCTGTCTTGTGAAACACGCGTTGCAGCAATAGAAACTATTCAGTTATATTAGATTGATGATTGAAGGGACAGATAGTTTCCATACCACTGACATATAAAAGTGGGAACAGACCCGTAATTTGACGGGAAATAAATAATGTATATGTACTGCTTCTCATGGTCAAGGCCACAGATGAGGATAATGGCCACACAGTCATGTAATTAAAATCTCTTATAAGAGCAAATCGTGAGGCTGTTGCTAAGAGTGTGCTTTCTCATGAACATCAAACAGCAACTGTGCATGTTAGAAAGGAGATCTAAGATCAGTGTTGACACCAGAGAGGCTGCATAATGAGCTTAGTGCTCAGAGAGAAACTCATTCATTACCACATGAACACTCCAACAGTGAAACTCCTCTGGCTCCCTTAACTCGGTTATTTAATGGTTGCAATAACGTAACTAAATAGATTTGACAGAGTTGTGATGTAATTATATGATTGTTATGAAGAACGGTGTTTTTCATAAACGTGTTGCCATGACACAGGGAAGCTGTTTTCCATATGCCATGCAACCCCAAAGATAACATGAATAAGCAAATACATCCATATATTTGTACATGAGTCCGTTTAATTCATTCATTCATTTTGACATACTTAACTGTGGTGCTTCACAGAACAACAGAAAGAGAGGTTCTTCTCCTCTGGAACAGAACTGGCTGATGGGTGTGTATTTCTTTTGCTACTGTAAGAACAAGACTACTGCTTCTTCCTCTACAGCTAAGTTAATCACTCTCTTAAGCCTCCATATAGAATATTAATGAGCTCCATGTACAAAGTGTATCTCCAGTGTTAGTCTCCAGTTTGTGTGCATTTTCTGCATACGTTGTTTATCTTCTAGTTTATGGGTGTTCTGTGTGTCTCTCCAGTGTGTCTCTCCAGTGTATCTCTCCAGTGTGTCTCTCCAGTGTGTCTCCAGTGTGTGTGCCTGATGACTGTGTGAGGAGTGTTCCAAAGCTGAGGCCAGAGGGACCGATCATCCTGACAGACAGATGGATAGAAGGCCTTTCAGGTGGGATCGTTATGTCCAGTTGATCTAGCGTGAAATTCCTGGAGCCAAGGCACGCCTGCATCCACACAGGCAGACATACTAAGCCCGTCCAACCATGGTCCCCATTACAAATAGTCTCCAGGACAAAGATGGAAGGGCATGGGGCAA
Source organism: Plecoglossus altivelis (assembly GCA_036571765.1). Taxonomy (NCBI): domain Eukaryota; kingdom Metazoa; phylum Chordata; class Actinopteri; order Osmeriformes; family Plecoglossidae; genus Plecoglossus; species Plecoglossus altivelis. The sequence goes on from BROE01000007.1 coordinate 9,165,648, forward strand.
GATTATGCCCCCATCTACTAATTATCCTTATTAGAAACGAAATCTGAGAATATAAATAGATGCATCCAGGATTCCTGCAGTTTAATTGCCAGCAAACAGCTGAAGTTTCTTCGGGGGAGACTACACTCTATAAAGTAGGGAGCATGGATGAATTCTCTTGTAGCATGCTTGGTTAGTCAGTCAACCAAACACCCTGGGTGGAGGCTGTGCCAGAGTTGCTAAAATGCTAACAAGCTCCACTTCCTCTGAGAGCTGCATAATGTCTTTTTACCGTTAGAGGCAATGTTACATTTACCCTGTTCTGGAATCTAACAATTTTCTAATTACTGTGAAGTTACATGTGGATGCAAACTACAAATCCTCCTAGTGTGAAATTGAGCACCCATGCGAGTCAGAAGGAATCATGTGGCGTTGGTATTTCAATGTTAATGAGCAACAACTAATTAATTCACCCAAACGATCAGATTTGCTCACACTGATTCACACCAACTGGGCTACAAGGTCTGATTGACTTCATACACCTATTCTCACACTTTTCCCAAAGTTCAGTGTCACACCTTCAGCCAGGAATAGATTGTTCTATGCTCATGTAATCTGATGGTGCAGCCTAACAGCACTAAGCGGAGAGTAAATAACTGCCTTACTTTCACCTGCAAAGGTAGAATGAACACTTTAGCCCTGAATGTAAAACACAAGCTCTCCATTGTTGCCTCTGTACTAACTCGAATGGAAATGTATAAGTAAGGGAGATTAACTTCAGAAAGAGTCAGAAAGAGACATTTGATCATAAGTAAGAAGAATACGTTTGTGATTGAGTCTACCAAGCTGACTAGCATTAACAACAACTCATTGTTCACTCCTCTGGGTCCAAGCACAGCATCATGATGACCACGGTCTAAGCCTCAGTCAGCCTTAGTTCCACAATATGTGTTTCAAATGATAATTCCCTTAATCAGTTTGCTTGATTGCGGGACATTGTTTTTGGTTAGTGTGTCAGACATTTTCAGCCTGTTACAAGAAGGTCGCATATTCTGATGGTGTGAGACAGGTGAGTGAGACAGGTACTGTTTATGTACCTGACTAACTGTGAGAGATGAGACGGGTTCAGTTATTATGCTAAATGTTTTACATATATGTTTCATATATGTTCTACGTTTGCACTTCTATGTTTGCACTTCCCTGCCACAGTAAATTCTGTGCTTGTATATCTTGCATGGCAAATAAAACCGATTCTGATTCTGAGTCTGAAAATGTAAACCACAGAAAGAGACAGATTCCTTTCCTGTAAGGATTGAGACATCATCTTAGGAAAAAAACATGCCAGTATATTAACTGAAGAAAACACACATTTTTCTGTGATTGTGTAAGATACTGTTGAGTGGACCGCAAGGTCGTTTGTGATCAATTGCTGCACAGAAGTTAAGAATCTAGCCTTAGGGCAGTCCAGAATTATTAAAACCACTAGATCCCTGTTTAAATCAGACTGCTGGACCAAGTCACACTTTATAAACTAATTGGCCAATTTTCAGTAACTGGGTTTATATCTACAAACCTACCGGGCACTTAAGTCTGAGGAAACTAACAGGAAATGAAGGAGACCTCTATTGGGATATGAACCTATTTTTACATTACGTGCAATGTAAATCTAATGTACATGTACAGCTGAGTTCATCTACTGAGTCACGCAGGTTACCCCACATATCCCCAAGACAGAGTAGATTGTCGAGAGGGTTTTGTTCCACATCCCTTGACGATACTTGGTTTAAAGATTAAAACTTGGCTCCCACCATGAAGGCGATTGCTTCTTACTGTATACCCCTCCAAGGATCTAGAAGTGTTCTGCTGTCTGACCACGGCTGTCAGCCTGGTTCTTCTAACTGGCAGGGCAGTGGAGCAGAACCGCCCCTCTCTCTAGCTAAAACACACACACAAAGTCATGGTACACATATACACACATACAGTGTTACGCAGAAACAATGAATCATTGTTTTGTTTTCCCAGAAACCTTCGATGGATTTCATTGATATTAATTTCCTTGTTTCCCATTGGTTAAGCTTCCAGGCAGACTGTACTGTGAACATTGTGATGGTCTGCTCCTTTAATGCCCTCCTCTAGTTATTTTTACCCTGATCTTCCCGCATTATTGATTAATTTCTGCACTGTCGGTCAGCACACATATTCAAAGAAAGTCTGGAGTACAGTGAGTTAGCATAGTCTCTAGTGAAGAGTGAAATGTTACAGTAGTACAATAGGGAGAGGGAGAGGGAGAAGGAGACTACAGTGTAAGTAAAAGGAGAAATGAAGGAGAGAGAGACTTGTAAGGGGGATTAGTTAGCGTGCATGTGTGTGAAAGAGAGTGACAGAACAGGAACATGGACAGAAAGGGACCATGAGAGGTTACCCCACCTTCCGCAGTTCCCCCACAATGGCTCCTGTCAGCAGGTGCTTCTTAACAAGAGCACACTGTGCTGCCTTCTGGCCAGTCCTCTCATACCCTGCCTCTCTGAAAGGATTATTAACAATTCACGGATACTCCTGCTCACAGGATGAATTGTTGCAGAACGCATTAGCACACTAGGCTACCTGTAGCTGACCTGTAGACCAAACACAGTGACTATCGCTAGACCTGGCACCTTGCAGAAGCAGAAATGTACAATGTACCATGTTCTCTCAGGAACATACAGAACTTGTGATAGTAACAAGAGAATAAAGAAATGGTGGGTGGTCTTAGAGGCATGGAGGACTTGGCGGTGTGAAATTATTCCACTTACCATTTCTTTTTCCTTTCACCATGGGATGTTTTATTTCGCTGTCAAGTTAATCTAAAACATAAAGCACAAGACTTACCATCTTGCTTTCTCACATCTTATTTTCCCGTTATCATGTACTTCCCTTACTTTCAGTGGATGTTAATTATAGTATGGCAGTGAACAGTGTTACCATTCCTGAAGTGGCCACTTATCCTCATTCAAAGTCTCGAACAGTACCTTTGAGACAAAATATCCTGATATACAGTGCACTTGCTTATAGTATACTGCCAAACATTGCATAGTAAACCCAAACATAACATTCTGACACATTAAACCCTGACACACAGTATCCTGACACAACATGTCATGGTAATAGTGAAGCTATATTTTAATTTACAGCAGACAGAGGGAAGTTTGAACCTGTGACTTCTTGGCCAACAGTCAGATGCTTTACTTTATTTAGCCACACCCTAAACTGCTGAGCATTCTGTCACATGACTATATCTATTCACCTTGAGTGGCATGGTGGACTTACTTGAAGAATGATTACTCCCACTGAGAGGACAGCTACCTCCAGAAGTAGAAGTGGGTCAGGTTGGGGGTGACAGGAAATGAGAGTACTGCATCTCTGTGCTGCATCTCTGTGCTGTGGTGTGCTGGTAGTGCTAACTAAGCAATGCAAATCATGGTGATCGGTCAACGCACACATGCAATTTCACAGTGTCCTCAGCTTTAAAGTGCATCGGCGAGCAGTATGTGTGTTTGAGCATGTGTGTGTGTGTGTGTGTGTGTTTGTGATTTCAACCATTTTAGATAAAGACATATCTTCCTCACTCCCTACAGGGTCACCATATGGAGAGATCTTGTTTTGCCAGTGATAACCTGGCTGACGTCTGCATTGGTGTGTTCCAAGGCAGGTAGCCTTGGCTTAGTTCCCATTCCTTAGCAGTACAGTTCTGGGTCTGGTTCTGGTTCTCATGCCTCGGCAGCATAGTTCTGGGCTCGGTTCAGCTCTGGGCAGGTTTTAATTAGCGAGGTGCCCTGGGTTGAATGTGAATGGCTAAGCTCCAGAATGGGAACAATTACTTTGAACTGTTGTTGTTAGCAGCTTCTAGGCATGCTTTGAATCTCTAAAAAACAGCAACACAAGAACTTCGGCCTGGAAAACTATATAGTGACCTGCTTACTGCTAGTGATGATCTGACTGCCTCTAATACTGCTATGATAGTGATAACTGCTAATTCAGTGTTGGAGGGGAGGGGAGGGGAGGGAATGACAGTCTGAGTTTGGACTAAGTCAGTTATTTGTCTTTGTACCTTATCAGGAAGCACCACACATAAGGTTCTGGAAGCTTTGACAGGGGTATCTGGATCATAGATTCCCTAGAGAAAGATGCAGTGATGTGTGACTGCTCCCAATCTCCAGTAATCCTGCATTAGGACCTCAGCAGAATAGGCTAATTCAGCCAGTTTCTGTTTGTCAGTCCCTCTGACTGCTCAAACACACACACCCAGGCAGGCGGACAGGCGGCCTGGAGAACAGAGAAGAATGGTGCCAGGATGCTAATGCATTTTTACAAACAAACCTATCTCTTCCTCGCAGCCCAGACGCACAAGGCTATTTCTCTCTTTTTCTGTCTCTCATTCTGTCCTTCACTCTCTCTCTCTCTCCCCCTCTTTTTCTCATTGCGCTCTCTCGGTCTTTGTTTGGTTCTTACATCCTCTGGGTAGGGAGTGTGGGCAGCAGCAACTGCAGAATCGTCTCCTCCAAATGTTGGGTCTCTATTACGCCAATTCAAACCACCAGTCGTCATCTCTCTCTCTCTCTCTCTTTCTCTCTCTGTCACTTTCTCTCTCTTTCTCTCTCTCTTTCTTTCTTTCTCGCTCTCTCTCTTTTTCTCTCTCCCGCTCTCACTCTTTCTATTGCTCCCTCCCTCTCTCTCTTTCTTTCTTTCTTTCTTTCTCTCTCATTCTATATCAGTCTCTGTCTCTCTCGGTGTCTCTCCTCCTCACTGTCTCTTGCTCTTCCCATATCTCTCTATCTCTGTGCCTCTCTCACACACACAGACACACTGTCTGCCAAATTATTTATTGTAACGTCGCTCATAATCTTTCATAAGGTTAAATATCACCTTTCCCGTTAAATTGAATCCATTTTGTAGTTCTGACTGTGATGAGGTATGCATGTGGAAGCAGACTCAAAATACTCTTGGCTTCGAAGGCAAGTGGATGTAAGTGAGGACTATTGTGTTTCTACACATGCCCAGGGGATAGCAAGCATGTTTGCTGTACATAGCACATGAAGCTGTCAGGCTGCCAGAGGGTTTTCGTTAGGAATTGTCTGGAGTTCTGTTCACCATGCCCACTATTAACCTGATGCTGTTGGAATGCAGTGTGGATTCTGAGCTAGCCAAGTCTAGAGAGGCAGAGGAGTTTTTTTTAATCATCTAAAATAAGACAATTCCTGTCAGCGCCCTCTGAATCACAAACAGATTTGCAAACCCGCCATGTTTTCATTAGCACTTACCAATGCCCATTAGGTCTATGAATGCGAGTCGAATGCTACAAAATATGTAGATTTGAGGAAACAAGATCACAATATTTAATGGGATTATTTCATTGGGATTCGTTTGCCATTTCATTGTATTTATTTTCTTGAATTTACCTAACCTAATCACATATTTCGCAACTGAATTTACCATACATGATGTTTCACAACTTTTACCTTGGTACCTTGCATGGGCAGTGTCAACGTGTGTGTGTGTGTGTGCACGTGTGTGTGTGTTCTTGGATGTAAATTCTGGCATCACATACAGTACTGCAGTTCCAGGTGATCAGTCTGGGTGATCATCATTACGGCCCTGAGGCCTGGCAGAGAGAGTTGAAGGGTTTTAATGAGTCCTCAGTAGTCTTCACTGGTGCTCTGCTCTTTTCCTCAGGGCTGCACAAGGCTGTCCCTTCACCTCTACCATCCTGGACCGGCTCTCTCAAGCAATATCACCACGCCCACTCACACCGAGCCCACTCACACCCCGCCCACTCACACCCCCCCCACTCACACCGCAACCGTGGGTGGATTGTGACGCTGTTCCATCGGGAGGTTACCACATGAAGTTAGCGGCAAAAGGGGCAGAGAGTAGAGTGACAGAGGCACACAAATAGTCCCACAAAGGAAGACCCATAACAGAAGCTGAGGCGATGTGACTATAGAGATAGCCTGACCAACCAGGAAAAAGGTCTCCATGGATTCCCATTCTTATAAGCTGTCATTGAAGACAGTTTCATCGATCTAAACCCTGTGATCTTATAGATATTATAATGTAGAGCAGAGGTATCATTGACAAACAGAAAGGTTCAGAGGTTTCAGATTGAAGTCGTTGAATTTCATTTAATCAAAGAGAGAGATGTGGCAGTGCAAGGGAGGCTCTGGGAAGGGTAATAATGTCACGTAATTCTCATCTTTTCTCTCTCTCTCTCCCTCTCTCTTTCTTTCTCTCCCTCTCTTTCTTTCTCTCCATCTGTCTCTTTTATACTCCCCCAACTCTCTCTGTCCCTCTTTTTCTTCTTTTCTGCTTGTCTTTCTCTTTCCCCAACCCCTCTCTTCTTACCCTTCCCCCAATTTCTAAATGTTCCTTTCTTTTTATCTCTGACCCTTTACCCGTGTCTTTTTTGCTCGTTCCATTTCTCTCTATCACGATCACTCTGTCTGTCTTTCTCTGGTACTTCCTCTCCTTCTGCCACCATGGACCGAAGGCTGTGCGGTGATGCCACCTGAACAGAGAAAAGAGCATGCATTTTTAATCAGCTGAAGAATTTGAGTCAAAAGACGATGACAGGTTTATTGAACTGGTGCTCTCTTTCTCTCTCTCTCTCTCTCTCTCTCTCTCTCTCTCTCTCTCTCTCTCTCTCTAATATCCTCTTCTGCACCATATGTTCATGTCCACATGAGAATTCTTTCAAGAAACAAAAACACCCCAACTCCAAGCCTTCTTGACCTTTCATTTATGTGGCTGACAGACAGTGTATCCCAGACGATTGTCATCATCATTATCATCATCATCACTCTTTCTCCTTACCCTCCCTCCCCTCTTCCTCCCCCTCTCTGGACAGAGGCTGGCCTGCTGATGACTGAGGTAAATCACAGAGGAACCCTGTCAGGAGGGACAAAGACTTACTGATGATAAATCTTCTCAGAATTGAAGGGACACTGTGTGTGTGTGTGTGTGTGTGCGTGCGTGTGTGTGTGTGTGTGTGTGTGTGTGTGTGTGTGTGTGTGTGTGTGTGCGTGAATGGGTATGTGAGTGGATGGATGTGTGTCTAGTTTTCAGTAATGAACTAGGATAGGTGACTTAAAAACACACTCCATTAATCCTTCCAACATTGCAGTACAAGACTTACTGAATTATGATTATCATCAGTAATGCCTTAATCATATTTAAATAATTTATGTCGGGAGCAATTAAAACTTTAATACATTGTGTAGTAAATGACTACATCATTTGTCCAATTAATAAAGTCCAATTCACTTTGTCTTGGTATTATAATTATTTGCAGTCAGGGAAAAGAAATGATGTTTACACAAGAACCTTTTTCAACCAATGTAATATTTCATGAGAGCTTCGATACGAATAACAACCATAAAACATTATGTCTCGAATCTATTTTCCTCAAGATTGAGTGAGATTGGAATATATGTGGATTTAATTCTTCTACTTATCAATATCTGTGGCTTGGTCCGCTTGCCAAACCACAAGATGTATTTTGTATATTACTTTGAGTACAGTCCGCACCGTATATTAATCTGTGCCTTTGTATTGTAGTTCACAGTGTTCCTTGAACTACAACCTCCCCCTCGTCCTCAACACCATCTATAATAACTCACTCTGTTATTTCCCATAGAAAGTCATCTGTGGAAAATTGAATTCAGGTTTATGTAATCTGAACAGTCCTAGTCAAGACCACCCGCTGTTATTGATTTACATAATAGATGGAGCCATCCAGAGGCAGGTTATTTTAGTGCCATGTGAGTTTGTGACGTTCTTTCACCATCAAGTCACATCGTTGTAACTGCAGCACATTTCTAAAACCACCCAAGGGTAATGCCCCCCCCACACGCATACACACACACACACACACACACACACACACACATACACACACACTAGTCTTTCCACATAAGCGCATGTACACACATATAAACACAAAGACACAGTTTGAAACGCAGTGCCTGTGTCAGCGTGTTCGCTAAGTAATGGACCCATCCCAGCCTCTGTGTTTGACTCAGCAGACGTTTGCCTGGCAATTTACATTTAGACCCTTTGAAAGATAAGAATTGTTTCCTCTCACTAATTGGAAATAATGGTATTGCATCAGTAATGAGTTAGTGCGTGGAAGCAGTGATGTGACTTACATTTTTATTTTCTGACTGAGAATCCTGTATACATAACATCTTTTTTCCCTTTTTTTGTCTTTGATGAGGTTATTTGAGAGAAAAGGCAGATGGAGAGAGACAGAGAGAGAAAGATAGACAAGGAGAGACAGAAAGAAAGAGGGACAGAGAGAGTCGGGTACACATGGATTGGCCCTTGGATCAAACCCGGGCTCCTGCATCAAGCTATGTCCAGTGAGCCAAAGGGGTGCCACGTAACATACGTCTTTAACCCACTATACACATACCATCTCTTAGTCAAGTCACTAGTTATAGCCACAACACAAACACACACACACATAAAGACGCACACGTGCACCCCTTGTGATTGTCCTTAACATGAAGATGCAGAGAGGAACAGAGGATATGGGTGCTTGTGCACGATGGAGCGTTTTCATTTGCATGTTGAAGTTGCGTTCCAAGTTCTCGTAAGTCTTTCATCAATATTTCTTTCTCTGCATCCCTTGACTTATGTGTTATTTACTGCTGAGAAGCAGCGTCAGTGCTGTGCACCAGGGTAAACATGAGCTTGCGCTCTGGTATGGCACTAAGAGCTCGAGGTGTTATCAGGGATTACTGTTACATCCACAAAACCTACCAGTACCTAAAGGGCACTCTGGCTAAGCTACAATTCTCTCATACATATTTACAGGAGAGTACAGGCCAATCAACGTTATCCCAGTACAGCACTTGTTACCAGACCTGAAACAACCATTGAAACACCATTGAGGCCTTTGTGGCCTGCTTCGTGATACTGCTTTACATTATAAAGAAACATTGATTTCTGTGTTCTACTTCAGAGAGTGTAGAAGCTTGATATAATCTGCTTTCAGTAGCATGGAGGTTCCCTAAGGATTCGCTAAGATTCTTAAGGATTCCCAGGGGGTTCATTGAGGTTCTCCCAGGGTTCTCCAAGGAACCTCTAAAGGTTGACTCAATGATTTTGAAAGACTACACACAATATTCCTTCGACAAAACGACAGAGGGGAGGGAGGGAGTTAGTCATTAAGTGAGTGCAGTTTTAGATGAGTGCTCCACTTGTGATTTAATGAGATGTTGACGTGTCTCTCAAACCCTGCCTAGTCTATGATCTTCTCCAAATCGACATTCCTCTGAGCAGATGCAACCTCCTCTCTCGTTCACATCTCTCCTCTCCAGCCCCTCCCCAGTGTCCCTGTTTTGTTTGCTTGCGTTGACTCCTCTCGCCCATGCAAAGCCCTTCAAATGAGACATAAATCACAGCCACCATCTTCCTCTCCTCCTGCATCCCCTTTAAATGTTGGCCTCCAAAGCCTCTGCATAATTCTGCTTGTTTGTGTGGCAGCTTTTTAATAGTCCCGTTGAGCCTGGGCTGGGCGCTGGACTTGATTGGTTGGTTCCTGCTGCTAGTTGGCTCCCAAAGGAGTCAGCTCATTGATTTAATAGGCTCCCACAATCATTAATGCCTCGCTTCTCAGGCCCTTCTCTCTGCGTAATGGAGCCAGCGCTAAAAGGTAAATAACAAGAGCTCTTTCTGAGCAGAGGCCAGACATGCTATAATAGATAAAAGGTACACTTTCAGTGACCTTTACACTGCCTGGGACAACGGACTGCCAATTATACACTGTGGGAATGCACAGGAAACAGCGTTAGACTGGGAAAAATACTGTTTCCTGTCCAAGGTCCTTTTGACTTCACCCTGCCTTCCCTGGCTGTCACACCTCTTGCATTTTCATATGCACACTGGCACAAACAGGGACACACGGCTCTGGCACGCACACTCAAATACATGTGCACGCACACCCTCGTTCCTGGGTACTTTTCACAATTGTGTCAGTTCCCGTACAGAGTGTCAGTGTGTTCCAGTGTGTCTGGACACACAGGAGACCACAGACTGTTGTTTTCCTGCTTCCCGTCTTCCCTCCTGATCAGGACGCAGAGGTCAGCGCCAGGCGTTTTGATGCTCCTGCTTTGAAATTCAAAGCTTTGGCCAGGCTGATGAGCTGTCCTGCCTCCCTCAGGCTCCTGGCTCAAGACGGTTTGAAGATTTGCGTTTTCCTCTGAGCAGAATTTAAACATGCATTATGCTATGAGCGCTGCTTGTGCGGAGTGAGCTGGATAGTAATTGCGGTGCCTTGGGGAGGCTTGGAGGTCAGGGGAACCTACAGGCACCGACTCGACCGTGTTCCACGAAATAATTGACGTGGTCGAGCTGAGGCAAATAATTAGTCCGGCAAAGTGGACTCATTTAGACGTGCGCACACTTTCAATCTGTCTCTAATCACATGTTTAAAGGACCCTGGAGTAGCTGGGTTTACTCCCCTGCCTGCTGCCCCTTAAAAGCTCAGGCCAGATGAGGGCATCAGAAGGTTCTCTTTCTCAGGACAAGGTCATCCAAATTTATTTTGTCTTAGAAAAAGGTCATCAGAACCATGTTGATGCGACTGGGAGAAATGATGTTGTTGTGGGTAGTTGTTGTTGGCAGGAATTTGTGCCCCCGGCTGGTGACAAACACTTAGGAAAGATCACATCCTCTCAACCTGCCATAATTGAATGTGTGATGCCTACTAAGCACCTTGTTTTTCTCCGGTCATAATGCAAAGCTTTGCATCACACACACACGGACACACACAATACCCTCTCTCTCTCTCTCTCTCTCTCTCTCTCTCTCTCTCTCTCTCTCACAGACACATACACACAAACACACATACACATTGATTGGTGGGCCTGCCAGACTCCTGTCATCAGGGTTTTGATGAGGCGCCTGGTTGAGCAGCACTGCGTGTGTGTGTTTGTGTGAGTGTGCGCGCGTGTAAGCGGCCGTCTCCCATCACTCCCTGTGAGGTGCGTTCAGTTGTCAGGCTGTTGACTGAGAGCAGCCTTTAATTGGAAACATCAATCCACAGCCTTTTACACACAGCAAGCAGCGAGAGAACCACACCCTCGTCATCCTCCAGCCCCCCCCCCCCCCCCCCCCCCACACACACACACACACGCACACTCCCATCTTTACAACATAGCCTTGACTTGACAGCCAGTATGTCAGTTTCAAAGCAAAAGTGAGATCACTAGATTATCAGAGAAAATCTACATTACACTGGTCACCAGGGGAGTGTCTCAGTCTTTGATCTCTGATCTCTTGGACACGCTGAGTGTTGCTTCCTCTCCTGGTCCAGGCTGCTGTGTTGCTGGGCCTTCTGCTCTGGACATCCCCTGCCTTGGCTTGATGCTGTTGGAATAGGCTCCAGAGAGGACAGATGAATACTTCATGTTCTGGGTGAAGAGGAGCAACAGAATACTAACGGAATAGATAATCAAACAGGTCGGAGGGAGTTTAAGTAACACGCGTTACCCACGAACAGTTTACTGATTCTGTTCTTACTACACAAACACGTGTGTTTATGTGATTGTTTTAGGACCATTTGATCAGTTTGGAATAAATAAAGGTTCGAAAGTCATGTCTCCTCCCCGAGGGGGGTCGTCCTTTCAGCTGATTATCTAACTGTTCTGATTGGATAATGGGTAAAAAAAAAAAATCATGAAACTATTAATGTGTCACCAATAACAATGATCTTGAATAGTAAAGGTCATTACTACTTGTTCACATATGCTTATTCTAATGTGTTGTGTTTAGCGTACCACTGTTAGTGTTTTTGTTGGAAGTGTGGTGTGGTCTCTCCAGTGACAAGACTGTGTTGTGTTCTTTCTGAGAACAGGCAGCGTACCACAATGATCTGAAAGCATATTCCTAATGAAACACTGCCCCCTGCTGGGAAAAATCAGGACCATGCAACCAGCCTTTCCAGGAATGTCACTTAACTGTGTTACCTTTAGGGATGTTAGGATCAGCTTAGTTTGCTTGGGGGACAGAGATCATAAAGTTCATCAAAGATGTTTCAACGATAGCAAAGATCCACAGCGTTGTCCTTGGGAATATTTTTATTAGTAATAATAATCTGCCAAATATACAGCCATTATTGGGTCCGTCTACATATTATACATTTACATATATGTCATTTACAAAATAGTAGTAATTAGTCCATTTAAATCTGATTCCGATATGAGAGAGACACAGTAGATCACATCACTTCCTCTTCTACATTTCCTGTTCAGGTTATCACTGGGATGGGGAGATGACAGTGGAGAAACCATGGACAACACTCAGGAAAAACCCCCAAAACTATTTCAGACATGGGTTCAAACAGTTTTTGAAATCCTCCTTTCAAAGAACGCAATCGGCTTGTGCTAGATAGACATGCTTCATACCGTCATCATGCACAGCATTCCATTGATTCAAGTCCCCAACTCAAAAGGACTTCAAATGCCATGTGACCCACATCTGTGTTCTGCGAGGCATATTCCAGTCCATCTGAAGAAAGGCACAGTAGGAACCCTCTCCAGAGGTTTACTGGGAACCCACAAACAACTAATCAAACCAGGAGAACACACTGACGAACACGTCATCAATCAAACCGTCAACTTTTACAGTTTGTTGCGAAATCAAAAATAAAGTGATTTGTTGCAGAATTGAGTATATCAATTGAGTATTTTCTATATACAATAGGGAGAACTCTTCTGCTTGGCTCAACTAATCAGACACAAATCCAGTCTAACCAAATATGAATAATATACCCTTTCCAGACCTCCATATTTCAGCAAGGTGTTCTCTAAGAATGAAGCTCAACCCTTCATGCTGTAAGTCATTGGTTATTTCACAGCAAAGGCTTCAAAATAGATGCTCTACATTTATTATTCATTTGTTTTCAGTGCATCATAGATACAAAAATGTAAGAATAGAAGACTCCAGCTAACAAAACAAACAAGTGTGGTTAGGTTCTTGGCCATCGCATGGGCCCCTGTGTTCATTTACTTGGCCACAATGCATCGTCACGATGCAACAACTACAAATACACATTTTACCCAGATGAATCAGATAGAATCATTCGAATGTAAACAAGAGATTCCAATTCTTTGTAGACCAGCTTGTGATCGATCTTCCACAAGACACGGTTGACCATTTCCAAGCCCGCGCTCCTGTTCCAATCGTAGTGGTTCTTATGCCGTCACACCGGTCCGCTCAGCTCTAGGGTTAGAATGTGGTGAGGCCGGTTCACACATTCCACGTCCACATTCTACAAGCCGCGTCAGAATGTGGAACAGGACAGAGGCAGGGTACGAATGTTACCATGTTGTTGAGGGCTGCATAATCATGGACAATGTCCTTTTCTTTTCCTAATTAATGACAGAGATTTGTTCTTACTAATCAAACAAACAAACAAACAAACAAACAAACAAACAATGCCCTATGGAGAAACGCTGAAGCTGCTGGCTGATGGTGTGAGTGTGATACAACAACACAACGACAACATGTGGAGTTGGCGAGTGAGAGTCACCTCCGGAAGCTGCCTGCATGACCCACCCTTATCAGAGATGGAACTAATGGAGTGACGTGAAATAAGGCAGTGACGACAGAGAAACAAACATACTCATTTTTCAACTGTAAACATCTCTCTAACTGCCAAGATCCTCAAAAGTGATTCAGATGTGCCGATAATCGACCGTTTTTTGGATAGGAAAATTGCCATACTCTACAGGGTGCAACATACCTTTAAAATCATACCAAAATATCCAGGTAATTTCACATCGCAACAAATTCAGATTTCATCAGATACAACTGCGGTAAATCGTACTTTCAGGAAACATTAAAAGTAGGGTCAATATATGCATATGTTTGATTAAAATGACAATAAACTACACGTCTATAGCAATCAATGAGATTCAGGGAGAGAAAGACAAGGCAGCAGCTCTGTGCAACTAAAAACAGTCAATGTAGGAAGGAGATGAACCTTTGGAAGCATGTTCTGGGTTAAGACAACAGCAACATGTGGAAAGGTATTCACCAGTATTCACCAGTATTCCCTCTAGGCCTCATGGTGGAAGGCTCTGTGCTCTAATAAGGTGAGCTGACTTCTAGGCACAGGTCTCAGGCCAGCTGTATGCTTTCCTTTTTCATAGTTAAGAGTTGTACTGGAAAGAGCACAGCTGATCACAGACCAGTGCTTAAGAAAGGCAGGTCACCCTGGAAACAGCAAAGCCTTCTATCTTTCGCTCTGATAAAAACAAAAACAAAAAACGCAACTTTGGCATTCTATTCTTCTGACTAACAGACACTCCAACAATCTCACCAACTCTCTCTCCATTTCTGTCTGGTCAGCTTGACTAATTCATTGTCATCACAACAACCTATTGCATTTTCCTATGACCCTCCGGACCCTCAGACACGTCCAAGGGGAGAGGGGGTGACATTCTAGAAATTGATCTTCGGTGAAAAACACAAATCTCACTGTAAGAACACGTATTCTCAAAGAGCAGGTGATTTGGCAGCAAAATATAGAACTACATGGTAATAACAGCATAATTAAAAGTACTTCACCTATAGGTATAGTTAATGTTAAGAGATCAATAAAAAAGACTCCATCAGCAACTTTAAAGAACCACAAGGAATGAAAAGGTTTTAAAACAAAGACTGATTCAATCCTATAAAACATAGCATATAGTATTTGTGGGCTGGTTGACAGTTTACATTAGAGGGTTCTGTCTCTGAGTGTTGATTACAGTTGTTTACCTGAGTTAGATACCTGTCAACAGTGGTTAAAAACAAACAAATACATACACGCACATCAAGGAGATATAGACAAACAGCGTGCCATTATGCCATGATAGCGCTGCCTAAAGATGGCTCAACAGATGACTGACTTTAGGCTTGAACTCTTACTCTCTCTCTTAACCCTTTACCTTAATCTCACCATCCTTTTGACCATAATCCAAACCCTAAAACTATTTTTCTTACGAGTCTTAGCATCTGCATATCCAGAGTGGCTGTAGAAAAAAAGAGAGATCTAAAGGCCATCTCTACTGCATACTGAGTTAGGAATGGCTGAGCCCAACTAGAGACAGCCTCTAAGGAGAGAGCAGGACTGTAATGCCTTCATGGATAGTGCATATAGTGCAGAATGTTAGGTTTAGGGAGGTGGCCTGGAAGTCATTCGCACGCTCACAGACTACAGTACAACACACGCACGCACGCACGCACACTCTCAAGGACACATATGCACCAGTAACAACCCTGGGAGATGAGAGGGTCTAGGGCTGGTCCAGGATCTGCTGCAGGACCCTCAGTAAGTGTCTGAGGCCGTAGATGTATCCATGGTCTTGGCTCTCAGAAGGGAACACGTGGGCAAAGTCGATCATCCTCACCTCCACCTCCCCGCTCACACTGCTACTGAGGCTGTCCTTCTCCATCTCCTCCGACGCTGATCCCTCCCCACCCTCCCCCTGTCCCACCCCCTCCTCCCCCTCCTCTTCCAGTTGCCCCTGACAACCGTTGCCGTTCGGCTGCTCGGTGGCGTCCGGTCGTTTCCAGGCGGTGTTGTCCTCCATGGCGTCAGGCGCTGTGACGTCCTCGTCACCAGTGGTGGCAGAAGAGTTGACGGTGGGACCTTTGGCGTGGTGATGCCCCTTGGAACAGCCTTTCTTGTGCATGGCGTATGTGCTGGCCTGGCTGTAGTCCAGCGGCCCGCCCACCTGGACGTTGTTATTGTACTCCACCACTTCCTCTTCGTGGTCCGCGTCCCCATCAGCAGCCGATAAAGAGGTGGCGTTGTTCTCCAGGGTTGTTCGGGGGTGGTGGAGCCCCCCAGGGCTAGGATTGGGGGTGGGTAGGCCCTCATAGACGAAGAGCAGCGAACTGGCATAGAAGGTGAGCTGGCTCTGCTCCTCAAACCACTGGAGGATCTTCTGAACCTTCAGGATACTGGCCGACACAGCGTCTCTCCTCAGACCCAGCCCGTTGTGGAAGAACTTAGACAGACCTGGTAGCAAAGCAGATGAGGAGATGACGAGCGCTTGGATGAACATGTTGTTGTCAAATGACTACCAACAGAAAGATGAAGAAGATATGCCTTGTTATAGAATACCTGAACTTCTTTGTTCCAGCACCAGCACAACTGTTTTATGTTCAAGTTCAACTCACCGTCTCTGATGGTATCCTTTACCAGGCCTCGTCCGTAGTGCTGGTCATATGAGTCATAACTGTCAGAGCCCAGCTTATACACCTGCAAGTGACAGGAGGGAGGGCATCACTATGACGTTCCACTAATCCCACAACTTCAAAAGGAGGTGACAGATATCTCGGGCACCTGCTGCAGACTGCATAGATAGAAGCTTGGACACACTACCTCCCTCTAGTGGACACACTTCATATAGCAGTATATAGGACTATTCTTGTGTGAGTGAGGACATGAGTGTTGAGTATCTGTGTTTTTGTGGCACCAGTCCTATCTCCCTTTAGAGGGACTGATCAGGCATGTTTATCAGAGTAAATGCACACGTCCCTCCCTCATATCTAACCATCAGTAACATCCTCATTACCACTAATGAGATATATCCCTTCACACACACAAACATGCAGTTGATAAGAATCATTTTCCATGCTGCTGGCCAAACAGATATAAAGAAATGTTCTTTCTGCTTCTGCTCTAACTAAAACAACTCTGACTGTCCACTTTCATAGTCCAAACCAGGCCTGTTTATCTCCCTACTGTCCTCTGCCCTTCAGCAAGGACAGGAGAGGATGCAACTTGACATTGTTGAGACGCAGCCCAGGGTATTGAGGAAGGCTAGCAGGATGACTGGAAGCGTGAAGGGCAGGGAGTGGAGTAGTGTGACTTAACAGGTCCACATACCTATAGTGCATGTACACACACAGAGCAGGGGCAAGTTTATGAAACTGTCACTTCATACAGAAAGAGCACCAAAAACAGAATCTAAGATAGTGTGGGCTGTGTTCTTGAGCTTTCTCCATTCTTCATCTTGGATGTTAAAGGGAGTGGACGAGGCCCAACACAAGGTGTACTTCGATACAGCACTGTTTACACAAGGTAGGAGCAGACACTGATAAAGCTGTCGATTAGACAGAGAGTGTTACACACACACACACACATAATGAGGCTGGGTCAGGTTGACAAGCCCATCTCTGACAGCATCTTTAACCTGTACTCAATCACCTTATCTTCTGACCGCAAGTTACAATGTGTGCACAAGGTGGGTTAGCAACTCAGGAACCTGACGGTTAAACAGTCAGTGTAGGGAGTGTGTGTAGGAGGTGTGTGTAGGGAGTGTGTGTAGGGGTGTGTGTGTAGGGAGAGTGTGTAAGGGGAGTGTGTAGGGAGTGTGTGTAGGGAGAGTGTGTAGGGAGAGTGTTTACCATGTGCGTTGCGAGTGTTCAATCTGCTTGTCTGTTATCGTGGGACTGAGGATAAGGGAGGGAGTCTAATGAGGAGGATCCACTCTACCCTGCCCCTGAGAGCAGGGGGAGGAAACCCCAAAGAACTTGAGATGGTAAAAGTGGTAAGGCTGATGGGAGGGTAGATTAGTTAGCCTGGGGCAGGGAGACAATGCCCAGCCCTACTTCCTGTCTCATGTGATAGGCTAACTACTAACTTCCTGTTGGTTACCACGGTGCCTTAGGGAGCTTGGGATCTAGAGGCCCAGATGGCTGAGCTTGGATCTTTCACACTTGTCGGTTTGAAGCCTGTTAGAAATAAATAGGCTACAATATGGAATGCCTTTCCATGTAGGCCAATGACACACATCATAAAAGTATCTATATATGACTGAACAACACACATGAGATCCTACTGGAGCAAAACAGACAGACTTGACGTAAAGGCCTTGACAAAACAAGAGACTTTCACTGGTGACCTGCTTGCATCAACAAAAATAATGGGTTGGTATTTCCATGCTTTCAGGTTTGAAAAATCTACATAACCTCCAGCCTTCCTTCACACCTGCTGTTGTACTTCACCTGTGTACTTGCTAGACAAGGTCAGTGAGAGGAACAAGAATTCACAGTCCCAGAATCTGTTGCATCACTACAAACATTCCTCGCTAAACAGCAACATGGATGCAACCCGAGGATTGGCCAGTTCGACCGCCCCCAAGCAGATAATAACAGGTTAACCAGTCAGTCAGCACACAGCTGGCTCCAAACTGGTTCGCAGAGTTTCTGGCTGATCTGCTTCAAAATCCAAACTGGTTCATCTGGTCCCAGAAGCCACTTATTGACCTGGTCACAGGAGTGTGCTTACCCCACCTGGGAGCCCACTGCACAGCTGGTTTTCTACTCTAAAACGGCCAAACATTCTGCTCAATGGGGATATTTGGTATGTATTATTAAATATCTTGATTGAATCCAAATGAGGTCCGACCTGAGGTCCGAACGTCTCTTAGCCCAGCAGGAGGGAGGAAACACACAAATACCAAGCAGCTCTTTAAAGGGCCATTTCACTCAAAACCCAACCAGACAATCCAATGGATTTAGTTATATACCATCTAGTTCTTTACCATAAAGTAAGGGATTTCTAGTATTCTAAGCGAAAGGGAGAGTCTAAGGAACTTGTTTTTGCCATGCTTGGGAGTAGACCTCACCCTCATTCCCAGGACCAGGAAGCCCATCTCCTCCATGAGAGGGTACTTCCTGACCTGCTGCTCACGCTTCTCCTGTGAGGCAAAGGGATCGTAGCTGCGCTGGCCGATCTTCACGTCCATGATGCAGGGCTTGTGGAAGCGTCGGGTCACGTCCTCCAGCTTCAGGTACAGGTCTGAACAGGTTTGGCAGAGGAAGGGAGGAGTCAGACCGTCTGTTGCAATTCATCACTACACTGTTCTGAATTTCAATGGAACATCCAACAACCATCTGCATATCTCCGTCAGCTCATAGAGGTCTTTGTCTTTATTAGGATCGTTTCAGCAGTGCAAACAATGGCCTGATTGTTTGAACAGAAAAAGACAGCTGTATTGACAATTTGTCATGCATCAAGTTGTGGTGCTGTGATACTACTATGCAGTGTGTACAGGGAGTGTGCTTACATATTCATGGAAAATGAAAGGGTTCAACTAACAACATCCTCACATGTTCGAAGAATACTGGGAAGGTGTTTACCGTTGGGTGAGTCAGGATATGACCAGGTTCCAAAGTACTTGGGTAGGTGTTTCTGAAGTTCCAGAAGACACGGGTCATGACAGTCTGCATCAGAGACCTGGGGCAGGATGACACCAGGAATACATGCTGTTAGAACACACACTGTGCTATATCTGTAGAGTATATCTAGAGAGAGCTGATCTAGTGAGCCCATCTAGACAGCACATCTAGAGAGAGAACATCTAGACAGAGAACATCTACACAGCACATCTAAAGACAGCACATCTAAAGACAGCACATCGAGAAAGAACAGACAGCACGTCTGGCCCTACCACTCATCTCACTGGGACAGGACAAAGAATGGGAGTGAACTAGCTACACAGAGAGGGAAATCTCTGATAATGTTCTGACTCCATGTTGTTCCAGCAGACCTGCTGAGGCCCACACCTTGCTAAGCCTTTCACCAAACACATTTAACCCCCCAGGCTTTGGCAGTGTGTGGGACTTTTGTAGCCTGCTGGCTAGTCAGCCTGATCTACGTATTCTGGCATCAACCACTAACACGCTTCAGCCTGCCACACACTAACCTACGCAACTAGTTACGTGTGGCATACGATACCTGTACCCACCTCCTGGCATTTACACCATCCCTCCTGGCCTCAACCCTGCCTCCCGGATTCTTCCATACCCCTCTTAGTCTCCTAGCCTGTTGGGAACTACCGTACCACGTATGGCTCGGAATACTACAGGACGCACTTGAGAAAGACAGATGAACAGACACACTGCTGGGGCTCCTAAGTCTTTTGGCCTGTTTTCATTCAAGTTTAGGAACAATCACTCACTTTTTATTAGCTTAGTGTAAATGATCTACAGTTTCAACTTGAACTCTCTGGAACCGCCGTCCTTGTTTTATCAGCACTACAGTCATCACTGACTGCAGGGTGTTTTTCAGTTTATCACAAGTGTTGGCTGACATACGTTTGAGAACTGCTTTATTCCTATACGGCTATCCTAAATAAGATACAACGCATAAGAGTATGTAAGACAGACTACGGATCATAGGCGACCTCAAGCTACTGCTCTTGTCTACGTTATCTTCATTAAGATCCAACGCGATGAGCGTAACTTGTTACCACATTGTAGGCTCAGATCAGTTTGACAGCGACTATAATCTAAATGATGCACGGAACAATAAGCAGGGTGATTAGAGAGCCGTTTGATTGTGGACATGTGTGGCCCCGTGTTTACCATGCTGTAGAACTGCATCTCGCGGGGGCCCCGAGGAGGGGGCTGCAGCTGTTTCAGTACGGTACCATCCGGATGCTGTAATATACCTGTTGGAAATAAAGTAAGGCAGTGACCCACCTATGATTCACACAACAGGAAACTGTTAATCATCCATTACATACGCAACAGGAAACTGTCTCCCGCCTACTACAAACTCAGATACTATTACCCACTTATAGGCTGCTTGTCTATGCTAATCCAGTAGTGGCCGGTCTGTATTGGTCTGTAGCAACACAAGTAGAATGGATTCACGGGAATGGGGACAGCTATGTGGCAGGGGCTTCACTGTCATTGCTTTAATTGTGTTAACAAGTAGAGACGGAAGGAAAGGAACAGAAAGGAAGGCAAGAAGGACCCTGAGATGTCAGAAATGTAACAGTCATATCAACGCTTACTCATTCATCGAAGACAACTGAGCCTGTAGCAGATGAATGATTTCTCCTGATAACTACAGAACAGAACAACACAGACTTTGACCCCACGCTAGATTAGACCAGAGAATATGTGGACTCACATCGCATGTTAAACTTACTTTAGTCTTCTTTGTACACAATGTAAGTTGGATGATGAAGGAGATGATAGTTTATTAAGGCACATTCCACACGCTCAGTTTAACCGTGTCAGTTGGACAATTAACTCAGTCTACATGGTTGAGAAACAGGAGATCTAAAAGCTTAAGTGAATCGCAAAACAGAACGGGGAACTAGGGCATGTTTCTGTATGTTGCATCATCATATACAGTACGCAAGCCCATGCTGATTACTATAGGCTGGGCTGGGCTTGGGGATTGAGGATTAGCTAACCCTTAGCTATGCTTTCTCTTTCTATGCCTTGTTCCTGTCCTGTATTTCTCTCTCAGCCACCCCCCTCATCTGTCTCTCTGCCTCTTTCTCTCTGTCTGTCCACTGCACAGATGATTTGGTCTGGCATGTCCTTCCCAATGGCAGCAAGAGGTACTATGTCACTACATCCATCTCTCTCTCTCGCCTTTTCTAGAACTCTTTCTCTACCTCTCTCCATCCATCTTTTCCTATTCTCCACCCAGCAGTTTTCAGCCGAGCAGTTTTGTGGGTGTCAGGGTGGTAAAGACGTGGACCTCAATAGGGCTGACCCCTTCAACCATCCACGATAAACATGCTCTTAGTGATCAAGGGAAGCAGTAGGGATTTAAAACGGTAACCTATGACAGACACTGGGTGGGCCAGTCAACAGACAGTATACAACAACAGAAATATCCCAGGTACAGATGATTCCTGTACAACCATTTACACTGGTGTCAGTCATTGGCCTCAACAATGTTCAGCTGCAAGGAGCCCCTTATTAGGCCTTGTCGACACAACTGTTAAAGTGTGTAGACAAAGTGTTAATACAATAGTAGGAAAATCTTGATAGTGGGCTGCCCAGTACACCTGACCTCCACAGGTTGCAGTCTTCCACCCATTGGTGAACAACACTGTCAATTTAGTAGTGAGAGGTAGATGATTTTCTAATGTGAAAAAAAACGATTAATAGGGAATCTTGACTTGCCAAACAAGTTCAGCAGTTTACTATGAGACTTACTAAATAGTATAAAACTACAGGCTGTAGGCTACACTGTTGGGGTATAAAGACAGGGATGTCTATAATATATAACTCGTATCCAAACAAAAACATTTTACTAGTTAAACATTGTGCAAACCTGGCAGAGCTGTTTCTGATCTGGCCACTATGTAAACTATCAAGACACTGCTATGTAGGAGAGTTGAATGCCAGCAGCCATTGTAAATTAAAGTGCTCTCTCTACTTGGCTGACTGATCCAGCCCACAGCACACCTATCATTAGATTCGTTTGGAAAGTAAATATGATGGACTGCACGTTGTAATCCCGTTGTTCCATTGAAAGAGATCGGGGTCTTCATTTTAGATCAGTCACTCACCAACTTTATCAACGCCATACTTGTGACCCGCCACTTGATGAGAAAGCGGCACACATCCGTTCAGGTGAGCTTGCAAACTCGGCTGGACGCTCTTCTCCTTCACCGGGCCGCTGGAGAGCCGAGTTCCCCGTTTGACCATGGGGCTGTTCAGTTCCAGTCTTCCCAGAGATAAAGATGAGTCCATTATCTGATGTTGAGTAGACATTCGCGATCAATAAATGGTGTTCCCCAAAAAATGTATAGGTAGCCTGTCAGATTCACATATTGATATTATGTAATCAAAGATACCCCCGAACAATTTCGAAGGATGTAGGAGTCGTCATCGAATTTATGAAAGGGGGTATCGTCCAGTGCCGAGTATCCCGTTTTATTTACTATGTAGCGAGGCTCCAAAACCACTGCTACAATGATTTTCATATCTTGAACGGCAGCATAAATACAGGCTGGCCACATCCCACTTCCTCGCGAGGGAGACGTAAACACTCCTCGATCTCCCAAAATTGTCTTTATAATGACACAAGTCCGATATTGGCAAATGACTTCCAAGTCGGTTTCGAAACGAATCCTCTCTGATCAAGACAGTTTAATTATATATTTGGAAAATCTATGCATAAACTGGTTCTGGTACTGGTTCTAGGCTACCTCCGCTACATTACACGTTCCACACCGCAGGCTGGCTTGCTCGGTTGATATTGCGTGACATCACATATCTATGTCTGACGACGTACAAGCTCGTTCAATCAGGAAAGAAGAGTAGAATGCGACGACGGAAAAACAGCTAGCATCGGATCTTTGACGAGTTCTGTATAATCCTATTTTGGAGATTATTATATCCAGTATCGGCGGCAATCAACATGACACCTTGCTTTCCAGCTAGCTAGGAATCTGCGCCTACCTACTCTTACGACAGTGCCACTACTGTCGCAAACCTTTTTGGGAACTTAAGTGATGTGGATTTCCCATTTCTGCCTACATGACTTATCAATTTCTACGTTATGACACAAGATTCATCTGGGAAACTGATTTAGGAAGTGTGATGATGAACCATTCGGCCCATTTCACCGTTGTGGTGAGAAGGGTATTGCTAAACATCCTATGTTTCCCAAATTCTATAAATTGCTTTTGTTCTGCCTTTACTAGTGCGGTAACGTATTCATAAACGTGTAGGATATTAATTTATCAGGCTGATCAAAACATGAATTACAGCCACAGTGGTAATTGCTCAGATAAGCTTAATTGGGAATATCTTATGGAACATCTTAATGGGGCAATATTGTCTAAACACGATTTCTAAACAAAATGCACCACTGTTTACTCTGCCATTTCCCCTTGTTCCCATCATGATAAACATTGTAAATTAGTGTGATTTAGTTATGACATTCACATATGAATAACATTACACTCCTCGACATTGCTGGAAAATTGTATATGCATTTGCATTCTTGGAATTGTATTGAGAGATTATTTTAAATCTAAATGGATTGGTAATAGAATAACACGATTAGACCAACTAATGTCGGTTATTTCTCATCGTAGGCCACTGCATTTGACTTTTGTGTGAGTGAGCAACAGAGGGGGGAAAGGAAATGAAAAGAGCAGAGACGTGGTTACGATTTATAGAAATTCGGGGAAAGGGAATTGTACAAAACTAGTTGTTGGTTTTAAAAACCACAATTCCCAGCATTCCCTTGGCCAAGGCCAACCGTAAACAGAAAGCGGAAACAAAAGACATCCAACAACACACCCTTGATGATCTGTTCAGAGAAACTGAATTTATCTGTATCACTTCAGCAATACTATTACAGTCGACATCTACAAAAAGGGAAAGTGAACGACTAATCAAAGTAATTTGAAGTCAGTAATTATGGCACTGAAAAGAATACAGAAGGTGAGTCGTACTTAACTCTTCATCTGAACTCAGTGTGGCCCATCGACTGTCATCCTTTCGCCACTTCACTTGCTAGCTGGCTAGCACAGCCTAGCAAGCTAGCTATAATAAAGCAAATAAAGGAATGTCACATCATAATAACCAGAGCGAATAGTTGTGTCTCCACTCAGATATATTAAATGTTAAACTGTCATTGGGATTGGAGTTTATACGAGGAATCTAGACAGTTGTCACTTGAACTTCAATGTTCAAATTGGTAAAAAAAAAAAAAAAAAATCATTTTCAGTTGTGCTAGCTAGCGGTAGCCAGTATTACATGTCAAAAAGAAACTGTAGCTATAGCTTTGGGTTTTTAAATAATGGTATTTACTGAATGTATCTATATTAATACAAGTTTTTGTGGGTATAGCATTAGTAACTTTATGAAGGTGCTATTGAAGGCAAACTTCTTGATTGACATTGTGTTGTAACAAAATGTGGCCCAGTCACCCTTAAGACAATAGAACAATTTTAGTATGCTGAAATATCTCAATGACCTGTTTGACTTGTTCTGTACTCTTTCTTTCAACCACACACATACACACACACATACACACACATACACACACATACACACACATACACTCCCTCCTGTTCCATGTTGTCTGTTTTTTAGGAGCTTCAAGACTTGCAGAGGGACCCTCCTGCACAGTGTTCAGCTGGACCTGTCGGGGAGGACTGTAAGTGAAGTGACTGTACTGGGGTTGTAACTTCCACGCTGTACTGTCAATGTTCCCCATTGACCTTTCTCTCTCTCATGCTCTCTTTTTCTTTATTAGTGTTCCATTGGCAAGCAACAATTATGGGACCTGTAAGTATAATCCAGAATCTTAAACAGCACTGAGGGGGCAGCCTAAAGTTAGCAAGCTGCTCTCTTATACTGTCAAGGCAAAATGTAACACATACTTACTGTAGGTATTATTAGGAAATGCATAGTTGATTACCTTCATCTTTGTATTTGTCTGTCTGGTTTGTTGTTTCCATCTAACAGCCTGACAGTCCTTACCAGGGAGGCGTCTTCTTTCTCACCATCCATTTCCCCACCGACTATCCTTTCAAGCCACCTAAGGCAAGAACAAAGTCACAGTCACTACTCTGTATGACAGTACCGTTCCACTTTCTGTGTAAAGATATCTACCTAGTCTTTGAGTCAATGTAAAAAATAATGCGTTTTCCAATTGATCTTATTTTTCTTTTCAGTGTAAAGGTTTCAGGAATACTGACTTCTGTTTACTGTTAGTGTGAGCTCAGTTGGTTGGTTCCAAACTTAATCCACTACCGTCCTTCTGTAGGTAGCGTTTACGACAAAGATTTACCATCCAAACATTAACAGTAATGGGAGCATTTGCCTGGATATCTTAAGGTCACAATGGTCGCCAGCATTAACAGTATCAAAAGGTAAACAGATGACATCGCAAGTTCCAACATGTTAGACTATTCATCAACATGACATAATAGAACATTGTATAATTTAGTAACTGTACTGCAAATGTAAGTGATAATTTACCATGTTTGCACCGAACATGACATGACAATTGTTTTACTATATCAGCCTGGGATGCTTTGATTAATTAAACTAAAAATACATCTGTTTTTGGTTTACAGTTCTATTGTCCATATGTTCATTGCTTTGTGACCCTAACCCTGATGACCCCCTAGTTCCAGACATAGCACACATCTACAAATCAGACAAAGACAAGTGAGTATAGAAGTTAGGATTGTTTAGAGTAACATTTATGCCAGAATGTCTACAATATTGCGCAAGTGACTGACAAGTGGTCCTCAGCCACCAAAGCCCCTGTGATTGTCTGATTGAACATAGTAGTGTTGGGGAATCATTGGGCTGTATGTGTGCACTCATACTGCTCTTGTCTTCCAGATACAACAGACTAGCAAAAGAATGGACCCAAAAGTATGCGATGTAAAGATGCAACAGAAGATGGGTTTTTTTAAGTCACAAAACACTGTAAATTCTACTATAAAATGTAAACAAGGGTAATATTGAACATTGTACTTAAACATTTATCATTCTGAAACAATGATAGATATTTAGAAGATTTGAGGGTTGTTGACTTTATAATGTAATTCTGGGGTGACTTTGATTTAGTATTTTATGATTTCTGGTTTTGGGCACCTTTTTGTTTTGTCATGAAAAGACATGAATACTGTACGGTTGCAGTCTCACTATAAGAGGCAAATCAAGAAATCAACGACTGTACTCTTTCATTATTTTGTGTATTTTCTTTTTAGAGATTTTTGTTATCGTATAGCATTACTGCTATCCTGGACCTATGTTTATTGTTGCTGTTTATTTCCATAAACACATACACATGTAAAGGTATCATTAAAAATATGTATGTAAATCCTCTGCAAGTAACAACGATTTTGAGTCTTGAATTATAGATGATGCCGTATGGCACCTTTTGTAAAAATTAAAATATAGTACACTTTTTATCATTATCGTATGTCCGTGTGTTATGATTCTGTGCTGAGTACATCTATTTGTGCTGACACTTTTTTAAAGCACATAAACTCCATCAAAAGATAACCTATTGGCATAAAAATTCAAGTTATGTTCTATAAACAGTGAACTTTATCAAAGTACACAGATTTTATGGTTTAAGCATCTTCCAAATCCCAAGACGAAATGGAGTAGTTTATATTAAAGGATATTCACAGTTACATTCTTCCCAACCTAAATTCAAATAGCATGCATCATACGAATTAAACCTATATAGAAATGTCATCGTTTAACCATTAACACCGTTTTAATGTCGCAATGTGATGTTCTGATCGTTTTCAGAATGTGTTCAATGTACCAACGTGAATAACAAACTATGTAAACACAGTCATGACCTTATCCCACAACCCACCGCGAGAGTGAAGGCGCCTTCTGCAGCTTTATGCCTGCATGGGTAGATCTGGAGAGGATACGAAGGAACCGATCTAGAGAGTTGTTTAATGAAAAGGGACTATCTTTAAATCTATTCTGGAACTGCAACGTCGTCTGTTCGACATCTGAAACGCCGGATTGATAGTGTAGCCATGGCTCCATTAATGTTGTTGTCAGCAAGTGGTGGTAGCCTAATGGCTAAGTCCTTTGGTTTGATCTCTAGTTTTTCCAGCATTGCAAGGTACAGTACTGTAAACGTTCTGGCCATGCGTGGTCAATGAAATTGCACCTGGTCGTCCAATTCGCAGCTAGCACTAGCTAGCAAGCTTTGTTTCGGAAATGCAATTACTAGTTTATTTGCAGAGCGTTGTGGTTTTGTCAGTTTTGGTGGTTTAGAATGACTTACCGACTTAGGCAAATCTGGTAACAAGTTCAATTAGCTATCTAGTTAGACCTGTGTACTCTCACACACAAGACTAACAAAACAAACGACATTAACAAAGCACAAGAGTAATTATAGACATCAAAGACTGCATACCAAAGACTTATTGCAGACAGTATTATCTATGTAGCGTTACCGGAGTGCCAGCTAGCGGTGAGCAGATTCTAGTTACACGTATTAATAGGAAGTTAAAGTATGTAGATTCCAGTCTCTGTCGTTGGTAATATATGTCGGATAGAGTGACAACTAGCTCACTAGATTCCTAATGTTAAAAATGCTCGCCAGTATCTGTTGACTAGTTTGTGCTTTTCATGTGTAGGTGGACCTGTGCATTTCCAGCCACCAAGTCCTTCTCCACAACTTCAGGAGGGCCTCCGAAAAGACCCTTGAATGGATATATGCGATTTCTGAACCAGCAACGACCAATAGTCCTCAGGCAGAATCCAGGTGACAAATGTGTTCTTTAACTCTTATTGAAACACCATCAGTATCTGGACTGCAAGTTTTGGTGGCCTCAGCCCTATCAGAAAGAAAATGTCCTTCCTGGACAATCTTGAAGATTTGATATCAGCAGGCTAAAGCCAGTTCACAGAATGGGAGATATCCTTTGCCCAGTTCACCTGTCACATCAGACTGTAGCTCTGGAAGTATTGTTACCACAGGGTCTGGAAAGGGAATCCTAGTTCTTGTTGTTTTGCTTACATGACTCTTATTTTTGCCTTTCTATTACAGATATTCAATTTGTGGATATCACCAAGAAGATAGCCCAGCAGTGGAGGACACTGACTCCTGAGCAGAAACGAGTAAATCATCATCTTATAACAGGCAGTTTAGTGTAGTGACATGTCGGTTAATGATGCACCAGTCTGATTTAAGGTGCCTCCCATAGCTTATGGTGTTGAAATGAATGTGTTCTCTCTTCCCAGCCTTTTGAGGATGCGTCAGCGGTAGAAAGAGAGCGTTTCAAAGTGATTCTGCAGCAGTACCAGGCCCAGCTCTCCCCAGCCCAGAGCATCGCCCTGGCAGAGGAGAGGAGAGAGAAGCTGGCTCAAAGGAAGGCTGTCAGAAAGAAAAGGGTATGTGATGTTGCACCTCTACATTCTAGTCTAGTTAGGGACTATTTCTAGTTAGGGACATTGTTTATCTACAGTAGTCCACTAGATGTATCTTAAACTTTCCTTCCTTTATTTCCAGGAGTTAAACAGGTTGGGGAAACCCAAGCGTCCTCGTTCAGCCTTCAACATCTACATGACAGAGCACTTTGAGGAGGCCAGAGGGGTCACTTTTCCGGTATGCTTCTTGAATCTCTTCCCACCTCATTTCCCCTGTGTGTGTATTGCTCTTCCGCTTGGCCGTGGAGATATTATCCCCTATTCATAAGGTGCACTTTCTTTTTGGCAGCCTGTTGTTACATTCCTAGAAGTTCATCACAGAATATGTGTGTTGCTGATGCCTTGTTTTCTCAGATGAAGATGAAGACACTGGCAGAGGACTGGAAAAAAATGTCTCATTTTCAGAAACAAGTGAGTCCTTAATGTCTGTTAACCTGTCATTTAAGGGACACACATTTAATACCCATGGTTATACATACATACGTTTGATAACATTTTAATGGACATGCAAAAGCGTAGACAGCAATAACCAAGTCATAATGGTTCATATTGTACATGGCTCCACATATCGATACAAACTCACCTTTTCTGGCTGTGAAATTGTGTGCTACTTTACAGAAAGATATATTGCAAATACCTGTTACTAGAGCTGCTTCTCGTGTTGCTTCACGTCCAAATTCCTCATTTAGTTCCCTCCCCCCTCCCTCCTTCACAGGTGTACATGCAGCTATCAGAGGACGACATGGTGCGCTACAAGAATGAGATTAAGTCATGGGAGGAGCAGATGGTAGAGATTGGACGAGATGACCTGGTCAGGAGGAAGTGGTTGGTCAGGACAAGGGCTGCGGTAACAGGGGAGACTGGAGTCAAAAAGAAAAGAACAGTCGCCAAGAAGACTGTCGCCAAGAAGACTGTTGCTAAGAAGACTGTCGCCAAGAAGACTGTCGCCAAGAAGGGCTCCAAAGTAGTAAAGAAGGTGCTTAGTGTGAAGTCTGCGGGACGGAAGAAGGCCTAAGTGAAGTAGCCACATCAGATACAAAGCCCTGGACTCAGGAGGATTGAGCTATAACTGCAGTGTTTAGACCCATCAACTCTTTACAGATCTTCACTGATGTGTGTGTTGAAGGGCCTCTTGAGTTTTGATGTAGAAGAAGGCCAAGGAGTTGTTCCCCTGGAAACACTGTTGGGTGTGTTAGGAGGTTACCGTCCCGTACCAAACCGTTATTTTTCCCTTGGTTCAGTACTTACTGGTTGTGCATAATCTGTCATACATTGTACAGTTGGCATCATAAACTGAGATAAATACCAAGTTGAGTGTAAAGGTACCAAGTCAGTACCGTTTTCAACTGACAGAAGGCTTAGAAAAGAATCACAATATGTTTTGTCTCATCATGCTCTGTATGAAATGCTTTATTGTTACTGTAATAAAGCAGTGGTCATTTCAATCAGATGAGCTATTTTCCATTTGAAAACATCTGAACTACTGTGTACTGTAAACTACTACGCACTGTACGAGTTACTTTAATTTGTAGAATGCATTTAGTATTAGTTGCCTGCATAAATAGGCTGTTTTGTATCATGTCATTTTTGCAATAAACATTTAAAAACATTTCTTTAAAAAAACACTTATAAATAGGCATGTTTTTGCAACAAGGTAATAGAAAAATGCTGGACAATATTCCAAAACCTTCACACAAACACAGTGCAGATAGAAACGAAAAGAACTACTAAGTCAGAAAGGTGCTGATGGTTTGAGTTTGCTGGGCTGAACCCCCTGTAGAAGAGCTTCGAAGTCAGGAGAACACACCAGCTTGTGATGGACGTTTCCCAGCACACACATGTCCCCTGCCAGACCCTCAGAAATGCGCACCGACACCAGTTGCTATAAAAATAGAAAAGGGGTTTCAAATCACCTTGCTTGTTTGCTTGACATATTCCTGTCTTTGTAGAAATAAGGGTGGTGTGGGTGGATGATTGTTTGTACCTGTAGGAAAGAGAAGGCAGCACCCTCAGACACATCCATTGTGATGTCACCCAGCACCAGCTGAACCTTCCCAGATTTCCTGATCTGCAGTTTACCCATAAACCCTTCTGAGAAGTCAGACAGGACAGGCACACTCTCGTTTGCTGTTGCCTCCTATTAAGGGGAGATGGTAGATTATTCAAGGTATCCACAGGTGGTTTACAATGCTATCATGACGAGGTTGCCCGTCAGAGGGTGCATGACCTTCACAGCAGGAGGGAGGGAAGTGGCATAATAAATACAGTGGCTCGATGCTTTACTCACATGCGTTTTCCCATGTGCCGAGCGCTTGTCCTCAGCTTTGGAGTCCTTCTTGACAGGTTTTTCAGAGGTAGCTACCGTGTTGGGTTTACCAGGGATGGTGTCTGGCAACTGGATAAAGATCAACTCTTCCCTCTCTGAGAGGCTAAGGTCCTGGAAGAGCTGTGCCACAGAGGGCTGCTCTGGCCTGGGCACCTCAGCCCCACCGTTGGGGCCCCTAGGGGGCCTGGAGGTAGGAGCTTTAAACACAGCCGGCTCGGGGGTCATCTCCTCTTTATCACTTATACCTGAGATGCACATTAGATTGACATAATTTCAATAAGACTGACACCTAGAGGAATAATGATTGGTTGTGTAGTGTAAGTCGCATGTCCTGTACCTACATGTAGTAGGGGCATCTGTTTTCAGGAAGCTGCTCGACTGATACAATGGGAGTTGGATGGGCCTCTGGCTGTCATCATTCTTCAAACCAGGATCATCCAGAAACTAAATGGAAAATAATTCAGATGTTTACTTAACACTTCATCCAACCACCACAGATAGAGAGAACTGAGAAACCTGCACATACATCATCCCGCTGAAGTTTGTTCAGTATCTCATCCTCATCCTCCTCAGAGTCACGTTTCTCCTTCTTCATGCATTTAGCCAAAGGGGAGGTTCCCCTGTCAACCAGGTCTCTGGCTCTCCACCCGGCTAAGGAGGAAGTAGCAAACTGTTACTTCCTGTGTGTTGATATTGTGGTACTGCTTTTTCCTGTGTTGTGCACGTGTTCCTTGATTGAAGGTTACAACTGTAAGGGTTCTACTTGAGTCACATGGAACAGTAGTAATACAGACATCCACTCTGTACCTGTTTTGCGTATGGTATCAGCAGGACCCTGTTCAAAGATAGAAGAAGACTGGATGGTTGCAGGTCTCTCCCTCCTTTTCCCTCTGTTCTCCTTGTACTTCTCTTCTCTCTCTCTTCTATCCTTTTTTGGGACAAAATTACTTTCTTCTTTTAACCTAATGGAACAAAATTGTCATTGTGTTTGTGATTTAAAAAAAAATGCCCAGCATCATATGAATTAGGGTATCTGGTCCCTGCTTAATAGACACTTACTCCTCTTTGCTTTTCCTGACAGCTTGAACATTGGGCACGAAGGTTTTCTGAAAGAAACATAAAACATGATTCACTATTGACTATTAGATTACTTTTATTTCCCTCTCCAGAGGAAATCCAATTCTTATAGTAAACATGGCTACCTTTTTAAATCCGCCCAAAGTTAGATCCCTGGAACGCAGAGAGGTGAGTCTTCCAGGGGGCGGTGGTGGAGAGGACAGTGTTCTAACGGCCAGCCCAGCTCTTCCTTGAGCCAAATTCGGCCAACAGTTGCTGGTACCCGGAGATCCAGCAGCATCACTTGGATCAGTCATCTTGCATCCTTGATAAACTTGACCTGTGGACGGCTGCTCTATAACTTTATTGCAGTCTTCTGCTTATCTTTAAAATGGTTGACATGTAAGCAACTGCCAAAATCAATAAATGTAAGATCCAAAGTCTCTACAATCTATTTCTGTAAAGCTGGACCACGTCGCCGACTGAGCCAGTAAATACCTAGTATTTTTAGATTAAACTACGCATGTAGCAATTGGTTATCCCCACAACAAAGCCTGTGAATTAAGACGCCGCAACCTACAGACTCCATCTTGTCTGTAACAATTTGACAGTCCGGTCAGAATTAAAAGCAAATTCCTTTTAATAACCATGCATTCAAACTAACCAAACGCAACATTACAGGGGAATCGACAGATCGGAGTGTTCAGTAGTGAGCGGTAAATGTTGCATCGTTAATCGTTGGAAAGAGACTTTCTCATTCACGAACATTCTTCCTTGCTATTGTAACGTACCTGATCACGCCAACATATTAGGCATCAGCGTTTTACATTTAATACCGCTGACAGTCATCCACTGCATCATGTAATTTGATAGAATACAAATGTCCGATGAGCTATTCGATGAGAACAATTCTTCGCAGAAGTACGGTCAGCTTTTTGTTTTCCTTTTTGTTGCTATATAGGCGACAATGCCATTTGTGTCCACACGGTGGCAGTATTGCACCCAGGGTTGATTATACGAATGTGTGGTCAGGGTTGCCTCGCTCTTTTATAAAAAATTATGGCAATGCATCTGACTTAAACCTATTTACAAGAAATGCAATTTAATTCTAATGTTTAGTTTTTCAATGTCAAAGATTATAAAACATACATTTGTGAATCAGTGGAGAAGTTTAATATAGTTTATCAACGTTATATCCTGCTGTGAGCCTTGCATATCTCTAATGCCCTAATTGTATGTAATACATGCACACGGTCGGGTTTCTGCATACGGAGAGCAGCTAGTGTCTTGCCAATCCTGTATCCTAGTCAGTTGATGCAAGTTGGGGCGGCGCTACGGAGGACAAAAAACTCTAGGTAGCTGAGAGTGAAATCTGCTCGATTCCAGTCTCACTGCTGTCCTACACACTAGAACGTGTTTCCTCGACTGGCCAGAGGAATGTCCGAAAGTAGTGGACATATCTAAAAAGTTGTGATTGGGTCCTCTTACAACTCAGCGGTGCTCTTTCAATGCCATGGCCGCTCAGAGCGACTCATTGAGCGGATACCTGCAACAGTCCGACCCAGGCTCCAATAGCGAGCGTAGTGCGGACTCTCCACTACCTGCTTCGGAGGATGGCTCGTGCGGGACACCGGCCCCGTTTGACCCCGAGTGGACCGAAGATAGGTTTCGAGTGGACCGCAAGAAGCTGGAGCTGTTGTTACTGGGTAAATGTGCAAAGCTACTGTAGACTTCATGTTTAGCACGTGAGAAAACTCCGGGTTTCATGTGAAGTGATTCTGAGACGAATATTAGAGAGCACAACATTTACTGAGTTGGGTTGATAGAGAACAAAGACAATGTATCACTAAATCTGATATCTGAAAAACTTATCAACCTTGTTTCAAAAAATGTGATGTATCATGACATGTATCAGCACAGAATACCCAGCATTAATGTTAATAAGGACGGCTTTTCTGCCGTCTCCATCCCATCGTACTCACGATTGTCTTTTCCCCCTGACTATACTATTGGAGTTGAAGAGGAATTGATGCTTGTTCTGTCATTTAATCATCTGTCTGTCTTTCTTCAATTCTTTTTGTAGAAAGCATCATCTGTACTTGGCCCGTTTAAATTAATTAGAAGAGGGTTATGAATAGGGTTATGATCATTTCCTGTTACTTGCTTCTCTACAGCAATGTTAAAACCCTGGTCAGACTGCCTCCTGCTTTCAGGCTCCGGCCGTCTGTCGTAATGTTTTGGCTGGGTGCGAAGTGTACATTCCTCAATCTGTCCTCATACCGTGGGTGGATCTCTCCTGGGACCCACTAGTCACTTCTCCTCACCAATCAGACACCAGGTCTCCTTCTGTGACAGTCATCTGGCGAGTTTACTTGTTCCTCGGTTGGATCCCAGTTTGCCTTTTCTTCAAACATGCAACCTTCCATCTTTGACATGACCTCTGTTGAGTGAAAGTGTGTGCTTCTCTGCACAGCTGTAACCAATACTGTCAAATGAGATCACTGATTTCTCAAAGGAGGGATGCATGACACATCCCAGCAGGGCCGTGCTATATCATATTGAGAAGTTGGCTCATCAAGCTGCACAAAGGTTGCTCATGCATTCAACGAAGATGGTATAGTAGCAGATCGCCAGACTCACAACAGAAAGCCTCACTCTTGACTCTTCTCTCCCAGTTAATCATCATGATCAGCTTAACTGGTACTTGATTTGAAAGAAAGCTCTCTTGCCCTTGCAGAGACACTGTCCTGACATAGTATTCCTTCAGCATGTTGTATGGATGTTGAGAATATGCATGAAGACAGAAGGGTCCTTTATCATGATGCATACAGCATGTCTTTCGTTTGGAACTTATAGACTGGAGGAAGTTTGGCCTGTTTGATTTAGATTGTAATATAGTTCCAGATCATCGATAGAGAAACACCAGTCTGAGCCAGAGAGTTGATAACATCTATTATGTTGTAGTTCTACCATGTATCTGGTTACGTTGGGCCAGTTCACTTTGCGTGTCAACAGTCGAGCAGGAAATACGATTACTCCAATGGACACCATGTCCTCTACCATTCAGAGATAGTTTAATGAAGCCAGTGTGCTCATATGCTGCAGATATGTACATATATGATTTTATCTGAAAGACGACACTCAACATGTTCGTCCCATACTGTATCAATGCAAGGTTAATCTAAATCACGTGTGTCAAATCAGCCATGTGTGATGCTATCATGGTTATTAGACTCCTTCCTTCTCCTCCTTCTCCTCCTTCTTCCTCCCCTTCCTCTCCTTCCTCCTCTACCTTATCATCCTATTTGTCCACCGCCCTGCGTGTTCCTTTTCCTCTCCCTCACTCTTGGATGTCTGAAGCCCAACAGAAGCCCACGTCTATCTGAGAAGCAGGTGTAGATCTTGGACCAAGGGAACACAACTGGAGTGACTACCAGTGTCTATACACGGATGGTCCATCTGGCCAGGAGTACATTCTGTGTTTTAACAACACAGCTTTGAATTTTCACTTCGTTTTTTATAGTTTCTGCAGTCTCCTACAGTCTCATGAGTTGTCATAACAGTGATAGACAGACCGAGGGAATGATGAAAAACATTTTCCATTTCCACATGGTTGTGTTGGAAACTGTACTAAAGAGAGAGTGAGAGGCATGAACTTGTGTTTGACTGCTTTAACACATGAGATTGGCTAGTAGTTAGTAACAGAAAAGCACCTTCATAAAAAATAAAGTAGCAATGTTTATAGCACCAACAGCAATAACTTTGCTACAACGTACGATAGCGCAGCAGTCCTTAGTACATGGGATTTATGTGGTATTTCAGTCACTCTATGATGAGATGCTGGGCTGACTGACAATAGGGTCTGCAGGGTTCAGTGAAAGAAGGAGCACAGGATGTGAGCTGGGAGAGGAATGTGTTTGAGGTCCTGGCTGGTCCTTCACTGGAGAACAGCCCAGCCAAACACACAGAGTTAGGACTGACTCAATCAAACACGCACCATCAGCTTGGAACATGGTCCAATCCCATGTTAACTATTTTTCAACTTGGCCTTTCTACAAACACATGGCTTTAGTGCATAACCCAGGATTAGGTTGAAGATTTGGGGGAATTGAGGTTATTAATGTTCCTTAGAATGAACCAATGGGTTTTTGGAGGTCTTCACTGTGTCTCAGCGAGGTATAAAGTACTCTGTATAGTGTAAACTCTGTACAGTGGGGGTGAAGAGCACATGCTAAGGACCCTCTCAAGCCAGCTCTGGGTCTGTTTAGAATCTGCTAATATGTGATGTATTTAACTGAGTTTGAGAATTCTTTACCCAGTGGTGCAAGCCGTGGGCTGGACTGTATATCTTATGTAACATTTCCAATAAAGCTCAAAGTTGGTGATGACACAATGACCAGCCCTTGTATAGCCCGCAGAAGTACACATCATGTTGTATAGAGAGCAGCAGTACACATCATGTTGTATAGAGAGCAGAAGTACACATCATGTTGTATAGAGAGCAGAAGTACACATCATGTTGTATAGAGAGCAGAAGTACTTATCATGTTGTATAGCCCGCAGAAGTACGCATCATGTTGTATAGCCCGCAGAAGTACGCATCATGTTGTATAGCCCGCAGAAGTACGCATCATGTTGTACAGAAAGCAGAAGTACACATCATGTTGTACAGAGAGCAGAAGTACATATTGTGTTGTATAGAGAGCAGAAGTACATATCATGTTGTATAGAGAGCAGAAGTACACATCATGTTGTACAGAAAGCAGAAGTACACATCATGTTGTATAGAGAGCAGAAGTACACATCATGTTGTATAGAGAGCAGAAGTACACATCATGTTGTACAGAAAGCAGAAGTACACATCATGTTGTATAGAGAGCAGAAGTACACATCATGTTGTATAGAGAGCAGAAGTACACATCATGTTGTATAGAGAGCAGAAGTACACATCATGTTGTATAGAGAGCAGAAGTACATATCATGTTGTATAGAGAGCAGAAGTACATATTGTGTTGTATAGAGAGTACATAAGTACAAGTACATATCATGTGTTATAATAGAGAGCAGAAGTACATATTGTTGTATAGAGAGCAGAAGTAATATTGTGTGTACATTTATGCAGAAGTACATTATGTTTATAGAGAGGCAGAAGTAACTATTGTGTTGTATAGAGAACAGAAGTACATATCATGTTGTATAGAGAGCAGAAGTACATATCATGTTGTATAGAGAACAGAAGTACATATCATGTTGTATAGAGAGCAGAAGTACATATTGTTGTATAGTAAGAGAGACAGAAGTACATATCATGTTTGTTATAGACAGAAGACATATCCTTGTAAGTAGAAGTACATTTATTAAGAGCGTAATAGTTGGTATAGAGAGCAGAAGTACACATCATGTTGTATAGAGAGCAGAAGTACATATTGTGTTGTATAGAGAACAGAAGTACATATCATGTTGTATAGAGAGCAGAAGTACACATCATGTTGTATAGAGAGCAGAAGTACACATCATGCAGTCAGTATGTTCTGTTCTGTTTCTGCTGTTGATGCAACACACTCCTGAAGTGGAACATTAGACATCTGGCTGAATGTTTTAGCGTTTCTAGGGCAACAAGAGATTCTTACTATTCCCCTAGAGGATCTTCTACTGGATCTTCTTCCTCTTCATCATCACCATCATCAAATCTGTACAGGAAATCAAATAGCATGCAAGTCAACACTTATTTAAAACACTTAATTATCACCCTTTTTTCTCATTTACTCATTAATAACTTTAAAAATGTTTCTAAATGTTTCTAAACAAGGCCTGTGTCATTCAGTCTGTTTGGCTGTACAAATGATATCTGTTTGTGGTTGATTCTGCCACATCCTCTAATTGAATGCAGCTTAATGTCGGTCTGCTAGTGGATTGGATTTGTTCTCAAAGATTCACGTCAAGATGTTTCAGGTCTGTGCCTGTGATTTATGGTTTTCTGTGTGGTTCTGTGCTCATGTCAACATGGCAGCAATCATTTAGTTGATCTATGATCCTAGCGTGTGCTAGAAAGAACTTTTTTTTGGCCCGTTTACTCTCACTGAGTCCATTTATCTTACCTCATCTTATGCCAGGCTGGAAACCACATGGTTTCTGCACACTGGTATCATCATTCCTTTGATTGGATTTTAAGTGATCAGATTCCTCTTCTTGATCACAGATAGTTTTATCTGAGGAGTTGACTGTGACCTCAATCTGAAATGCAAAGATTTAGCGATCTGGACTGGTAAAACAGAAGGAGCCGCAGGAACAGAGATGAACCACGTCTAAAGCTTCAGAGCTGTGAAGAGTGAGTGGGACCCTGGATACCCACAGGTGATTCCTTACCTGCAGGGTGCAAATGTTTCTAACATGTCCTCTTCTCCTTCCCTGCAGCAGCCTCTGAGAGCAGGGTGAACGGAGGCGAGGACTTCTTCCAGAAGGTAAGACCATCTCTCATCCTACAGTCAGCGTCGTGGCCGTTAAGGCTGTCTCCTGCCTCGAGTCAAGTTTCAGGTCTGCTCAGGTGCTCAGCTTGGCCTCTGGGATTACCAGGATCTGGGTCAAACTGCCCTAAATGTTTAAACAGGTAAACATTGAAGAAGTGACTGGGAGTGCCAAGGCAAAAGAGATATACTGTGCCAGGGACAGAAGCTAAGGGGTCTTCTCATGACCTTTGCTTGAAAACCAAATAGGGAGGAGTGTCTGGTGGCTAGAGGTGTGGGTGTGGACCCAGCCTCTATTCCCAGAGGCTACATATAGACGTGGCTACAGTCCCTTTAGAGACAGCCTGGGGTTGAGAGCTTGATTATGGACAGGGTTCCTGTCAGGTTCCTGGTCTTGCCTCTTGCATCCTGCTGTTTCAGCACACAGCCCTGGAGAGCCTCTGTGATGTGTGAAGGCCTATTTCCACCTAACCATTCTGGAGCTTTCTAAACCATGATAAACTAGGCCACCATTGCCTAGCAGGGCTACGTTGAAACCCACTGAGAGAAAAGAGATACTTTCTCTAAACATTCTGCCAGGGAATGTGAAATGAGACCACTACCCAGAGACACTGATAAATTAGACTTCGATGGTTTTCAAAAGGTTTTGAGGGAGATTTTCTCTCGTTCTCTTTCTTTTCTCTTTCCTTTTTAATTTTCAGTTTTTTTTAACCTCTAACATGAAACCGCATTTTAACTGCTGAACGTATTGAGCTGGGCTCCCTGTGTTCTTTGGCAATACTACTTCAATAATAAAACAAGCAACATTTAACAGGCAATCCATCATTTGACACATGCACACACATGGACACATACCCTCTCACACAACACACACACACAGTCACTGATCTTCAGGGAAGCAACCATACTGAGGGCGATTCTACCCAGTCTTCATTCCAGTGTTTCCCTTCACCATGTGAGTGGAGATGAGGTCTGCTGAAGAGCCTGCATCTCCACAGGGTACAAACCTAGTAACTAGAAACCCAACACTATGGCTGACAGAGATGCATGGGACTGGATTTTCTCTATTCATTCAAAAGCCTTTCTCCTGCCAGTCAGTTAAAGCATGTCTTGTGTCCTGCAGTGTTGAATCTGGGACATGTATAGGCATACGGTCAGCACAATCCTGCTTTGAGCCCACAGTCCACAAGCTCCTCTGCTCAGGCTTACCCATGCTTGTTTTCTATGGCTTCTGTGAAGCTGGAGGGTAGCAGAAATGTTTTACATTAGAACTGTACCTGTGTGTTTTAATGTGTGTGTAACTCCTGCCTGCATGAGTGTGTTTGTATGTGTGTGTCTGTGTGTGTGTGTGTGTGTGTGTGTTCACATGTGCTGTGGTTAGCACAGTGAGTAGAGATGACAGTGTGGTTCACCAGAGCTGCTTCCAAACAGTTCCTGTTTCACTTTGAACACCCCCACTGCAACACTCATTGACAGGAGTTCTTACTGAACACACAACCCCCAGCAGGATGTGAACACCTGAGGGGTTTCTTTAGCACAAGTCTGGACTCTACTGGACTCTGACATACTCTAGTCTGCTGGACTGGGTTATGTTGTACTCCAGTCTGTGGGACCGTCTTGTACTCTACTGTCTACTCTTCTGTAGTCTAAGTTATACTTCTTTGGTTAGTAATCAAGGAGTATACTGTAATGAAGTGAACAAACCAAGCTGCAGTGCATCGCTGTCATACTCTAATGTCACCTGGAGAATCGATAGAAGAAGATTTAGACGGCTGAGATCATTCTAATATTTCTGACCTTCTCTGCTGATCTGAAGCTTCTTGCTGATCTACTTGTCCTGCTACCAGACAGATTTATTAAACATCTGTAGACAAATTCACACACACACACACACATGCATACACACATAGGTAACATGAATCACCACCTCTTTTCTTCTCCTTTGACTGGTCACCTTCTAAAGCTCTCTAACAGCAGTATTGGATTCAAGCTTCGATTTCTGCTGTGACTCACCTTGAAGTCCTTCTAATGGTGTTCATGGAAACTAATGAACATCATCTAGTGATGTCACATGACAGACGTCACCATGGCAGGAGAATGAAGGAGAAACAGGGTGACAAGCACATTGAAAGTCTGGGAGAGTGTCTGTGTATGAATTATCTGGGATAACAGGATCTCATGAATCATATGGAACTACTCACCTTCCTCCCCTCTCCTCCCCCCTCAACCTCCGTCTATCCTCCCACTCGGTGTGAGAGATGATAAGTCTGTGTTCTGACCGTCTGTGCGTGTTTCCTCTGGACTTTAATGTAGTTCTGAGGTTGTGGGGTATTCCTCTCGCTCTTATTCCAGTTACCATAACAATAGCTTGGGGTTTCCCCTGCCCTACACCAGGGTATGAGTAGGATAGAGGCCCATGTGGTTCTAATACGTTTCATCTCTCTACTCACTTTGTTAGTGTGTGTGTGTTAGTATAGTAACGGTCCTATAAACTGGCCGTGGATCGTTTTTGCTGGGATTCTCTGATTCTCTGCCTTGGTCATCTGATCTAAGATCAGATCATCCCAGGGCTCTGTGTGTTGGACCAGCCCAGACCCCAAGTACTCATACTTATACTACTAGTTTGTCTTTTCTTTCAGGATAAATATGAATCTCCTTTGACAGAAAAACCAAGCTGATCTGCATTGTAAACAATGGTGACATGAAATGAGATAAGTGCTCATCGCAGAGAATGCTCAGCCAGTTCATTCAACATGACAATACAGGCCTGTGTCTCAGGCAGGCAGGTCAGGAGCTGGCTCTCGGATTACAGCCTTTATTCAGGGGAATGTTAATCAGAATAACGTGTGTATGTGTGGTTATAAATAGCCAGGCTTAAAATCCCCAGTGAATCATCTCTGAATGTGAAGTGGCTGAGATCATGACTTAGTCTGACTCCTGAGAAGTTGATGCTAGTCAGGGAAGTCCACAGAGAGGAAGCAGAGGAGTCATGCGTTGGTGGAGGTCCTGCTTTGTTACTGATCAGTACATTTAATAGTTCACAGATGTTGCAGTATACAATACGCCTATGACTCTTCCCTGACAATGTGTATATGGACGCGTGCATTACGTTTTTGGAAAGCACTAGCCATGTGTATTTCATTAAGGAAGGAGTTATTTCAGTTTCTCTTTTATTAGTTAGTCACTAGGTCCATTACATAGGTCTGTGGTATGTATGACCGGAGCTACTGCAAGACATAGCTCAACACCACGGAGTAGCCTTTACACTATTGAATCTACGTAGTCACAGTGAATGTGAAGAGGAAAACAACTCACTAGAGCGGGCAAATGCACAGAAAGTACATTTGTCATTACGTTTAACGACAGAGTTATCCACTCTTTCGGGCAATCAAAATCACGTTATCATCTAAAGCCAAACCAAAGTTGGTTGTAGAACCAGGCTGTGCTAAATAAGATCCCTATAAACTGAATGTCACCGGGCAGATGTGGACCAGGGTTCAGTAATAATCCAGGACACCCGGTGTTTCTCCCAGACAACACATGAATTCACAGCCAGGGTGAAGGAGGCCAAACACATCTTGAACCTCCTCCCTCCTTCTCCTCGCCAGCTCAGCAGGTCTCATAAGACCCAGCTGAACTAACAGTTGGAGTCCCACACTCTTTTAACATTGTTCTAATTGAGATGTGTGGGTGTGT
Source organism: Plecoglossus altivelis (assembly GCA_036571765.1). Taxonomy (NCBI): domain Eukaryota; kingdom Metazoa; phylum Chordata; class Actinopteri; order Osmeriformes; family Plecoglossidae; genus Plecoglossus; species Plecoglossus altivelis. The sequence goes on from BROE01000007.1 coordinate 9,207,903, forward strand.
GGACTGGGTGTTCTGTGCCGAGGCCTGGCTGGTTCGTTCAGGTGTGGAGCCTCTGGAGGGAGCCAGCAGCTGAGCGCTGAACCAGGGGGAACCAGAGAGGGAGAGGGCAGGTGTTAGACGGGGCTCCTCTCTGCACGCTCTCACTCACATGTGCTGCTAACAGACAGGCTCCCTGGGCTCATCTGAGAGGTTACTATGGATCAACTAGAGGCCCGCATTCAGTCCCAAGCAGAACGTTACTGGATCCACGACCAAATGATGTAGAAACGTGTAAGAACTGCCTGTGTCTGTGTGCATGCGCGACGGTGCGTCTATGTTTGGGGGAGCATGTGCTCTCCTTCACTTCTGTTATGCAGTATGTGTTGTAACAGTGGGCCTTTGTGGCTGCTGTATTACTGTATTGCTGATGTTACTAACATCAATTGTCAAAACAAAAAGAAATGTTTGATAGCACATCCTAAAACATCCTAACATTTGCCTTTCCAGGGAGATAGTCTGTCTGTGTGTGTGTGCGAGTGTGTCTAATTGTGTGAATATGTGTGTGCGTGTGTTCTCTGGCATGACCAGGCCACGAACAGTGTCCACCCCTGAACAGAACAACAGCCCCCCAGGGTGTGAGAGTGGGCCGTGGGCCAGCCTGAACCACAGGACCCAGGCAGGAGGCTCAGCAAAGCTTTACCATGGAGCTTATAAAGCACTCTATACTGGGCGGAAACCACATAGATGGCTGTATTGTACTGTGCACAGATGAGGATCTGTTGTACTTGGTTTCATAGACTTATTGTTGTTCATCCAAATGTGTGTGCATCTGCTGTATTGGCTCACTGTACCAAGATAGGGGTCAGGGTGAACATTGTTTCAAGCTGGCAGCAGTTACACCAACATACCCTGACGCCCTGCAACATCTCAGACTGCTAGAAACTCTCTGGGCAGGGTTTCAAGGTTGTCATGGCTCTTTTTCCAACTTCACCAACTGCATTTTTGTCCTTCGTCTTAATAAATCCCCTGGTTTCTGGACAGGAACATTGTGGAGCGGTGGTCTTATAAATGTCATGGTTCGCATTGTTTTGTTTGGACTCGCATACACACTCTTACACGCAAACACACACACACACTTGCACCAAATCCAAACCTGACAAAATGGGAATTCATTGTCCTGACTTTCTGGTGTACGTGCTTAATGTTTTCATCTCGTTCTTTCCACCCAGTCCTTTTGTCCTAATGCTGTAATGATCCCTCCTACAGGTGATGGAGGAGACCAGAACCCAGATAGCCTGGCCATCCAAGCTGAAGATTGGGGCCAAGTCCAAGAAGGGTGAGTCCTTGGTGGAAGCCTCTGTTTGTCTCATCAAACATTTCTCCACAGGGAGGTCCACTGTTGAATGTATCTTCTCATCCTGACCTCTGTTAGACTACAGGGGATAGATGGACGGCTCTCTACTGCCACTCCACTGTACTCCCCAGGTGACACTTACAATAGAGCCTTTTGCAAGGCTTGGGGCACAGTGAGGGACCAGGAAGCTCAAGTCATTTTCCAAAATTGATTCCAGGGAGTTTTCTAGAGCTCGGGCTCTGATCTCACTCAAGCCATGGGAGCCAAAAATGGTGGAGGAGGAGGAAGCTTTTTAAACCCTCAGTGGTCCCTTAGTTACAACAGGGATCTTCCATCAGTTCCTTTCAAATGCCTTGTGATGTTCTGGTGAGGTCTGCTGGTGTTTACGGTCTGGTCACTGGACCCTAGCAGGTCGGTTTCCTGTGTTTGCTGGTGCAGTTTCTCGTGCGAGCAAGGATGGAGCACTTGTCTTTCAGTGACAATGTCCTCCTAGCCCATCTCAACAATAACAGCTCACTTTCGACCAGCGCACTCATAAAGCAATTTTAGATCAGGGATCCTCAAGGGCTGTCAGATCTGACCCTCGCTCCCACATTGTGTACACTTACTGAAGGTTGAGGTCAAAGGTCATTCCAATCTCAGGCCTGTGTGTTTGCGCGTGTGTGAGTACGTGTTGGCAGATGCCGTGGAACGTTGACTAAACAGAGAGGAATGTTACATAACAGTGTGCAGTTATCTTGATAGTACATACAGCAAACATCTGGACTAATTGGAGATAGAGAGACACCAGCGTAGCTCTGACGTGTGGGGGTACCACCAGACTCCAACTCCCAGGGTCCCTTGGGAAGAACAGCATCCTGTCTGTCTGCCTGCATGTCTGTGAGTGTGTGAGTTCATGTGTGTGTTTGCACATGCTTGTTTTGGTCAGTGCTGCATATGTGTGTGTGACTGTAACAGCGAGCATGTAGGAGTGTTTAATAGTTAGTTGGAATAGACAGCTCATTCACCTCACCCTGCAGAGTGGAGAACTCAGACTGTTTTAATTTGGAACTGTCCCAGAACATTCCCTTTCCAGAACCCTCCAGGGTCTACCAGTGGGAGACCTGCTGAGTCTGTGGTATGAGACCAGCTGACTGTAGGACTTGTCCAGATGCATCCCGTAGATCTTAAGCGGAGGGGACTCACTCTGACTGCCTAGAGAGGAGGACTCACGAGAGAGAGAAGTGAGATGGATCTATGAACTTGTTGACCTTTTGAATCCTCACTGTTTGTATCCTCCTTCCTCCTCCTCTTTTTATGTTCCCTTCTGCTTCTTTTACTCCTGGCCTGTTCCCACCTCGCCCCTCATCATCACCATGATCGTCCTGACAGTAACCATTCTGTTCTGTTGACTGAGGCCCCCTGGCCCTCTCACAGCTGACAGGTTCGACCAAAACCTTTAACAACTTCACCCATAAACCTAGGCAGAGACCCTGGCTGACATTCAGCCTCACTTCTCCTCCCTCACACACCCCAGCCAAACCAACCATGACCTGGGGTATAAATCAGGCTCCGTCCCTGTGGCCTGGCCTGTGAGTCTCAGACTGCCCTGCTCTGTGCTGATATATGGGTGTACAAGATAGTGGTTCCTGCCTATGTTGTAGGTATCCACTATGGGGTAGCAGCTGGATCAACACTGGCTGGAGCTACTACAGCGCAATCACACTCCATCTTCTTCTGGATCTTTCTTTTTCACCCCCATGCCCCTGCTCCTACACACAACTACTGTCATACTCACACGTGACAGTTTCGTGATCGTTGCCCTGGCAACCCAGAGTCTTTGATTGGTTTGGTTTGGTGTGATGCCATGCTTCCAGGTTGCCTGTCCAGGGTCCAGAGGGAATGCTGGCTTCTTTGGTTTTACTGTGGCTCGTGGACTCCATTGTCACGGCTCTGTCTGGGCCAACACTTCTGGGCTCCTCTGGTTCCCAGGGAGATAAATCACTTTGCAGACATTTGTTATAGTGTAAAAAAAAAAAACCCCCGATATACTCCGGACATGAAAATGAGTTGTCACCATGACAACAGTCCTGTTTGGTTGTTGGAATGTTATGACCCTGTCAGACAAATGTTAATTTATGGCTGTTTTACAATGTGTGTGCTCTAATTAAGCTATCGGATAAAGCGGTCTGCTATATGGTTTCAGACGGTTCATCTTTTTTGATGAGTGGACTAAATACGTGTGCGCAAGAGGATATATGCTTTACTGGAACTTCCTTTTTGTTTTGTTCTTAAACAGTGTATTATTCCCCGAAGAACTAGCCTTTATCTGTGAAGCAACAGGAAGCTGCCCCACTCCCCCTTAACTCCCCCTGCCCCCTCCCTTTTAAACATCCAACATTAATCAACTGTCTTCACTGGTGATATCATATACATATACAGATGTTATTCTACTTAAAGTGTACGTTAATGAAATAGTGAGGTAGGGATGTTTGAACTGTATAGCAGACTTGTGAGTGGATTATCAGAATAGTTTGTGAGTGTGTGGCTTTTTATGTGTCACATCTGCGCTGCCTGCATGTGTGTGCGCCTTCGGTGCCTGTAGAATCTCCAAGCCCTTGAGCGGCTTGAGCTGTGTGCAGCCTCTGCTTATGGCTGTGCAACAATTCAAAGTATGTTGTAGAAAAACAGCTATGTTTCCTGCCTCTGACGAGAACAGCCCCAAGACAGCCTGACTCTTCCTCTGCAACACGATTACTGACACTCAGCTGAACCTTCACCGTCCATCATGAACTGGCCATTCTGCCTCGGCCTCTTTTTCTACGGCTCTCTGTGTCTGTTACCCTCTTGCTTTTGGACCAACTCTTTTATTTACCCCTCTCTCTCTTACTCTTTGTTTCATTTTTATCCCTCCGGTTTTTCACCAGGATTCGTGACAGCTTAATGGTCTTATAAGTGTTTGAGTATGCGATTGGTTATTATCGTTAAACAAAGTCACATTTTTGTGTCTGTTTATTGCTCAAGAACTCGTTCCATTACTGCTTGATGAAAAGGCATGTAATTCAACTCGCTGAAATTAAAGGTAGCATGAAAGGAAATGTTGGAATCATTATTGCACGTTGAGCTTAGGCCAAGACTTGAGACTGAGTCTCCAATGTGAAATACTATTAGATTGTCCAGTCCAGCAGCTGTTTTGGAAGATTGCTTTTCCAAATGTTCCCTTTTTCTTTTTGATTCCCAGGGATCAGACTGGGTTGACGGAGGTCGCATTGTTGGGTTGTTTTCGCTCACCTTCAAACTCATGATTTGTTGTCTTCCTCCAATCAACAGGTCCAGAGAAGGTTTACAAACACAGCTGTTTGTGTGTGTGTGTTTTAGTGGTTACAGTACAGATCGTACTGTACATCCACGCCAGATGTAATGGAACAGATGGCAGAAAAGGGTCCAAGAAATGTTCTGTCAGCAAGAGAAAGCATCTATCCATTTTAAGTCACATGTTTCAGCTCTGCTACCCCACAAGGACTATGTTCTTGTAACATAGTTTATGTACGTGTGTGTGCACATAGTTTATGTACGTGTGTGTATCTACCTTACTACCTTGTGCAATAATGCGTGGCTTGATGTTTCTGTAGTGACCTGTCCTTCTGTAAGCGTGTGTGTGTGTATGCGCATGTGTGTTTGCGTGCGTGTATGCGCGTGTGTGTGTGTGTGTGTGTGACACTGTGTCTGCTGCCACGGCTGTGTGTTGTCCTGCTGTGTTCCAGCTCTGTCAACAGGCACCAGCACATGGCGTGTGTCCAACCTGACACTCACTGTTGACCCTGCCACAGAGAGGGGCGCAGAGCTACGGCCTGGAAACTGACACCACTAGTTTACGAACACAGTCAATACTCTGATGAAGTGCTCCAAGTGTCTGTTAATAGTACTTATTAAGACTTCTATAAAGATATCTGTGAACTGTCAACACAGCGATGAAGCCTTGTTCTCCCAGCCTTCAGTAACGACAGTTTTAAAGTCTGAGTGGTGACTAAGTCGTGTCGGCCTGCTGTTTCCAGCTGACCACCTCAGCAGTTGTCAAGGCTCACCAAAGGCAAAGTGACACTGGATGACAGAGAGGAAATTGTGATGTTTCGACCTCCAACGTAATCCCACTTCATTCTCCCTCTGTGCTGCATTGACGAGGGTCTAAAATCCCTTCCAGATTATAATATTTCTGTGTGGTTTGGGAGTTTGACAACTCACCACAGTTTAGCAAGATGGTCTTCAGGCAGCATGGATTAGACCTCAGAGAATGCTCCCATTACATGTAATTTGTGTAATTCCCTTTTCCCCAGGCGCCGTGACTAGCAGCTAGCCAGTCTTTAGATCAGCCAAGGCCTTGGCTGTCTTTCTCCTTGTTCCTCCCCACAGACAGCTCCTCTTTGCGGTGAAATTGTTTAATCAGAACCAATCAATGTCCTTCTAGTTTTCATGGTCAGGAGAGACACCGCTGAATTGTACAATCATTTTGAAAGGCTTCCCCCTCCGTCTGTCTCCCTGTCTCTCTTTTGCCTCCGGCATTCCGAACCATCTAACGTTCCCCCAGAGTCCCAGACCTAGTAGACTAGCATGAAAGTTCACTCTGGTACCATCAGGGGAATCAGTACCACTTGAAGATCTACTGGAGTAACATTTCCAGTCAAGGGAAGATGGCAACTTCTATGTTCTCCAACAACTCACCTTTTTAACAAAAAAGTCAGTTTACTCAGTCCAGTTTGGGGTTAAAGCTCCATGCAATATGCAGCTGTGGAGACTGGGGTGATGGTCCAGAAATGGATTTGCTCTGGAGGATGTTGCATTAAGTTACTGAAAGTTTATGAGCATACTGCCAGAGAACTGTAGGACAAAGACTGTGTGTTTGAGACAAAGATGATAGATAGGTTGAACTGGTTGAAATGACAGTCATATGAGTATATTACCCTCACATGTCTGTATAGGCCTCGATTCCTCATTAAACTCCACTCATCGTCTCCCTCTATTCCTCTCTGTCCTTAGACCCTCACATCAAGGTGTGTGGGAAGAGAGAGAGCGTGAAAGAGGCCAAGGAGAGGATCATGTCCGTGCTTGACACCAAGGTAAGCAGAGTACACACATGGATAGACACACACACAAATACACAGCCAGAACGGACTGTGACTGATGGAAATACTCTGTACCTGTTTTCACCATGGTCATTATGTATACACGCAGCCTCCTTTTCCTACCACGTTCTGTAGATAGATGTGTGTGTGTGATCAGTCGTGCTGCTGTGCCCCCTCTGTCTTCCTGCCAGAGTAACCGTGTGACCCTGAAGATGGACGTGTCCCACACAGAGCACTCCCACGTCATCGGGAAGGGAGGCAACAACATCAAGAAGGTGATGGAGGAGACAGGCTGCCACATCCACTTCCCGGACTCCAACCGCAACAACCAGGCAGAGAAGAGCAACCAGGTCTGTCTGATACTACGGAGCAGCAATGGCTGGCTGGATGCATGGATGGCTTACAGACCGTGTGGGGGATAGCGTGTTTGTTTTTATTGGAAGGTTTGCCATTTTGTGTGGATGTACGTAGCTTTATTTAGAGGGAGTGGAGGAATAGAGGAGTTAAATGCAGGAGAAGCAGGGCAGTTTGTCTGGAGTAGTCAGAGGTGAGCTGTGTTTCCCAACCTTTTGATCTGTGGGAATGTAGATATTGAGTAAAGATATGATTGTGGAAGAGCAGCTCCGCTTGCTGAGACAGCCCTCCCCCTCTCTCTGGATCCTGAGGGGAGCTGTTGACAGGTAGCACCAGGGGCAGGAGTGAAAATCGCTGGTACCAGTTAGACCCAAACGCAGATTATGTAAAATAATACAAACTGTGCGTGTGTGCGTGCGTGTGTGTGTGTGTGTGTGTGTGTGTGTGAGGGTGTGTGTGTGTGTGTGCGTGCGTGCTTCTCTGAGAAGTGATGAAACACATCAACTGGATTAACTCCCCCCCTCTGAGTAGTGTACATGATGCAAGACATGAATGGAGGATTTTATTTTATTTTAATGATTCACCGCTATCTCTGTTTCTTATCTATGTTACTTTTTCTTGGTTTGTCTGTCTCTGTCTGTCTCAATATCTTTGGCTCTCAGGCTCATACTCTCTTATGCTATCTCTCCCTCTCCCTCTCCTCCTTCAGGTATCTATTGCTGGTCAACCAGGGGGTGTAGAAGCAGCCAGAGCTAAGATCAGAGTAAGTAACAACAACTGCACGTGTGTGTTTTCACAAAGTGATTAGTCCCAACTCTCCGTACGGCTGCATAGTTCTGGTGTGCACGCACTTATCAGACCCCCTGCGTCTCCATCTCCATGGCAACACAACAAACACTCCCCCACAGCTGCCAAGGCTGGGAGAATAAGACTCTGACCCTGATTGGTCCAGCTGTGATGACAAACCTTGTTGATTGGTTAGCCTCGTGATTGAACCTGCACGTTTTCCATTGCAAATAGCAAATCCCTCTCCTAAATCCTTATTTAAGTTCTGCTAGTCTGCTTGTTGACATTCTGTCTCATAGTTTTTTACATTAGGCTGTGTCTTGGTTCTCCTTAAATCCACATCAGAGATCTAGGAGGATGTGTCAGTGATGGAATAGGTATTAAAAGGGGGAGGTAGAGGAGATGATGAAGATTAAGGAGAAGGGGATGGGAAAGGTGGAGGAGAAGGGAATGGGATGGGTGGAGGAGAAGAGGATGGGATAGGTGGAGGAGAAGGGGATGTGATAGGTGGAGGAGAAGGGGATGGGATAGGTGGAGAAAAGGTGATGAGATAGGTGGAGGAAAGGGGATGAGATAGGTGGAGGAGAAGGGGATGTGATAGGTCGAGGAGGAGAAGGGAATGAGTTGGGTGGAGGAGAAGGGGATGGGATAGGTGGAGGAACAGGATGTGAAGGTAGTGCGCCGGGTACACCATGGGTGGAGTCCCAAGGCCCAGGTCTTTCTCAGGTTTCAGCAAGGCTGGAAATACAGGCACACACGCACATTCTGCTATGCTTTTGAACCTGCATACATGCACACACACGTGCTTCCTCTCCGTAGAGGACCAAGAATAACAAGGTGGAGTGTGGTGCTGGGCTGGTGGCCTCCCTCTCTGTCTGCTCAGAGGCCCAACCACAGCCAGACCAGCCCTCTCTCTCCTGTTCTCTCCAGCCACAGCCAGACCAGCTCTCTCTCTCCTGTTCTCTCCAGCCACAGCCAGACCAGCCCTCTCTCTCCTCTCCTCTCTTCTCCAGCCACAGCCAGCAACCAGAGGGCTCATCCATTGTTTAAGCAAGACATTTGTAAGAAATGAGTACCTTGGAAATACAGAGGCCTTGGACCGTGGCTCCAGAGTATGTAGTTCACCAATGAGTGGTGAGATGAGTGGTCTCTCTCTCTCTTTTTCTCTCTGTCTGTCTCTCTATCTATCTCTCGATCTCTTTCCAACTCCTCGCGTGACTACTCCAGAGGATGCCAGTAGAAATTCCATCTCCCACCACTGGCCTTGCCTTCTTTTTTTCTGTTTATGAAGGCGGAATTCCAGTTAGCAGCAAACTGGGATCTTAACACACTGCCACCGAGTGGACAGCAAAGGCAATGTTCATATCAGACCTACTCACCCAAATCCTCACAGCTGGATGGAGGGGTTTTTTCTCGCTCTTTCTTTGTTAAAATATTTGTAAAAACTGAAAACAACTGGTCTCTTTTTACCTGCCAAGACGAGATGCTAATTTTCCCAACATAAACTCATTTCTCTCATTGTTTCCTGTGGAACAAGTTCATAGGCATCCGCTAACTGAGTCGACCAGATTAACTGTGCCTTGCAGGCCTGATGCCTGAACCAGATTAGGCTGTTTAAAAATTAGCCACGCATTCTCTATGGATCACATTCTTGTGGTATGAGTCACAGTTATTAAACAATCCCTTTTTAATGTATTGTCTAAGTCAATACGCTTCCTTGTATGAATAAGACATTATTACAAGCAGCAGTGCCTCTGACCAGGGTCAGGAGCAGGCTAAGACGTCTAGGAAACACTGTTTATAAAATAAACTCCTCTAATGTTGCAGGACTGCTTCAGCAACACCAATATAAAATGCTCTGCATTTTTGAGAGGCCTTGACCCAAGACTCTCAGTGCAATGTTCAGGTCAAATGATCCCCTCCAGCACGCTGGGGATCAAATGCTGGGCATACGACAACCATGTAATGTCTGTGATGATGAGAACATGTCTAAGATAGTGTGAAACAGATGGTTTTATAGTGTTGGTTGACTCATCTCCATACTAATCCTAACATCCACCCTAGATTTCCTAGAGCGTTCCGGAAAAGAGTTCACGACATGTATGTTTTCAGTGTCTCTGTGCCCACCCCCCTCCCCATTAGTCAGAACTGAGCCGTACAGTGAGCCCCCCCAACCCCTCCTACGCTCTTCCCCAAAGTGGCCCCAAAGCATGTGGCTCTGATCAGCCATGTTTTGGGTCTGAGGTCTAATGTGTGGTTTCCCTGTATGATGGAAGGGGAACTCACAGCATACATCTGATGGTACCCTGTGAATACCAGACTGGGCTGGAACTGTGTCTGTTTGTGCGCTTGCAGCTCCATGTGTGTTCAGCCGCAGTAACCACTCTCTCTGTCCTTTCCTTCTCTGTCCTCTCCTTCTCTGTCCTTTCCTTCTCTGTCCTCTCCTTCTCTCTGTCCTCTCCTCTGTCCCCTCCTTTTCTGTCCTCTCATTCTCTCTGTCCTCTCCTCTGTCCTCTCCTTCTCTGTCCTCTCCTTCTTCTCTGTCCTCTCCTTCTCTCTGTCCTCTCCTCTGTCCTCTCCTTCTCTGTCCTCTCCTTCTCTCTGTCCTCTCCTTTGCTGTCATCTCCTTCTCTCTGTCCTCTCCTTCTCTGTCCTCTCCTTCTCTGTCCTCTCCTTCTCTGTCCTCTCCTTCTCTGTCCTCTCCTTCTCTCTGTCCTCTCCTTCTCTGTCCTCTCCTTCTCTCTGTACTTTCCTCCCCTCAGGAGCTGCTGCCCCTGGTGTTGATGTTTGAGCTCCCTGTGATAGTCCAGGTGAACCCTGACCCCAGTTCCACAGCCATCCAGCACATCTCCCACACCTACAACATCTCAGTGGCATTCAGGCAGCGCTCACGGCTTTACGGAACTACTGGCGTGGTCCGCGGGTCGCAGAACAACGCTGACAATGTCAAGGTAGGGTGCGTGTGTGTGTGTGTGTGTGTTAGAGAGAGCGATTGGTTTGGTTTACCTCAACAAAATCCTGCTTACATACTGTACACCCCTTATATAATTGTACCTGCAGATAATAAAGCTACTGTAACACCTTCCCCATGACTTCCCCCGTCCTCAGAGATGGCCTATGTACATGCTCTGGCTGGCTGGCTTGCTGGCTAGCCACAGGCTTGCTTATGGCATTCAGTGTAGAGACAGGGGCAGAGAGCGAGGAATTGGATCTGGAGTCTGGAGTCTTGTACGCTGTATATCTAGTGGTCGTGGTTCCCCCACACTCCCCAAGACCTTGGAGTGTGTGTGTGTGCAGCCTAGTCTCTTCCTTTCCCACAAAACACACTTCTCTAGATGGACATTTGGTGTGCGTGTTAACATGAGGATGTGCGTGCATGTTTTTGTGCTTGTGTGTGAAAGCAAGATATTTAGTCTGTGGGCCTCCTACTATGATTGGTATGTGCTAGAAGGTCTGGTCAGAGAGGGCTATGCCAAACCCATTGGCTAGAGTAGATACAGACCAGCCTCCTGTCCTAATCACCGCTGCAGCTATGCTCTGCTGCATATCTGCTGTGCTGTACTCAACTGTGCACAACCACTATCACTTACAAACAGATGTGTATGTTCTGTGTGCGCACAGACGTGTGTGCCTCCCTCCCTTTGTGTGTGACACCTTCTACATGGTCACCCCCCCCCCCTTCTATCCACCCCAGCGTGGCACGGCAGTGTTGCTGGAGCACCTGGCTGGAGGCCTGGCAGGAGCCATCTCTGTGTCCACCCAGCTGGACATCGCCCCCCAGCACCACCTCTTCATGCTGGGCCGCAACGCCTCCAACATCAAGCACATCTCCCAGAAGACCGGTGCCCAGGTCCACTTCCCCGAGCCATGCAGCACGGGTGGTGGAGCACCGAGGAAGTCCACAGTGTTCATCCAGGGCAGCATCGAGGCCGTGTGTCTGGCCAGACAGTATCTCATGGTAAGACCCAGAACCACACCACTCCGTAGATAAGTTATCAGAGTACACAGTCTTCAGTACACGGTCCATATACAAGTGGAACCCCCCCCCCCCCCCCCACAATGTGTGTGCTTGAACGTGTGTGTATGTTGCAGGGTTGTCTGCCTCTGGTCCTGATGTTTGACATTAAGGAGGAGCTGGAGGTGGATCCTCAGGTTGTCTCCTCTCTGATGGAGCAGCTGGACGTCTTCATCAGCATCAAACCCAAACCCAAGCAACCCAACAAGGTCAGCACACATGCAGGAATCAGACCTGGGGCTCCTGGACAAAATACATTTAAGCTTAAGCAGTTTTTAACTCTAGTCTTTACCAAACCACCTCAGTTTCATACTATAATCATACCCATGAGATCTGGTTATGTAGATCAGAGCTGGATCCTGCTGTGGTTCTGGATAGACTATGGAAACAGTCTCTGTGTTTCCTTCCACAGCCTCAACATGGCTGTAAATCTGAATAAGAGCAGCCTTGGGCTCTGTTCTAAACTTCCAGTGGATCAGTGTGGAGCGTGGCTCCTCGTGTCACTGTGACACACGATAGCTCTGTTTGAGCTGGACCATTTAGCTGATTCTGGTGGAATAGAGACAAGTTAAAGATATTCTGAGGGCCTTCCAGAAGCTCAGGGTCACAGAGTCCTACCTCTCTGTCAGTTCCCTTCTGGTGTCTCTCGTGTCTCTTCACACTTTCTTTTCGGATCTGTTGCTCTTCACTCTCCTTCACTCTCTCTCTATCTCTCTCTCTCTCTATCCCCTCCTTACCCCTCCCTCCTCTTCTCTAGTCTGTGATAGTGAAGAGCGTGGAGAGGAATGCAGTCAACATGTACGAGGCCAGAAGGTTTCTCCTGGGACTGGACACCACGGGGCTCTCCTGTGCTCCACCTCTCCTCCTCCTGTCTTCCTCCCCCTCCTCGCCCTGCTCCCCCGGCCCTGGCTCCTGCTGCAGCCCCCCCTCTGCAGGCCCAGCCGGGCCCCAAACAGCGCTGGATATCCTAGCCTCGGCCACAGCCTCTGCTGGCCTGGGGCTCACTAGCCTGGGTGAGATAAAAACACATCCACGATCTCAACTGTCCCCAATCTCCATAAACGTCCTGGATATTTACGACAGCATGTCGTCTCATTTCAGTCGCAGTGCTGGATTCAACTCAAATTCAACCTCGTCTGGTTGTTTGTGTTGGTAATTTTAGTCGCTTTTGTTCTGCCGGGCACAGGTCTGAGCTATGTGTGCTGGCTCTGCTTCAATTGCGTCTGCATGGATACTGGATATAGCGTCAACAGTTAGTAAAGCTAGCTTGTTTCCTGGACAGGCTAACCACTGTGTGGTATAGACCTGCTCTATACAGAGCAAAGCTTCTGCTGATTGTAGCTCTGACTGATCTGATGTGTATTTCAGGAGCGTAATGACTGTTTTCTAACCCACAGGCTCTGAACTTTCTCCTGGTTTATTCATGGTTGAGTCTTATGGAGAGTTCTGTAGTGTGTTTACGCCTTGGGATATTTGTAGTGTTTACGCTTTTAACTAATTTTCTCTCTCTTTCTCTCTCTTTCTCTCTCAGGTCTATTGGGTCCAGTCTCAAGCTCCATGTCCACTGCTCACAGCTCTCTGCTCAACGCTCTCAACAGCTCGGTCAGCCCCCTGCACACCCCTGGCCATGGCTCTGGGACCCCCACCCCCTGGCCCCCCTCCCTCCCCAACACGGTTGGCACACCTGGTAAGACTCCCCAACACACACACACAGATGACCCCTGTATGTCTCCATCCTGGCTGAGGGCATCTCTCTGTGTTCGGAGGGTATCTCTCTGTGTTCTGAGGGCATCTCTGTGTTCTGAGCATATCTCTCTGTGTTTTGATGGCATCTCTCTGTTTTCTGAGGGCATCTGGATGTGTTCTGAGGGCATCTCTCTGTGTTCTGAGGGCATCTCTCTGTGTTCTTATGGCATCTCTCTGTGTTCCGAGGGCATATCTCTGTGTTCTGAGGGCATCTCTCTGTGTTCTGAGGGCATCTCTCTGTGTTCTGAGGGCATCTCTCTGTGTTCCGAGGGCATCTCTCTGTGTTCTGAGCATATCTCTCTGTGATCTGAGGGCATCTTGCTGTGTTCTGAGGGCATCTCTCTGTGTTCTGAGGGCATCTTGCTGTGTTCTGAGGGCATCTCTGTGTTCTCCAGGGTTCTCTCCTCCCCTGCTCATCCATCAAGCCAACCAGGCTCGTCTCAACAGCATCCTGCTCTCCAGTGTTCATGGATACACACACTCCACCCCATCTCCACCCCCCGGCCTCGCACCTCGTCAGGGATACTCACAGACACACTCCACCCCATCTCCACCCCCCGGCCTCGCACCTCGTCAGGGATACTCACAGACACACTCCACCCCCTCTCCCCCGCCAGGCCTCACTCCTCTCCAAACCTACACACACTCCACTCATTCCCCACCCCCTGGCCTCACCCCCAGAGACTCCCAGACCAATGGGGTGCCTGACTGCAGCAAGGCTGTCAGTGTGCTCAATGGGCTTGTCAAGGTAGGAGCTTGGAAGGTGTTTCTATAATGAGTGAGTCCATCAGGAATTTCTATATAGTTTTGTAACTATGCCGTGTATGTGTTTGTGTCATTGTCCAGCACCCCAGCTCTGTGTACAGCCGTATGTCAACAACAGGTTGCCTGGCTGACAAGGTGCTGAACCACAACCATGGTAACCACAGCAACCATAGTAACCACAGCGACTCTGTCCAGGAGCCCGGCAGTCGCTGTCCCTCAGAACCTTGCTCCAGCAAGACCGTCCCAGACCAGGGTACTGCAACTTAACAACGTCACATTTTAAAGTCATATATGAACAATGATTGCCAAAAGGAATGAGAGAACAGCAGATGTATTAGAATGAAAAAGAATATGAGTAATGCTAAGAGGAACATACGTGTTTGACGTGCATGGCTGTGTGTTCCAGGCTCCAATGATGCATTTGTGGAGGTGGGCATGCCCAGAAGCCCCTCCCAGTCAGGAAGTGGTGTGGAGCTGAAGCAGATGCTGGCTTCTTGTAAGACTGCCTCAGGGAAGCGACAGGCTCTGGATCTGCTGCAGGGCTCCAAGCACTCTCACCTGCAGTAAGTATCCTAACCTACCTCCCACCAAGATGCCGCACCACCTCCCCCTCTAACTGCCTGAGGGAAAGTAAGGTAATTGCCCTTCCCTTCCCATCCTGTCCAGTTCTGACTGCCTCCTGTCTGACTCGGACTCCAGTGCGTCTGACAGTCCTGTGGCAGACAAGCGGGCGCCGGGCAGTGAGAGGGCAGCAGAACGGGCAGCAGCTGCCCAGCACCACACCTCTGACAGGATCAGGCTGGAACCTCAGCCCTCCTACGCCAACATGGAGGTATAAGACGCATGTATTCCCGCTCCTCATGTCCCTCAGTCCATGCCTCAAACTACCTCCCTCCAGCTGTCATCTTTCAATCCATCTGCTGATACCTCCATCCGTACTAAACTGAATAACCCTGTTAAACCCTAGTGACAGAATTGAGTAATGGTAAACAGTAAGGGGAGGGGATCTAGGAAATGTAGGTCAGATCTGCAAGACCTGCTTGCTGTATAACTTGTATAACATAAACACAATGTGTCTCTGTTTTTTTCACAATACAGGCCTTTGACTATGAGCAAAAGAAACTGCTGGCAACTAAAGGTGAGAAGGGAGTGAGAGAGAAAGGGAGAAAGAATAAGAATGTGTAACTGTATTTTTACTTGAGAATGTGATGAAGTACTGTATGAATAGTGTACTAATCAAAAGGCTATGTAAATATAAAGGCTGGAGTGTTGATAGTCTAAAATAAAGCTATGGCTTACCATAACAAATGACACAAATTGTAAAAGATGGCTGGCTTCAATGTGTAGACAGAGCCTGGGGCTCTCGAGCTACTAGTCTGGCTGGCCCCAGCATATCATTATATCTCTATTTCTGGTTTACAGTGCACACACACACACACACACACACACACACACACACACACACACACACACACACAATGCCTTGTCATAGAAACCTCAGCAGATTGCTCCTGTTGAGGCTAAAGCCCTCTGTAACTTTCAGTAAGTGATGATGTGACCAGTGAAAGCATGTCATTTATCTCACAGTCTGGGTTAGGATGTCTGCCTCAAATAAAAATTCTTTTAAGTGGACATGTTTGAACAGATTTGAATCTATCTCTGTCTCTTGTTATTACGGTCTAACTTGGTAATGGTCTAATAGCACTGGTAACTTCAGTCAAATCAGACGTGTCTCAACACGTATCATTGCTGTAGCTGCATGGTCCTAGTGTCCCCTGATATCGAGCTGTCTGTCTCCAGCCATGTTGAAGAAGCCAGTGGTGACAGAGGTTCGAACCCCTACCAACACCTGGTCTGGGCTGGGCTTCTCCAAGTCCATGCCTGCTGAGGCCATCAAGGAGCTGCGCAGAGCTAACCACATACCCTACAAACCCTCCATGAGCACCACCTACGAGGTAGGGGCCTTCTGGAACACCCCAGGAGCACACCAAACACCTCCCCATCTTATCCATTATTTCCTTCAGGGCATGGTCAAAGGACACGTGTTTGATGTTTAGCGTACTGTTTTGTTTTTGGATGAATTCGTTTTGCTTGCTGATCTAGGTATAAGAGTGAGTTCTGTGTGTTTCTGTGGCATGTATGCGTGAGCAGAACTTCCTCTGATCCTCACCCTGTTTATGTGGTCTGTGTCCTGTCAGGATCCACCTCTGTCCATGTCCCGCTCCAATAGCAGGGAGGTCCTTGGAAATGGCAGCGAATCAGACAACTGGAGAGACAGGAACAGCTTGGCTCTGTCCGCCCACTCAGAATACCCATCAGGCCTCTGTCCCAAGAGGAAGCAGAACAAATCAGGTCAGTTGTGTGTGACGCATCCCTGGACTGAACCTAGTACCAAGTACAGTACATATAAAGCCTATAATAGCAGATAATATCAGTCTATATATATAAAACATACTAAGATACATATATATATAGTATATATATATATCTTTATTTATATATATATATATACACATATATATATATATCTTTATTTATATATATATATATATATCTTCATATATATATATATATTTATATATATAGAGAGAGAGGGAGGGGGAGACTAAATTTGACGTTAATCATTAGAAGGTTTTCTCAATGTTCAGTGCTGATGTTTCCCCAGTGGAGCAGTACCTGAGCAGCAGCAGTGCTGGGGGGTGTGGGGGTGGAGGAGGAGGGAGCTATGTGGACTGTCTGTCCTCCTCCCTGTCTTCCTCCATGTCCTCCTCCCTGTCCTCTTCCCTCGCCTCCTCCCTTGCCTCCAGTAAGGCCTGCAGCCTCAACTCCTCCTTCAAAGGCTCCGACCTGCCTGAGCTCTTCAGCAAGCTGGGCCTGGGGAAATACACAGACCTCTTTCAGCAACAGGAGGTAACATCACCTGCCAGCACTGAGCAGAGCATTGTAGGAATGATCGAGAACAGACACAATGGCATTTTATCAATGTAAGATGCTTTGTCATTTTTGTGACTTTTAATAACTGTATGTGGTAACTGAGTACTGTGTGCGTGTGTCTGTTTGTGTGTGTGTGTGTGTGTGTTTGTGCGTGCGTGCGTGTGTGCCAGATTGATCTCCAGACGTTCTTGACCCTGACAGATCAGGACCTGAAAGAATTGGGCATCTCTACCTTTGGAGCCCGCAGGAAGATGCTGCTAGCCATCTCAGGTAAACACACATGCAAGAGTTATCTCATGTAGATCCAAGATGGTTACAAAACACAGAGATCTTACCTGAAATATCCCTAACATGAGCTGCTTAAATAAAGAACTTTCCTATATTTCGTGAGTTCCTGGCTTCCTGGTGTGGCTAGAAAGGTTAGAGAAAACAGGAGACGAGTTTGGATGGATCATCACATTTCAACTGAGCTCACGGGCCAACATGGACTCACCGACCCACTGTCATCTGGAGACACACACACGATACACATGTAACACACGTCCCCTCCCACACGTGCATACACACACATCTCTGACACACTCCATCTCTCAACCTCATGAACATCCTGCCTCATGTCCGGTCCAGTCAGGTCCTGTCTGTGTGCCAGCCCAGAGCACAATAAACAGAGAGCGCCACTCCTCTCACATGAAAAGCCCTTTCCTAACAGCAGCGCGCTGGACCATGTGTTGTCTTTGGCTGGAATAGCGTATTCATGCAGGAGTCTGGGCCCAACCTGACTTGTGAGGTAGTGTGTGTTCATCACTGTGTGCCGACAGTTCAGTCACTTAGTCTTAAAGAGGGAGCGGTGCTTATTTTCCTTTCATCCAATCTTGAAGACAGGTGCTTCATCGTCTTCGCCCTCAGACTTTAAAGTCACCTCATTTGTTCCAGAACAGAGACAAGAAAGGCTGAAGAATTGCTTTTTAAATGTTTGTCTTAGTGTTAAGTAATGTCTTGCTAACTAATCCTATAGTCTTCTATATGTTTAATGAATAATGCTGTTTAATGTATTCCTCCTTCTCCCTCTGTTTCAGAACTGAACAAGAACAGGAGGAAGCTGTTTGAGCCTGCCTCCAACATAAGGTCATCCTTCCTGGAAGGGGGCGCTAGTGGTCGGCTAACGCGCCAGTTCCACACAGACATCGCTAGTGTGAGTGGCAGGTGGTAGAACCAAGCCCTGACTTCATCGGCAGTTGCAGCCAACTGGACAAAATATTAACCCCAAACAGGAACATTGAGGAAAAGAGGCCATTGAAAAAACTTTCTGTGGCTGTTAAGGTTTTTTTGTGAAGAGTTGTACATACAATAGATGTATGATGTGTGTACCCAAAGGTCATATTTGAAGGACTTCTCAGAGGTGGCAGAGTGGACATTGCTAAAAGGGATCTGAAAGGAGCAGACAAAATAACCCTTTAAGGGGAATCAAATACCATTGGTGTTGTACACATTCTTTGCACTTTAAAATGATTTATTACCAAATAGCTTGTCTGTGGATACATTTGTCTTCTGCTCCACATGTCAGTAATAATACAGAACTCTACAGGACATCCTTGGGGATTTTTGGTTTGAGTTTCTTGAGGGAATTGTGATTACGTCCCAGAATCCATTAGCAAACCCTCCCTTTAGAGGTGTAGGAAGTCACTCTACAATTTCTCTATGGATTCCTATATTATTTAAAGCCATTGCATTTTGTTTTGTCTTCCTTAAACTAGATTCTGGGATTAACTACTGTGGGATATGTCATTCTGTAGGACAGAATTGAAGTTGTGTGTGTTATCGTATCATAACACCATCTGTATGTGGTCCTATTCAGTGGGATGAGGTGTTTTGGTGAGACTGCATGTTCACAGTACCACCCAAAGAGACAGTTCATGCCTTGTAAAGATGTGTCGCTGCCTTACATATCTGAATGTGGAAAGACTGGAGCATCCATGTTCTGTCCTGTCAGTGTAGGTGAGGACTATATGGACACTATTCAGTATTGATTGTTCAGTTTTTGTATCTTGTTTCCTGTCCTGAAATCATTTTGTGTTACAATATTTTTCATCTCCGGACCAAAGTAGCCAATAGTACCTTTACACTCCTCCAATGAAGGACATTAGGTAGTGTGTTGTGTTGATGTTAAACTGTGAATGTTACAAAAGCCATGTTTCTAGTTGTAGACAACCAACATCAGTGCCTTGCATCAAAATGCGTATTCCCTGCATGGGAGTATTCAATGTTTCTCCATTCTGAACTCAGTGTTGCGGTCCTTTCTAATGAGTTGAGGGGTGCTTGATTGATCTGTCTTGGTCCAATGGAACAAATGGATTCATCTCATAAAATGTGCTTGATTATGCTGCCGGACTGTTGAAATCAAGTGTAACTCAAACATACATTAAGTCCCAATTCTAGAAGGTACGACCACCAGGTACAGGTTTGTGTGTGTAAATGTAAACCACTCATGGAATGGTTACAGTGTTCCTTGGGCAGTTCAGTGTCTTAGAATTATGCAATGTTGTGACTGTAATCCTAAAATTCTGTGTTGACTTTAGGGAATTAGGGAATGTTGACTTTGTGTATTACTAGAGGTACAGCAGGTATTTACGTGTTTAGTAAAGGTTCGGTTCACAGTTTCTATATATCAAACACAATTATTTTAAACAGGGAACATTATTGCCACAGAGACTCTTTTTTTAATTCTATGTAAGGCTGTAAACTCCCAGTCATGATGTGGACAAAGAGAGAGACGGTCTCTACGTGTGTCAGGGCTTGGAGATGGGGGACATGGCCTAGCTCCTAGAGCTAAGGCATAAATGTTAGGAAATCTTCACCCCGCCTTGATACTGGTGATGTCCATTCAAATACCTCCATCCAAATGTGCTTAATGTATTTTACTTTGGTACTTTTTGGTTCTTCAGAGTGCTGCCGGCCAACCGATTGTTATTCCACAAGCCAGCAGCAGAGTTGAATTGTAATGATGGTAAGCTAGGGACCCATCACTGTCACAGAGGAATACTTTAATACAGAAGGATATTATAAGGGACATGATATATAATGGAATGAATGTACAAATGGCATGGCTTGAGTATAGCCACACTCAACATGTCTCTTGATCACACATCTCCCAGTGCCTTACCGTTGACTTTTTGAACTAGTTACAGATGCAGTTGTTATTCACACTGTTCTCAGAGGAAGTTGTTCCATAGTTTTTATACTGTTTGTATTTGTTATATCCCATTCCGAGGCCTTGTTACCAAACATTAAAAGTCATAGTCTTTACCGGACTGAGTGTTTTTTATACTGTTTTAGCACTTTTACATAAACATCTGTGTGGTTTTCTCTTTTCACTCATTTAAACAAGATTGTGGGTTAAGTAGCTCCTCCGCGTCGACAGAATCTTTCCCCACCTGGCAGACCCCCAGTCCCTCCAGATCTAGTGGTAGGTGTCCCCTGTGGGACCCAAACCTTGGCCCAAGACCAACAAGAACCAACAAGTCTCTGTAGGCCAAGATGAGGAGATATCTGGACCTGTGAACCGCATGCACCTCCATGGTTTACACAAGCTGAGCTTTACCAACCTTTACTGCATATAGAAAGGAAGAGGATGTTGTGGGTCTGGACAAGGTTAAACTGAGTGTAATTTGGCCAGAAAGCGACCACTCCCTAGAACACAGGATGGAAGCCAGCCTTTCGTTCTTACAGAACTGAACAACTATGTCAGTGATGTCACCTCAGGGCTACAGAGGCGTTCAGCCCAGGAATGGCGTGACGACCATGTGGGCCAGAGAGAATTCTGGGAAGGCGTCAGCAACACTTTAAAACTGACGTCAGTCTCTTATAGACACTAGTTACATCCCTTAAGGAATAATTATGCTAAATATGATTTAGTAGCTTCATTCTGACCCCATGAAGACTGGTGCTTTCTAAGGCCTCAGCTGGCATCTAATACAAATTGAGAATAAATCAGATTTAGGAGAGTTTGCACTTTAGTAGACATGGAGACATATTGCAGTGCTGGTGTTTTTAATCAGAATGGTTAGTCTCGTGGACCTGCCAAGAAGTCAAGGGCACGCAGTCAACTGAAAAATATACTCAAATCTTTCATCTATATAGAGTAGGCTCACTTCTCAATTGCCACTCATGTAAAACAGAATTTGCTGATAAAATGTAAGAATAGGTCTCTGCTAACACCACACAATGTCCTTGTCCATGATCAGATCATGCTAGGTGTTTACAGTAAAGGGACAGCCTCATTCCATCAGCTACTGTACAGACAGCAGGAATGCAGTCTGATGGATCTGACTGGTGGTTTGCGGTGACGACTGCCATAGAAAAAAACGGAAACAATTCACATTTTTGTCTTGTTTCTTTTTTTCTCTTGAAGGAAGGATTGCTTTCCTTGCTGTTAAATGTGTGCAACAATCTCACCACAAAGTTGCTGTCCCTATTGTGTGTGTGTGTGTGTGTGCGTGTGTGCGTGTGTGTGTGTGTGTGCGTGTGTGCGCGTGTGCGTGCGTGTGTGCGTGTGCGTGTGTGTGTGTGTGTGTGTGTGTGTGTGTGTGTGTGTGTGTGTGGAATACACCACAAGTTCCACACTCATTAAGTCATTCATGTGAGTTTTAGGATTTTCATAGCATCCACTCCGGAAAAATGAACTGACCGTGGTTATGTGGATAATTATGGAGAATTATACTGTAAAATACAGTGAAATCAGACAATGTCAAATATGTGTTTCCTTCATTTTTTTTTTATTTCCACCATCATCTGTTTCACATTATAGGCTACAGTAACAAGCATTTGGTTACATTATATTCATGAGAATATACAATATTTACTGAGCGTGGGCAGGAGGCAGATCATGTAAGCGGGAAAGAGAAAGAGGGAGAGGGGGGGAGAGAGAGAGGGAGAGAGATAGAGAGAGAAGGAGAGAGGGAGAGAGAGAGGGGGCAGAGAGAGAGAGAGAGGGAGAGAAAGAGAGAGAGAGAGAGAGAGAGAGAAGGGGTCTCTAAATAATTGCCTTTCTAATATTACTGATTAAACAGAAGGAAGCCTCTTGAGGACATGGCTGTCTGACCCTCCTGTCAGAGCTGTAATCCAGTCAGCGCTAATAAGAGGTGACTATTCCAGCCTATAGCATGTCATATCCTGTGTGTGTGTTTCTGTGTGTTTGTGTGTGTGTGTGTGTGCGTGTGTTTGTGTGGGTTTGTGTGTATTTGTGTGTGTGTATGAGTGTGTGTGTGTATTTGTGTGTGTTTGTGTGTGTGTATTTGTGTCTGTTTGTGTGTGTGTATTTGTGTGTGTTTGTGTGTGTGTATTTGTGTGTGTTTGTGTGTGTGTGTGTGTGTGTATTTGTATGTGTTTGTGTGTGCCATTTGAGGTTGACCTCAGGCAGTAAGATTTCACCTTCCTTTCTTAGCAGTTTCTGCGTTTCCCTTCTAGTGGTGCCCTGGGACCAAGTATGAATGTTCCTCCATCAACCCAGCTGTTGCTTGTGTTTTCTCTGTGTCCAATCTGAAGTGACATCATTGGGCTGTGTCCTGTGTTTGACTGACAGTGTTGTATTGACATTGAGCTACACTGACAGCCACACATGGTATTTAGTTCATGTAGCTCCTGAACAGGGAAAAGCCCTTCCTGTGTGCTTGCCTAATGCATAATACTCATTCTGCAAAATGACTTCACCCTCCTACACACTAGAGGGCGCCAAAACACCCCATTTGACATTGTGGGATCTCAGAGCATCTGAAATGTGCTATCTGTATTCTTCCCGTACCTGTGAATTATTTATCCAGGGTTATTTATAGTTTAACACAGCTAGAATTTCCAGAGGACATACTTGGATACATGTAAAGCTGCTAATGACACACTGAAGGGAGGAAAAATGGGTTTATTAAAATGCACTGAGATTGATGTGGAATGAATATCTTATACTCCACAAAAGATATCACCCTTGTGTTCAAATGCATATAAACATTGTTGCTGGTGATGGATGCAGGTCTGGTAGGGGCCGTGATATCACTGACAGAGTTTGTGTGTGTTTGCACGCTTGCATGTGTGTGTCGGGAAGATGCATACGCAGGCAAACGGTGGGTGATTGAGAGCCAGTCAAGCGTTTGGCCTCCAAGGTCAGTCTCATTGGGCCCCATGGTCAGGGTCCACTCCCTTTGGCTGGACAGACAGGCCTGAGCTCAGGCCACAAGCTGGAAGTGGGCCAGGGGTTTTCTCCTCCTTACAAGGGCCAAACAATGACTAGCATTGAGGGATGGTTCAAAAATAGTGTCTCCCGATAAGGCCTGGAACATGTAAGCTCAAAAATGAATGTCTGAACTTGTCAGCCCATATTGGTCCTGTGTTAGGCCTGACGTACAGGGATAAGACGTGTTTTAGTTGCACAGGTTCTTGTCAGAAGGATGTTCTCATTTTTGTTGGTGTTGCAATTCCCAGTTCCCACAGTACCCTCTCAAGCCAGACACAACATCTCAGTCCTACACCCCCCCCCCTCTCCTCTGTACCCCCGCTGGCCTCTCAGCTGAACTCTTCACAGTGGGGCTCCTCTCTCCCTCTGTTCTCTGACGTCTTGCGTAACCCGCTCCTTATAAGTAGATAATCTGATGCGCCAATGAGAATGTGTGATCAAAGCTCGCCTTCAGATGGCTCCATCTCTCTCTTCTCCCTCTCCCTCTCCCTCTCTCCCTCTCCCTAGCTCTCTTTCTCTCTTACGCAACTCTCTCCTCCCATCCTTGCCTCTCTATTTCCCCTCTCCTCTTCTATCCTCCCATCCCTCCTCTCTTCTCTTCCTCTTCCTCTGTCCTCTGCTTTATCACTCTTCTCACTTTCTGTAATCTGTCCTTTCACCCTCCATGTCTTTATATCCCCTCTTCCTCTCAGTTCCTCTTTTCTCCTTCATCCTCATCTCCTATATTCTTCTGATTCTCAGTTTCCCACTCTCGAGGCTGCGTCTGCAACAGGAAGACTTCTATTAGACCGCTCATGTAGACCACCTAAGTGCCCCTTTAGAGGCCCCAGTGGCCAACAGACACATTGAATTCAAACTAACTTGATTGTGTCTCATAATCAAGGCAGTTTGTAAGATCCATTTGATTATGAAAAAAGCATTCATTTATTCAAAGGTGTCATGGACAGCAGTCAGGTTATCTGGTTGCAAAATAACTCTTTCAATTGCTTTTCACTTGCTCAAAATCCCTTCTTCCCGTTTATATGCCCCATCTGGCTACATAAACACTTGTGGCTGACTGGCAGCCTGTGGATTCCCATTAATAAATCATGTACGGACGATACAGGGTATTGCAATGATTTAAATGTTTACCTGAGACCCACATTTCCCGGTTCTCTGTAGTTAAAGTGCCGCGTCTACGAGAACATTTGCTCAACAGTCGTATGCCCATGACGATGTGCTGACGCTTACTCGGGCAGCCAGAGGAGGCAACCGGAGAACGAGGGGAGGAGGGGAGGGGAAGCACAGCACAGCAAATGAGTGAGAGTGGACAGCCTGACTGTAGTGAAGGTGAAGATCAATCCTGCGGCACGGCGGAGGTATAATTCACAGTTGAAGAGAAAATTCACGAAATCAATCACGCAATTGGAAATGGAGGTTCCACGCGTGGAACACAGTATCAGCAGCCCTACCAGCCCGTGCGTGGACATAAAGAACCTGAGCTTGGATGCTATTCAGCTATGCGACCGAGAGGGTAGGTGGCGAAGCCGACAGGACCCCCGGGAGCGTATTGGTTTTGTTGTAGTCTAGCTGTGTGTTTAATTGGCTTGATAGACCCTGAGGGACTTAGGTGTTTATTGTTGTACAATTTAGATGGCTCGTGGATTTGACCATTATGAGCACGTGTCCACTGGTTAATCCATACTACAGCTTTTGCAGGGAGGGTCAAGTAGAAAGATCTCAATTTAAAAAAATCTAATATCTGATTAATAAAGAACCTTGCCGGGAAATTGCGGTAATTCTACTCTGCCTCACATTTGATGACATTATTGTTTTAGAAAATGTGGACATTTCTCACGCAGATTTGATTGTGTTGCTCTTACCGGACGTGCCGGTGCGCTGCTCGTGCAGTGTTTCAGCACCATGGACACGGACCACAGCGCAGCGCAACGAGGTGCACTCCGTAGTGCAGATCCTTACGCAGCTTTTCTCTGATCTTCAGTCTATTACCCGAAATGGGCTGACGCGAAGAACATCATATGAACATCGCGTTACATGTTAATGTGTATGTTCTGCATCAGATTTTTAACACCACCCAGCTAAGAAGACACACCAGAAAGGAGGAACAAAGCGACCAATTAGGCGAATGCATTACATCATAGATTGGAGCTTACTACACAGAATGTAGCTGACTCGGATGTTTGGGAGGTTGCCCTTCCAACTCTATCATACTTCCATGATGATAGTCAGCGTGGATTGTGCCACATTATTTAACAAACAATATATAGATTTTCATCTCTCATGACAGTAATGTTTCTGTTCGTTAGCTCGCAGGCTTACATGGAGCATTGAGCCAAAGTTGTGAAGGGCAGGTGGAGCCTTACAGACTGAGCCTGCTTAGTATTCCTTCCCTTGTGTTTTTTGCTTTCCACCTCCTCACCCTTTCTTTCTCTTTCTTTCTTTCTTTCTTTCTTTCTCTCTGTCTTTTTCTTCTTTCCTTTTTCTTCTTTCTTACTTTCTTTCTTTCTGTCTTTCTTTCTTTCTTTCTCTCTCTCTCTCTCTCTCTCCCTCTCTCTCACTCCCCCCCCCCCTCTCTCCCTCTCCTTGTCCTATGTTAGGAAACCTGGCGTTCCTTCACCACTTCTGTCACCAGAATAAGAGGAGGTAGAGGGAAAGAAAGAGCTATGGAAGTGGTGGGCAAGATTAGCATTGTCACTGTTGAAACCAGCTCCCTCTCTGATCTGCTGGAAATTATTTCTCTCGGGGAAGTTGTTCCTTGCATTCAGCATAGATACATCATCCCCTCTTTCCCTGCTGAAATCCTTCCTCATTAGAGGGAAAACTGATCGGACCAAACCAAAGGGAGTGGGACCCGAGCTGACAGGACAAGAACCACCATCTGCTATTGTAGCTGACCCTGCCCACATAAAAGGAACCTTTTATTACACTCTAGCTGAGCTACCATGAGAATGAACAAATGAACAGACATATCCCTCGAACAACCCTAATTAACCCTAAGTCAGGATATTGTCTCATTGTGGTTGTCAAAGAGGAGGTTGATTCACTGATTCATGTTTCATGTTAGTTGCAGAGCTGACTAGCTCTTGCTTGTTCTGCGGTAAGCTTGATGTATGCATAGGTTAATCCTAATGATGGCATCGCACTTGCTTGAAGACAGTTAATCATTGAGCCTGAAAGAGCTCTATTAAACAGCAGGATATTTTATGGATGGTGTGTCTGTGGGGGCAGGGAGATGGAGGTTGTCCCAGGACAGAAGCACTCCCCTGAGGCTTGGCTCTGTCTCTCTCCTGGAGGGTTCAGCTGGAAGTCTCACCAGAGCGTTACAACATCCAAATGCAAATGGCATCTGTCAAGTATTATACCCAGGATGCAAAGCAGCGTCACTGCTTTAAGCCACACCTGGTGTACTCCCACAGTATGTGTGTGTGCAGACCAGCACTCATTAATGCTGGGGTGGAAATGGGCATTTCCTAAAGAAGATTAAGTTAACAGTGGCATTATGTCAACACAAATCAATTCCATATTAAATTCACTTGTTTTTTGTTTTGGTGAAAGAAAGCAGAGGATTATATTTCACACTCTTGTAGTTTCAAAAAATACTACTGCAATATTACAGCAAAAGCAATGTACAATCTGAAAATAACTGACGAGTAAAGGTCTGTCAGTGGCATAATACCACCACAACTGAACATAATAGAGTCGCTTTAAGAAGTCCATGTTCTCTATGGCACCACAGTCTAGTGGATTCTGATGCCAGATAGGACAGACTGTCTTCTTGGTTGTGTTGCTGTGTGTCAAATGTGAGAAGCTAACATTGGCGGCACCATTTCACACAAACCATGTGTTTCTCCTGCCTTGTCTTGCCAACAACACTGTTACTGGCAGGGTCCCCACCTTACTATCTTGCTACTGTGAATTTGTGTGTGTGTGTGTGTGCATGTGCTTTTGTGTACGTGTGTGTGACTCCTGTGACAGATTAACAGCAGAATGGTTGCTCACAAATGCAAATGACAGCCATTTGTGCGTCGTTGAAGCCTTGTGAAACCCTGATTGGACTGGCTATGCAAATAGCTGAGTCGTGAGTGTTTGTAGGCGAGAGCAGAGTGTCTGCGTGCATCAAGTCCCACTACCAGTGCTTTGCCATGTGAAAACAGAAAAGGAAATGGTTCAAAGATGTCTCTGTGTAGTGACTGCAGGAAGTCTACTACCCTTGTCCCTCTAGCCTCGTCCAGCATCTACAAGCTCAACCCACTGCTTACGATGCTCTGCAGTAAACTGCAGTTGGCTCTTAGCCCCAGCCAATGTCTCATACACTCAGAAAGGCCATTCATTAATTGAAAATGATTGTGACATTGCATGGTACCCTGAGGCAGACAGGACGTCCATATTTGGGTGCCTGTTGGTCTATGTTTCAAAGACAAAGACTGAGAACATCGTTTCTCATCTTACTGTGTCAGATTTGCCAGCGTCTGTCTGGAGGGCACAGCAGTGCAAGGTTGGTTCATGCACCTGGGTCACATGGAGGTGAACTTGACTGGTTGTCAAGCACTATTCATCCGATGGCGCATTCTTGAAAGACAGTGTGATGCAAGGAATATCCAGTTGATTGTAGGTGAATAGAGTATGACTATCCTATGTCATACTGTACCAGATGCACGGGGCTGTGGTGGCAAGAGATTGTGCTTGGTCACATTAGGCTGGAGCATGACGTAGGATGCTGCACTGTCTATTTTTGTCTCTGACTCTGAAGCCATTAAATGTTAATTCTAATTCCACAGAGACTGGGTACAGCTGCGTACAGCTAAGCTGGGCTGGGCTGGGTTAGGCTGGGTTGGGCTAGGCTAGCGTGGGTTGGGCTTGCAATGCCTGTGCTGGTCTACGCTGGGCTAGGCTAGGTCTGTTGTAGTGCAGTAGTGGTCGGCTAATGGTCTTAACTGAGCTGTAGGAGCCTATGTAGTGACTTTAACATTAAGCCCAGAGGTCATAACAGAGATGCATTGCATTCAGATGTTTCCAGCCTTTTGAAAATCACAGGGTTGTTTTATTTCTGATTTGTGAGGTGTGTGTGTCTGTGCGTGTGTGTGTGTGTAGATAGACAAAGGGGCCCCATCTGCTGCCTAAATCACAGTCATTAAGTATGGGTCATTTAGCCCAACAATCACTGTTATTTTACAGTTTAATTATGCTATTAGAATTAACCAGTCTACATACATATGCATTAATTTGGAAAAATATGGTATTGGCACAAAATGCACCAGCTCATTCTTTGTACTAGACAAAACAAAAGCATACCATTTCTTCCCTATCTTCTATTTGCAGTTTATTAAAAAAGAAATTCCAGACGAAGTTTCTATGTATTTATCTTTCTCTGGCTCTCGCATTCTCTCCTTTCTCTCTTTCTCCTCTTCCCCCTCTCACCCACGGCCTCTCCCTCTTTCCTTTCACCCTCAGCCTTTCTCAATGGGGGCCTTGTAGAGGAATCAGGGCCCCTGTGTTGGAGGAGTGTGGAGGATGAAGATGGTCTTTGTGCATGGCTGGAAGGCTCTGTCTGTCTATTGTGCGACAGACACCGAGGTTAATAAAGGACAGAGTGGTCGCAGTGACCCTGGTCAGAAACACATTTAGTAAACCCTTTTATAGCAGCTTTGTTGTAACATGTCAACATCTTGGTTACATGACATTTCCCGTAATAGTATATTTGATAGGCAATAGTAAGTATTCTGTTCGAAATTTAGTCTTGAAGTATTCCCTTTTTCTTTTGAATCTTCACTCTAACTGTCTAACATGCTCTGAAGAGACAAAATAAATAAATAATAATGAAAATATGCTGACGTAGACTGTGGACAAGGCTGCTAGCGCCTCTATCTCAGAGGCCCAGAGGAAGGTAGAAGAGGAGGAGAGAGCAGTAGGACATCAACAGGCACACTGCAGGGTGCAACAGCATGATGTCATCGTCCTGGAAATGTGACAGGGAGGGGGGGGGGGGGGGCACTTGTCTAGGTTGCAGACAGGGATTTCTTTCTGTCTGTCTTTCCTTCCTTCCTACTTTCTTTCTTTCTTTCAACCTCTCTCTTTCTCTTTCTCTTTCTCTCTCTCTCTCTCTCTCTCTCTCTCTCTCTCTCTCTCTCTCTCTCTCTCTGTTTCTCTCTCCAAAGTTGTTTTGGGTAGATATGATGGAAAGCAACATGTCTCATCAAGCCAGGCCCTCAATATCACATCTTCATTTCTTGTACTTTACCCCCACTAATCCTCTCCTCGCTCATCCCCACCTCCTCAGTTCCCCTGCCCCACCCCCACTAACCTCCCTCATGGTTCTCCCCAGCCTTGGTCACTGTTGCTGGATGGTGCTAGTGATGATGACCATGATGAAAGTAATTACATAATCTGAGCTCTGCCTTTGAGCTCTGCGTGTGCCAGTTGGGGGCGTGTACTAACAAACGTTAAATCCCTGGCTAAGCCAATCAGCTGCAGGCTGAGTGCACTCCCAGGGTTCCTCTGGGGCAGCATGTGGGGAACTGCAGGGCGGCAGGGGCAAACACACGCTCAGACACGTTCACACACGCAGGACATGTCTGGTCAGCGCCGGACCTTCTAGCTTCTGACAGCGTTTCTGCTGACTTGCCTGGGAGGAGTTTGTCTCCTGACCTCCAGCCACCATGATGAGAAACTTCTCTTCTGCTGGTAGGTAGACCACTACAGATTCTCGTGTGATGTCGAATTTTCCATACTACTCCCTGTACGCTCATGGTTAATCTCACGCAGGCTTAATCCCGTTGCATCATCCGTTGTCTTGTGTTTTTCAAAGCAAAGATTATGGGGGGGAAGACGGGAAAATGAGGAGGCTTTGTTGTTGTGTATGTTTTCAACTAAATATCTCCCGTAGAGCAAATGTATTGTAGTTGAATTTATTGGTGGCTTTATTTGCTGCTATCTGCTCGTTTATATCCTGTTTCACGTCTTTACTTGAAGACTTCATCAAAGCAGTTAACTGGTGGAAAACGTTGGAGCTTGTTAGTGTTGTTTTGAGATTGGTTATTGAGTGATTCATGATGGGGATCGTTTTGAGCCACAGTTAACAACATAGAATACTTAAAAAAAAAAAATTCTGATCGCCTTTTCAACCAGTTCATGCTATCTCTTGTAGTCGTGGGTAAAAAAAAAAAGCTGTACTGTAGCACCATCAGCTTGCTGCTGGATCATGCTGAGGTTTGCCCTTCATCTCACTCACCTTGACTCCAGCATCTCTCACAGATGGACCCCGATATAATCTCAGGATCATATGGGCGGCTTTGGAGTTTCAAATGATGTCACTGTGTTTCTGTTGACAGAGAGGTCTTTAGAGGTCAGTATGCTAGTGATGAACAGTATCGACGGAGAGAGAAGAGACCTGTTGAGTGTTGTGTGTGTGGTGAATCTGTGTCGTGTGTGTGGTGAATCTGCTGCCTGATGCCATGTCTTCTACAGACATTCTACAGACATGCCTTCTACAGACATGACACAGGCTGTCTACTGACTGTCTGTGGGTCATCGTCATATGTCTTCATTGTGTAACACAATTAGAAGTCAAGCAATTTATTAGTGATGGTTTCACTGTAAAGTTTGTGGTTTTTAAACTCATGATATGATTATTAATTTAATAACAAAATTAATATTGCGTGTTTATGTGTGTGACCACACGACCAAAATCTGTTTGCCACAGTTTTAAGCTTCTACCTCTGGATTGCAGGATTACGTGTTATATAAAATCGAATGAATTATGATGAGTTCATTTGGCGCAGAGTCATAGATGCCTGCCAGGGGTTAGATTTACAGAGCTCGTCATGCCCAAATTGAAACATTTTGGTCTGTTAGGGCCATT
Source organism: Plecoglossus altivelis (assembly GCA_036571765.1). NCBI lineage: Eukaryota > Metazoa > Chordata > Actinopteri > Osmeriformes > Plecoglossidae > Plecoglossus > Plecoglossus altivelis. The sequence continues at coordinate 9,239,013 of BROE01000007.1, forward strand.
CAGGGAGCTCCACCCATCTCTTTAAACTAAGTGGTGGGATTCCAATCACTGGTAAAGCCATCAGACACCCGCTTTACTGTCCAGAACCATGGATGACGCATAACTACCATGTCCATTTATTTAGGAACAACTTGATGTAACCAACCCTAAAATCCTTTAGTCTTTCCATTATGGTTTTTAATCCCAAGGATTGTAATCTGATTAAACTACAGAAGCTTTTTGTGATTTGATCCTCTCTTGTGTTTTAGAGGGCTAGAATAACGATGGATTAAACATGATTGATATAATTGAGTATGGCCAGAGTAAGATAAAAAGAATGTTTCCCTGAACCTGGTAATTCGATTTTGTCCAAACCATATTTTTAATGTTTCTTCCTGATGTTAGCTTCATGTGATCACTCTTCCTATAGCTACCATGAAGCTAAAGTGACACAGTCACATACTGTCCTGTGCATTCTGTCACAATCTATTGAATGATCTAAACACATCGGCCATGTTACAAATACCAAAGAAACTGGCACGTCTGACATGTATCTGTTCTGAGTACCTTCCCAAGTAGTGGTGGCCTTCCATTGCTGTGAAGTTGGATCTCTTGGGTTTGTTTTCTAAAGTACTTTGTATATGAAGGCAAAGCAAGTGTGATTTCCTGTGTGATGTCATTTCCTTGGAATGGATGTGGGTGCGTCTCTGTGCGTGTAGCTTTTTAAGAAACCAGTCCGAAACATGATTTTGTCTGGGGCAGACTGCAGAATAGTTGACATGCTGTAACTACACCGTCCTGATCCTTCTAACACCCTCTCAACCCCCACCCTCTTATTCTTGGTACATACCAATTAGAAGATGTCTCCCAGATTCTGTTCCTATTCATTTACCAGTCTGATTCTCTTCTACTGTCAGACTTTCTTACAACCTATTATTTTTGTTCAGTTTGAATTGCAAGTACATCACATTTGGATATTATTAGAGTCTTGCAAGTCTTTATATGGATGGGTTTAGTCTGTATTTTGGAGAGCAGACACGATCGCATATTTATTTAAAGCACCCTGGGCTGTGGGGGCCAAATAAAATGGTTCTCAAAGGCTTTTTAGTTGCAAGTTTCAGCAGAGAACCTGGCTTTTAAGTTTCCATTAAAACTTTAAAAGTATATTACATCTGCTCTGTAGAGACCTGCTGAGGATGTATGTCTCTACCGCACTGCAATGGAACAAGTCCTCCTCTTTTTTGTTTGCTGCTGGCTCTCCATTCAGCCACTGAGCCGCATCAAAGCACAGCAACATCTCAACAGACTCCTATCTTCTCTATCCGCTAACCTGTCACTATCTATACCACGGCAAAAGGAAGAAATTGAGATTGAAGTTCCCAATCTAGACTATTGGGATGTGTCTCTGGTTGATTACCCATCTCTCCCCTCTCTCCTATGGATGTGGCTCTGAATACAACAGACATGTAGAAGAGGACAGTAGAGATGAAGCTCTGGTGGTCAAGGCCTTGGTGGCCCAAATGAATGTTGGGTACTTAGCAGGTCTTAGATAGAAACAGAACGGGATAGCTGATGAGGAACATTAGCAAGCCCGACATTTAGTTGGAGATGATCATGTGCTTGCTTTGCCAACGACACGCCTTGCATGGGAAAAGGTGGGCTGCATTTCTGAATGGCAGCGTCGGTAATAACCATGAGAAGCGCCCACTCACTCGAGCACTCGCTGAGTAACATCCAGCGGAGAAACTTCATCATCATATTTGACTTCCAGGCAGCCACCATAATTCATCTATGCAGAGCTGGGTCAGGCCCCTACTCCACTCCACTCCCCTCAGAGACACTCTGAAGAGTAGCTCCAGCGCCCTGAAGCACTTATCCTGGAGCCTAATGGCGTGTCCCAATTCTCCAGCTCCCCGGTCTGCGGGCCCCTCCCTCCCACTCTTCAGTAAACATTATATGGGAGTGAGTGTGAGTTGTAGAGATTAGGCAGCACATCATGGATCATGAGCTAGTTTCTACAGACAGGCTTGGATTGAAGTTTAATCTGAAACTGAAAAGCTATTTTATAATCCAACCCTCAGAATGTCTTCAGAGGGCATCCTTCAGAATTAGTATTGTTTAACCTAGAAGCGTTCGTCCTACTGTGATCTGTGTGTGGAAAACCCAACTGTGCATTTCCTCCTACAGTCTTTTCCTCTCCTGATTAAACCACAAGGGGATTCACAAATACACACACACACTTAAACAGAACAGGAAAGTGGTATAGTGGACATATTCAGCATTTCTGTTAATCTCCGAAGGTTCCCTCCCATCCCCTCCCCTCCCTTCCCCAAGGGTCTCAAGCCCTCTCCATAGCCATGTCACCATTTCCCATGGTGCTTTGCAAGCGGTGAGTGGGTCATGGTGTTGTTGACCTGGTTCTAGAGGATCAACAGCCCCGCTCCACCCCCATTTTCCTTCCCTCTGTGTCCTTTTACTGACATTTCCTCTAATCTGAGTTGAACTAAGAATCTAGATGTGGATATTGCTGTAATTGCTGCCGGTGTGTGAGTGTGTGCATGTGTGTCGGTAGGCCAGCCGTATGAAGGATAACCAGTGTTCAGGGGTAAGCGATTGGAGAGGGGGACCATTATGGGTAAATTTACTGAAGGATATGATAAATGGATGTATCACTACATCACAGTGACAAGAGATGTTGCCATAGTAACCAACAGAACAGCAGTACAGTATATTGATCGCACGCCTCCCCCTTCTTTGTCTCTGCGTCCATATTTTTCTCTCTCCATCTCTCTCCACCTCTCTCTCTCCATTTGTCTCTCTCCACCTCTCTCTCTCTCCATCTTTGTTTCCACCTCTCTCTATCTTTGTCTCCACCTCTCTCTCTCCATCTTTGTCTCCATCAATCTCTCTCCATCTTTGTCTCCACCTCTCTCTCTCCATCTCTCTCTCCATCTTTGTCTCCACTTCTCTCTCTCCATCTTTGTCTCCACCTCTCTCTCTCCATGTTTGTCTCCACCTCTCTCTCTCCATCTTTGTCTCCACCTCTCTCCATCTTTGTCTCCATCTCTCTCTCTCTTCTGGACCCTACAGGGAACAAGTCTCAGGACAGTGGGATTGCTGAGATGGAGGAGCTTCCGGTCCCTCAGAACATCAAGATCAGCAACATCACCTGTGACTCCTTCAAGATCTGCTGGGACATGGAGCCTCGCGTGAAGGAACGCATCACCCACTACTTTATCGACCTCAACAAGAAGGAGAACAAGAACTCCAACAAGTTCAAACACAAGGTGGGCAACAGGATGAACAGGGAGAACACGTTGCATGAGAGAAGATAACAAACCTTATTTTGTGTTTGTATCTATAACAACACCAAGTATAAACAACACACTCAATGAATGAAGGAAATGTGTACATGGACGAATGCATGAATAAATGGATTAACTGATGAATAATGACTGGATCAATAGATCTGAGAAAATCTTTGGGAATGAATACCTTTACATTGCAGTGGAGGGTTACTCTTTTATCTCTGAGCCTGCTGGAGGTTAGAGACAGACTTGCTTTGCTGCGACGGTGTTTGACCTTCCTCTCCAGTGTCATCGCCCGCAGCCTGTGCGGCTGTCCTGTAGTGAATGACTGTCTGTGGCCAGCTGTGCCGCGTGGCATCACACGCTAACTCAGTCTTTAGCTAGGTGAATTGCTCTCTTTAACTGAGCTACACGCTGCCATGAAATACATCCATAACCTTGAGGAGATAATAAGGGATGAAGAGAGCCTTTTTACTGACTTGCTCTCGCTCATACACTTGCTTTTTCTCTCTCACTCACCCTCTAACTCTCTCACTCTCTCTTTCTCTCTCACTCACACACATAGATTTGCTGAGGTTTCAGGCCTCCAGCTACAGTATACAGTAGGTCAACAGCATTGCATGATGAGACCACTGTATCATAGGTCATGGCCACAAAACATTGTCAACATCAGCGTAAAAACTCAAACCTGTTACCCTGACAATTTGTCCTGCTTCTATTCAGGATGTCCCCACCAAACTGGTTGCCAAGGCAGTGCCCCTGCCCATGACTGTGCGAGGCCATTGGTTCCTGAGCCCGCGTACAGAGTACACCGTTGCCGTGCAAACAGCGTCCAAACAAAGTGACGGAGACTACGCTGTCTCAGAATGGAGCGAGATCATAGAGTTCTGCACTGGAGGTGAGTGGAGAGAAGAGGAAGGGGTAGTGATGTGGGAGGATGTGAGCAGGGCAGGATTTGGAGGGGTAGTGATGTGGGAGGATGTGAGGAGGGCTGGATTGGAAGGGATAGTGATGTGAGGAGGGCAGGATTTGGAGGGGTAGCGATGTGGGAGGATGTGAGGAGGGCAGGATTTGGAGAGGTAGCGATGTGGGAGGATGTGAGGAGGGCAGGATTTGCAGGGGAGAGGTAGAAAGAAGTCAAGCCAGAGAAAGAGCAGCTATAGAGTTGAATCTGAACACAGAGTAGGTATTTGATTGGCTGCTGTGTGGTCTGTCTTTCCGCCAGACTACTCTACAGTCCATCTGACTCAGCTCCTGCAGAAGGCAGAGGTCATTGCCGGAAGAATGCTCAACTTCTCAGTGTTCTACCGCAACCAGCAGAAGGAATACTTTGACCAAGCTAGGTATGCTCTTTCATTCATCACTCACTCACTCACTCACTCACTCACTCACTCACTCACTCACTGACTCACTCACTCACTTGTTAAAGCACACTCTCGTTTGCTCAATGACTCTCTCACTCAGTCATTAAATCACACTCTCATCTTCTCACTCATTCAGATAGACTTTCTTTTTGTCTTTTCTATGGTTTATAAAAGCAACATCCTAAAATAGCCATTGTACCTCGAAGGATCACGGTTACACTCATGCATCAATAATGAGAGACTAGCTAATGCTATTTTTATAATGTTTTCCTGCTCGGTGGCTCAGATGTTATAACCACAAGCTAGCTTATGAGAATCCCTCAATGTGCTGAGAATACCAACATGGATAGTATGCATTTAATGATTCATAAGACCATCCAGAGCTGTACTGTGGTAGGTTTATTATTGATAATCCCAGATTGAGTATTATAGCCCTCCACACACATGTCTGGTATCATGTGTTTTTGACCAACTGGACATAGATCTGTACTGTAAGAGCCATGTAATAACAACACACCATTGAAATCTCTTTAGATACAATAGACAGTGTTTTAGATCCATTATACTCTGGTGACTAAATGGAAGTCCATTAGACCCCCTCTGTGCATTGAGCACATTTAGACTGTAGAGGAATGGGAAGGCGGTCCGTGATTGCACCTTTTCCATACATATTTAATTCTAGTGAATGTATTCAGCTACTCATATGGCCTTACTTTCTTTGTTAGATAATGCATGTGATAAGCTGCAACCTGACAGTGAATGGTCTGTCTGTCACATAGACTTATCCATGATCATTTCTAAGGTCTCAGGTCCAGTTACTGGCTACAGCAGTGAGTACAGGGGTCCTAGAACCAGCTCTTCTACGCTGTCGCTATGGCCATGAAAACAATCCCTTTGACAACAAACCATAAATGTGCATGCCATGACCTCATTAATGTGCTCGTGGTGTGAACAGCCCCTCTTCTCCCCTCAGGGACGCTCAGAACAACCGCATGATGCCTGCTGTGAAGGACAACAGCGGCAGCCATGGCTCTCCCATCAGCGGTAAGCTGGAGGGCATCTTCTTCAGCTGCAACACTGAGTTCAACACGGGCAAGCCCCCCCAGGACTCCCCCTACGGCCGCATGCGCTTCCAGGTGCAGGCCGAGACCCTGTTCAACACCAACACCAACCTCTACTTTGGGGACTTCTACTGCATGTACACAGCCTACCACTATGTGATCCTGGTGCTGGCCCCCCAAGGCTCCCCTGGGGATGAGTTCTGCAAGCAGCGGCTCCCTCTGCTGGATATTGCAGACAACCGCTTCCTGACGTGCGTGGAGGGGGAGGACGGCCACTTGGTGTTCCGACATGCGCAGGACGTGATCTTGGAGGTGATCTACACAGAGCCTGTGGATCTGGCACTGGGCACAGTGGCAGAGATCAGTGGCCATCAGCTGATGAGTTCATCTACTGTCAATGCTAAAAAGGACCCCAGCTGCAAGACCTGTAACATCAGTGTGGGCCGCTAAATGGCTTGCTGGCTGATGGCTGGCTGGCTAACTAGCTGGCTAACCAGCTAGATAGTTGACTGGCTAAACAGACACCTGGCTAACAGTTTCACATGCTAATGACTAGCTCACTTACTGGCTAATCACTGACTGATTAAACGTCCTACTGGTTATTAACTGACTGGTTGAAGGCTAAAGCTATCCCTTAACTGCTCCCCACCTCCCCCTTTTATGCCACCCCTGCCTAAATCCTTTTCCTCCCTCTCTTCATCCCTCTCTTCTCCCTCCTTCTCTTAAGCCAAACACACACAGACTGTTGGACTGTTGAATCGTTCCAAGCGGCCTCTGTCTAGCTCTCTCCTCTACGCTGGCATGTATTCACAGCTTCAGACCAAACAGCCTTTACTTTGTACAGCTCTCTCCTCCCTCCGTAAATACATCAGGAGACTAGTTTCCTGCTCCTGTTTTTTAATTCTGAAGGAGGTGTGGGAACAGCTGGAGGAGGAAGGGCTGTTAGGGTGAGGCTGTGGAGGGATGAATGCAAACAGAATGCAGTATGGGTACGTGCCTGATCCCAGGCCAATCTACCAGTAACACATTGCTTCTTTCACCACCTAACTGGCTGTGATGCTTCTAACTGACGTTTGGCCTCACTAGAGATGCAATGTTAATGATTTGCCAAAGGTAACAGAAGTACTGATTCCAAGCTGCTACTGATATAGATGGAAATAATTTGAGCAAGGTATCATGACTCTCATTCATGTTAACTTATGACCAGGCTATTTGAAAGAGCATGATTTGATTCCAGCTGCAGCATGTTTTTGATATCAAACTCTTTGATGTCAGCACACTCACCTTGTTGTCTAAAGCATTCAATGTTATTTATTCTCATATTAACGAAACAAAAAAAACAACAACTTCCTACTGTGTTGAGCAGAATAAATGTGATACAAAATTTAGATTAGAAAAATATTTATTTTTACTGTTGTATAGAAAATGAAGGGGTGAACCGTAAAGGTACACAATACAAGGACTTTGATCACTGCGAGGAAATAGTGAACACCCAGAAACCATAATGTGATCATCTCAAGCAAAACACGCAAGTGCAAAGATGAGAACAGAACATGCATTCAGCAGCCGGATGTGTCTGTGAGGGTGTGACCGTCTCGTAGTACAAACATAGTATCTTACATGTAACCACAACTGATTGTAGCATACAGTAACCATAGAAACAGCTGACGTTAGCATGCAGACTCATCAAGAGAACAAGAGACAACCAGATTGTTTCAGACGGTGAATGGCAGTAGAGATCTGATCACGGGAAAGGGGTGGACTTGCACAAATAGGGAGGGCCTCCCTGAAGCCTTTTTGAAATGAGCACTTAACTCATCTCAACCCCAGTCATAAATTTGAGCCATTCACATTTACTGTAGGAACATCTAAGACATTGTCACACATATAAATTTGACCGTACATCATTTCCATGTTCTTTTCAAGAACTCCAACTGCAAACTTCATAAAAAATCAAGAAAATGTACTGGGTATGTTATAGTTTTTTGTTGTCCCATTTTGTGTTGAAAGTAAAACACTGAATATATAACATTTCATTCAACCCCTTTTTTCTTTCCTTTTGAATGCATAATGTTTCCCCATTGTGGTTTTTGTATCTGTTGGTCTCTCTGTGAGGAAGATTCTTCTTGTGTTTGTTGCATAATCATGTAAGTCGAACAAAGCAGTTGCGAAGGATTGATGATATGCAATCGAATCTGTGCAGTCCATAGAGAGAGTGTCACCACTCTGTACTCTCTCTCTCTCTCTCTCTCTCTCTCTCTCTCTCTCTCTCTCTGACCTTTCACATTCATGCATGCTGTTCCGTTTTATATATACTTTGTATTTTTAGGATAAGACAACAAATTGAGCTCAATCTAAAACCTATTTGCATATGATCTTTGATGACTTTGATGACATCAATCCCCATTTCAATAGAAAGTGCCATAAATTACGCAGAAAGATTGATTTCAATGTCATCTTTCTTTTTACAGAAATGCCAGTAATAATACAGCCTGGAAACCCCTGGTGATTCCTGAAGATATAAAGTGTCTTTGAGCTAGAACACAACATAGCACAACATAGTGCATAGCATCTTGTCACAGACAATGAGGGTGTGTCCCATTTCAGTTTCAGGGGATAGTACAAGGGCACATAGGAGGAGATCAACATTCTGGAATGGAGCATGCCCCTAGAGTTGTCCTTTTCAACATCTATCTTAAACTCCTGAACAACTACAGCAGTCAATTTAAAGTGCATTACAATGTCAATATATGGCACAAACAAATCGGATTAAAAAAACAAACACGTTTTGGTCCACAAGTTGATCCATATGGAAAAACAACTAACAAACAAGGCAGAATCCCTTCCATTTTTCTTTCTTTCATATCTGACCTTATAAAATCTCAAACAAGGCTTACAGACAGTTGGACAGATTACTGAACTGTCCTAGATGTATGGATGAGACCACCCACCATGAGGAGAACTATATAAGAACACACAGGAGAGAGAGGGAAAGCATTGGACAGACGCCTCCCCAATATGCACAATTGCTTCCTACTTCCCCAGTAAGGTCATCTGGACCATGCACACCAGGTAGGAAGCTAGTGTAAACATTAGGGAGTGGCTTCCACTCTCACTCCGTTTTAGTGGTTGTTTCCTGTTTGCTGAGAAGGACTTCCAGGAGGCGGAGCTTAGCCTTAAGGTTCTTGTACTCGTGGTACTCTTCTGCCATCGGGGTACGGTCCTCCTTCTGGGCAGTCCTGCGGTCAACAGAAACAGCCAACCATGAAGCAATGTGAGGTGGTCCAAATGGCCAACATGGATTTGTACCCTTGTATTGCCTTACTTTCAAAAGTTTTGTACATCGGTAGATATTACACATAAGGGTGAAATGTATTTCATTTTCATTGATGTGATACCAGATGTGTATGGATTGCTATGTGTATCAGTGTTTTCTTCCAGGTGTGTCATTTTTGTGTTGCGCCGTGTAGCAGTTAGCAGCCATATTGTGTGTGCTAGATAGAAGATCCTGTACCATTGGGCTGACTCCGCTGACTCATTCTGGTTTGTATTGATTGTCTTTTCATTTTCTCCTCTTTACGTTGAGAAGCCAAACATGATGTAACAATTCATTAAAACAGCTTAAACGCACCAGAGAAGTGTGATTTTTTTCCCCTCGTGCCTTCTTACCTTCCTGTCTGTCTGAAGAAGTCCTCCTCAAACTCCCTCAAGGCTTTACGTCGCCTTTTTTTCTCCACGCGGGTCTCCCTGAGGCAGACCACAAGCTCAGACCTGGGGAACGCAAGATCAGGCACACAGTAGGCAATGTCAGCTATTTCGAAAGTATTTCTCAAACCCTGGTTAGGTATGTCTGTGTGTGTGTGTTTTATGCATGGAGAGGCATGAGGTCATCTTACCTGGACGCCTCATGGAGGTTGGCCATGGTGATGGCCGGAAGACGGACTGCTTTGACCTCGTCCAGCGGGGACACGAAGGCTGTGTCACTGTCCCGGTCACTTTCCTCTTCTGCGGTCAGTGGCTGCAAACGTTGGCAGGGGGGCGTGGGGCAGTGCTGGACATTCTCTTCATCAGAACCCTCCTCTTCTTCCTGGTCAGGACCGAAAGGAAGAATAGAAGCCCATTGGTCTATGGTGTGTATGTGTGTGTGCGTGGGTGTGTGTGTGAGCCAGAAAAAGAGAGAACAGGGAGGGAGGGAACAGACTTACTATGGTAGTGATGGGACTTGTACACAGCAGGTGTTTGATCATCTGGTATCTGTCATACAAAGGCTTCACTAGGTTCCTCTCCTGCTTAGTGCCCTGTCAACACACACACACACACACACACACACACACACACACACACACACTGGTTAGGTAGAATAAAGACAGTGGTAAAGCAGTATCAGGCAGTCACTTAAGATAGTAGTTTAGTTCTAAGTCAGACTTACCGGTCGTCCATGAAGGCTCTCAAAGTACAGCAAACACTTCTGCAGCGTCATCTTCTCCAGGGCCATTTGTCTTTGGGTCATTTCCTGCACACACACACACACACACACACACACACACACACACACACACACACACACACACACACACACACACACACACACACATACACACACATACACACACACACATCTGTCAATCTTCTTGGATTTGTCAGCATAGACCTTCTTCAAACGATTTTAGGGTGTTCTAAGGCAAAGAAGGACCGGGTGGGCCAGGGCAGGACTGTTGGCAGACAAACACTTTTTTTTCTATTTGTCTCTCACACACTTTCTCTTTTTCTTTCACTAACACACACACACACACACACACACACACACACACACACACACACACATACTCACACCTGATCTAACCCTCCAATCACTGCTTACTCCCCTAGTGTGAACCGTGCTGTGTGCAGGCTGTATCTACAGATGGCGAAGCTGCCGTAGCTAGCTAGCTCCCTACCCTCATGTTGTCTGGCAGACCCAGGTCGTGGCGCTTCTCTCTCAGCCTCCTCAGCAGAGCCTCCACCGTCTCCTCCAGGGAAGGCTTGTGATGCTGGGGCTCTGGCGCCCCCTGCTGGACACCGCCGTATCTGCAGATTTCTGTCTGCCCATCGCTCCTGTACTCTCTCCCCTCAAACACAGACTGCTTCAGCTTCAGTTCTGGATGGGAGATGGAGAAGAGGAAATAGAGGAAAAAGGGGGAGAAAAAGGTGTAGACTGTTATGTTTTGAACAACCGTTGCCTGGCAACGTATTTTACACGTCTCAATAAACAAGCGGTGACTATATGTAGAATGGACTAAGGATGTCCTACCTTTGAGTTGCTTGCGAGACTTGGCCAGCTCAGTCATGAGTTTAAACACCTCGGGGTTGGCACTTTTGTCATTGTGTGAAGGCTGAGGGTGACGCAAGAGAAGACAAGAGTGAAGATCAACTCCAACCACTAGAGGGGGCAGGTGAATATTGTAAGGTCTACATTACTGTAATCCTGAGCAGTGGTGGGTGTCCATTCTAGCACTAGCCCTCCCATCACAGACTACTCTCGTTAAGTTTCCTGATAACCGGATTAAGCTGGTTAGAACCTGTCTGAAATAGGAGTGGCTGTGAGGAGAGTCCCCAACTGGATGACAAGGCACTTCCCAGAAACAATGACTGTCACATTGATCTTTTGATACACCCTCTGCAGTTAAATATGAAACAGGGGACAACGGAGCAGCTGCATCCTTTGCATAGATTGCTAACTAGAATGCACTCCATAGGTCACACAAGGAGTGCAGTACACCATGAGGGAAGATTTCAGCAAACCACAGTAGATCACTAAACTATCACTATAGTTAGCTATGTCAAGTGGTTTTTCTGGAGCCGTAGTAGTACCTTATAGTTCATTTCTAGCTCAAATCGCTCCTCAAACTTGCGTATCCTCTTCTTGAGGGTCTGGATGTGTTTGGTGAGTAGAGGAACGCTGGAGTCCTTACTCTCCTCTGGCAGGTCAGCTCTGTCAAGCCCGCGGGCTCTGGAGAACACACACACACACATGGACAGTTCATAGTCATGTGGATATATAAAGACAAGAGAGGTGGCCTTTTCGAAATACTGTTAAAAGCATCGACGAATGAGGTGCAGATGATTGCTACAGGCCAGGAAAGGAGCTCGCTACAAAACAAGCTGATGACGCACTAGCTGTGTGGGTCTGGAAACTGTCTGAGAGAAATGCTGCCATAACAGTCAGCGAGTTCAGGTCTGGAAATGACTTTTCAGACTCAGCACAGAGGAAGCAGAGGTCAGAACAGCTCTGGGAAGATTCACACACACACACACACACACACAAATGCACTCACACAGCAAAGACAAGCACATGACTCACATAGCACATAGACACACACATGACCCAGACAGCACATAGACACACATAAATGTACTCACACAGCACATAGACACACATGAAACAAGCACAGCACACACCTTAACACAAACATAGACACACACTCGCGCAAAAAATTCCCCTTACAGTATGAATTGCTGGGAGCTGGGGGGTGAGGGGGCAGTGTCGGGATCAGAGTTGAAGCGCTGGCTGAGACTGTGGCACCGTGGAGAGGGCAGAGGGCTGTTGCCATCGGTGATGTGGTGCAGCAGACGGCTGGGTCCTGGACTCTGCTGGGGGGGGTTGCTGCGGAGCGCCTCCCCCTCTGACTGACGGGGGCACAGGAAGGACATCAGGTCTGCTGGGACAGGTGAAAGGGGAGGGAGACACGTTGGTTAACATACTGCAGAAGGATGGAAACACACACAGAACAGTGTGTCCCTTGGTATTCCCTTCAGATTATCATAGCCCTACATACATATCCACTGCATATATGACACTCTTGACTACGGTTGCCATGCCATAAGTTTGGCATGATGATGGTGGAGTCGAGACGGAGATGAAGCACATATAATTAGGGACAAGGGCCACGACAACCTTGTCTTTGGCTCTCATCTCTTGCCACAGCATTGTCACAATCCTATTTGCTGTTCAGTTTTGAACAGGTTATTTGTTGTTATGTCTGTGTTAGTCATCACAACACTACCAACTGCACATTACAGTTACAATCATTCAGAAAAATCATCTCAAACTTGGTTGTAGATTGTATTTACGTAAGTAAAGCATGACAAGTTTGAAATGTGTAGGTTCAGTCAGGGTAATATGAGAGGGTAATACTACTCCCGCCATATCGGCACTGAATAACAAATTACAGATGTATTTTTACAGCAACATCTTTCTGTCCCACAATCTCTCTGGCTTTCTCCTCTTCTCTCTATCTCCCTCCTTTTCTCTATGTCTCTCTTTCCTCTTCTCTGGCTCTCTCTCCTCTTCTCTCTCTTCTTCTCTCTCTGTCTCTTTTAGCTCTGTCTCTCCTCTTCTCTCTCTTTCTCTCTCACTGTCTCTCTTCATCTCTCTGTGTCTTTCTCTCTGTCTCACTTCTTTTCTCTCTCAGTCGCTCTCTCCTCTTCTTTCTCTCTCTCTGTTGCTCTCTCTTTTTTCTCTCTGTCTCTTTCCTCTTCTCTTGCTCTATGTCTCTCTCTCCTCTTCTTTCTGCCTCTCTCCTCTCTTTCTCTTGGTCTTGAATAGAAGAGGACCAGCAGCCTACTCTCTCTGACTCATCCACTTCACCACAGATGTTCCTGAGGATAGCCATCCATGAGGATAACTCACAGAGACACACATCACACACCCACAAGGATTGGGTGATGTTGGGTAATGTGGGGCAATGGTGGAAGCAGAAGATGTGGAGAAAACGTGAGACAGAAAAAGAGTGAACTACAAGGCCTCAGTTCTTAGTGGAGTCCCTTCATTCATACCTTCACACAGCAGAGAAGACAGAGAGAGAGACAGACAGACAGACAGAAATAGATAGATAGATAGATAGATAGATAGATAGATGGATAGTGTGGTGTGGTGTGGTGTGGTGTGGTGTGGAGTGGGGTGGTGTGGGGTGGTGTGGGGTGGTGTAAGGCGGTGTGGTGTGGTGTGGGGTGGTGTGGTGTGGAGTGGTGTGGGGTGGTGTGGGGTGGTGTGGGTGGAGTAGTGTGGTGTGGGGTGTGCTTTGAGTGTGTATGGCTGTGACGATCTAGCTCCATCATTTGGTGTTATAAATAGCAGCCAGCTTGAAGTGGCACCTGGCAGCTTGCCATGCGCGCACACACACACACACACACACACACAGATGTACACACGTCATGCACACACACTATTCTTGACATAAAACAGCTATGAAATACTGACACCAATTGTATACACAGGAGTGACACGGTACAATTTTATTCAAACAATCCAGAATTGATTGAATAAAAAATATAAAAGAACCCATTTCAGCTTCTATAAAACCTCATCACACAAAATGCTGTCATAAATGTGCACTGCACACACAGCAGGGGAATATGAATGTGCCAAAACGGCCGAGTAAAATGTTGGTTGGTGTTACGTGCAAAGTGAAACGTGCACTCTCCAGTCAGGCTGGTGAGGTTAGAATCTATTATACATCCACGGACCATTACGAAAACATGAACCGTGTCATGAACATGAGAGAAGACCGAATGGAGAGGGAGAGAGAAAGAGAGAGAGACAGAAAGTGAAAGAAAGACAGGTAAAGAGAAAAGTAACCAATAAAGCCAGTTGAGAGACAGCTATGGAGAGTAGGAATGACGAATAACAGATGGGGTTGATAAGTGAATGTGGAGGCAGTGATGAAAAAGGTGGGTTAGTGGAAGGCAGCTGATGTGTTCCTTACCTGGGGGACCATTCTCCCATCCTGGGTAGCTGTGACAGACGGCCTGGCTGTCTTGCTTCCCATCCACGGCTGGGCTGAGGGTCTGACTCTGAGTCTGAGATGGTGTTAGAGGTGGGGGACTGTTGTCTGGTGAGGGTCCTAATGAGGAGCAACTGTCCACCTCCAGAGCCTGCAGCTTGAGCAGGGAGCTCTGCAGACAGAAGCAGAACATGCTGCCCTTAGCCCTGGGCACTGGTCCACCTCAGGGAGCCTCTGTCTTGGTCTCTGGTGCTTCAGCAAGTTGCCAATAACAACCACCCAACCAACTCCAAATATTCGTCCCAATCACTGAGTATCTCAGCCACAGCAACTCAACCAGTTAAAAGGGCTCCAAATGGATACGTTTCTCCAGCAACTATCCAGGTTGTGTGCAACAGCGACCAGCGCAGAGATGGGTAGACGTCGACTGTCCTGTTTCACTGTGCCTCTGGCTTTCAGGCGATGCTCTCGCTCTCTCCCTCCATTTCTCTAGCGGTCGTCGTCTCTTCGCTGCTGTGTGCTCGTGTCTGATGCTGCTGATGCTGCACAAGCTCCTTTCTCTCTCCTCTCTCTCTCCCTCCCTTATTCCCTCGCTCTCGGGCATGAATAATTCATACAACTGGTTGTGGTGGATGAGAAAAGGGGGAGGGGGAGGAGAGGCAGCAGAGGAGGAGAGAGAGGGGGGGGAGGTTGCTGGCGTCATAATTTTTACGTCCTTCGTCTGGCTCCTCTGATAGGTGGGCTGGTGGGTGTGAGGAGGGAGCCGGGGAGGTGGCGAGGGAGAGGGTGAGAGAAGCAAGGAGAAGAAGAGAGGGGGGGGGTTGTGGTAGCGTGGTAAAAAGGGAGGGGTACATGATCGGAAGGGTGATGCTCTGAAGGGGCTTCTGGTTTATGGTCGGGAAGGCTTTTCCCGCATCGGAGTGGGTGTGTTCTCTTCAACCACATCACGTCACGATGCAGTGGGGCCCCGCCCATCAAGTCCATTCATAAAATGAGGTGCTAGCCGGTGGAACTGGAAGAGCAGTGGGGGGGCGTATTTCTGGATGACCTCTCTGACCGATGGCGCCACACAGTCGTGACTCAATCACGTAGTGTCCTGTCCTGCCTCCTGACCTAATCTCTGTCACCTTTTAAATGCGCTTTGATATACTCCACTAACCAGCAACTACATGTGCTGGTGATAATCATCTATACACCTGTACACTGGGCCACTCTGCCTCTATTTATAGGGAGGAGAAAGGAGAACGTCTTTGATTGCTTATTGGCATGTTCAGTGCGTGCATACACGTGTTCGTGTGTGAGGGATGGTATTAGCAAGTGTGCAGGGAGACAAGGAAGGGGGGGTGGAGGAAGGGGTGATGAGAAGGGTTCCTCTACTCGGTGAGTCATCTCCCTCCCTCCCTCCCACCCACCCTCATACCCACCCACCCACCCTCGCTCTCTCACACCCACCCACCCTCGCTCTCTCACACCCACCCACCCTCCCTCTCTC
This sequence comes from Plecoglossus altivelis, assembly GCA_036571765.1. Taxonomy (NCBI): domain Eukaryota; kingdom Metazoa; phylum Chordata; class Actinopteri; order Osmeriformes; family Plecoglossidae; genus Plecoglossus; species Plecoglossus altivelis. The sequence goes on from BROE01000007.1 coordinate 9,254,979, forward strand.
CCTCCAGTCTACTTCGCTTCCTCTTATGAATCTCTTCACCCTCTCCTTTCCTTCCATCCCTCTGGTAAAAGCGTGATTGTGTTGATCTGCGCAGGTCTTTGCAGGCTGCAGCAATATCCTGTATCAAGCACACATGCACAGACAGGCACACGTTATTTGAGATGATTTGATGTGCAAGAGCATGTTACTAACTACACAACAGAGATGTGCTTACAGTACGTTTCCAGTGGAGCTGTAATTGTACTGTGAATTTCTAAACTCCATTTGAGATTAAACAATACCTAATGGGCTGGGTTGAGGCTTTTTTGCAACTTTCCCTCTAAGTGGTTGAAGTCTCACTCCCTGAGATACACTGCAGCATAATGAATAGGCTCTAAGCTTTACAGTGATTCCATTATTGCTCTCAACAATGAAGTCCTGCTGGACACTTAACTGACCCTCTTGTGTCTCTGGCACACACACAGACACACATACATACATACACACACGCACACACAGTCAGGATTCAGTACAAGTCTACAGGTCAATAACTTTACAAAATCAGTAAGCCAGTGGATAAGTGGTTCAACAATGGAGGGATGAACACTTGCTGAGATGTGAGAGACCCAGTGTACAGCGTCATAATTGGAGTGTGTGTGCAGGGGGGTGGAGCAGCACTGCATTAGAACTCTAGGGTGGAGTGCTGTGAGCTGAGGAGAATAGAAGTACAGATTACTACATGATTACTATAAACAAACTGAAAACAGGATGAAGACAGGGCCTGCTCCTTTTGAAAAATAATTGCGATGGAACAAATAACAAGTATTACATTTTCAGATTACTGGAGCGCTGTTCATTTGGGAACATTTTGGGGTTGATTTTCTCGGATGAAATGATTTTACTCAAAGGGTGACCATGACGTCAAAGGAAGGGGACCACAGATGAAAAGACCACTTAAAACCCTTCGGTGGTCAGTTGTTTAGATGTTTGGACTACTGCACAACGCTGCTTACAGCATTATTCACAAAATGATTTTCATAATTTCCCCCTGCGAGGACTCTTTCCATACTTGTGGCCCAGTTCTATTTTTACAGGGATCAAACAGAACTATCCCAACACACACCTGCCAGAAGAGGAAACCGGCCCCCCTATCATGGCCATTGCTATGGTAACCAAGGCAATCATTGATTTCCGCTAGACTGGTGAGCAAGACGAGTGCGGAAGAGCAAGAGGCAAGGTCTTCTCCCTCTACGCCTCTACCTCTTCCTCACTCTCTCTTTCTCACCTCCTCATTTCTCCTGTCCATCTACACACATGTCCATCCATGGAGTGTTCAAGAATTTACAGCAGCAAAAATGTTGTAAGCACATGTTTTAGTACATTGTATGAATCTAATCACATATTTAATCTACATTAGAACGGTATCAAGTAGTGTAACGTAGAGTCTTCAGTGTTGCCAAAAATGACAACACTGCCCCCTTGTGTACAGACCTAAGCTAGGCTCAGTCCTCTTAACAGTATAGTTGTGTTAAGGCTTAACACAACTATACTGTTGCATTAGATTTAGGCATTATTGACAGACCAAATTCACTTCGTATTGATAAACACCCTTAAATAAGGCTAGACACAGCATTGAGTGTCATAAAAGTAACAGACAAAGTGACTGGAAGGGTGTGTAAGTCCAGCAGGGTGTTGGCTGCTTGGGTACAGCGAGGGATGAGTAGGTCTAGTGTTGAATGCCAGAGGCTCCTGGGTAAAAAACAAGCGTGCTGCCTGCCTCTAACCATGAAGCACTGAAAGAGCCTTTTGTAAACAGCCACACATACTAAAGGAGGTCTGGAATATCTTCGTGTGAGGAGGGACACGTGTGCGCCATAAAAATACCAACCGCATTCCTCAGACTCTCTACTTTGCAGGTCAACACATATTTTGACTGAACTGACGGTCAAAACTTTGACAATTAATACCGGCAATAGACAACAGCTCTTCTCAGTGTCAAAATGCACTTTATTTAAAAATGACATACAAACAGATACAAACATACAAAAAGACTGTATATAAATAACAAATGGCAAATAGGTGTTTTGTCAACCAATGGAAATATCGGGTCACAAAAGAAAGGCAATAAGAATATCTGTGGTATAATGGTAGCTGACATCACAAGTTGCTGCCAGAAAAAAAACAACTCACTTTTCAAGTTACTCATTGTTGACAGGGATGTAGGGGTCATGTCAGAATGAATTTGAATCATAATCAATGTGCTTGTTTCTGAACATCCCCCTACTTCAAACTGCTCATCTGATGCAGTGAACCATTTCAGTCACATATTTCATATTTATATTAATCATCAGGCTAATGCCTGAGTCATATTTATTGCTTTACAGTTTAAAATGTTGAGTAAGCCTGATCCGACTGACAGATCATAACAGCACCTCACAAAAATAAATACATTTCTTAAAGATTCTTCAAATCCTTAAAGTGAGTATATTTGACCATAAGGAAGGGAAACCATATCCCATAAAAGGAGAGTTAGCAGTGGCAGATTTCGAATCAAACACTTTGGTATGAGAGTGTGTGGTTAAACAAATAAATGACAGCGGTCAAACCAGGTCGTCAGAAGGACTCCATGTTCCCACTCGGCTAAAGTGCTCCCCTGTCTTGTTCTCATACCTCACATCAAATGCATTTACCCTGAGTCAGATAAACCCACATAGTCCAGAGAGCACAGTATAATAGGTGAATTAGATCTAGTCTTCAGTCTGTACAATTGGGACCATTCCACTAGTTTCCCTGCACTGGTTGAACTAAATCAAGTGAACCTGAAGTATCCGAACCAGCTCTGGACCTCACTGGTCCCCAAACAGAACATGCAGCAAAGGGCAGAACTTCATCCACAAAACAAAAAAAGAATCATATTCAGTACACAGACAGTGAAAACAGACCCCAGTTGGATAGATACTGCAGATAGATAACAGTCAGTCAAACCGACCGACAATAGTCCAAAACATCCATGAACAAGTTTACATCTGTTCCGACATAAATACAAAAAGTTGAGAGTATTCAAGCCTCCACATACTGAAAACAAACGACCCTTAGCTTATCCAACAACCACAGGACAAAGCCATGAGCACGCTGCTTATAGATCATGTCAGTTACTGCATTGCTTGGGGACTAAACCCCTAATGTGCACACACACACACACACCTCATCATCAAAGAGGGCCTTGTAGTTAGCGGCCATTTTTGCATGACAGTTTCACTCACACTGTAAACACGGTCTGGACAAACTGTGTGTCTCCCGCTGATTGGTGTTGTTGTTTACAAGGCTTGAGCAACAAGAAAACAAGGTCAGTCTGTAAAAACTGTTCAGTCTGTTAGTCAGACCACCTGCATCCTCCGGAACATCCCAATATGCTGTGACTGGCATGTTGTACACAGGAGCACGGAAAAAGTGTCCCAATTCTTCAGCATGAAGTTGTTCAGTAAAATAGTCTATCTACTTATTACATTCAAGTTGTTACTTGAATGAGTACAAGAAGTGACTCAAACTCAATTCATGAATCACTCCCTAACCCACTGTGTAAAACAAAGGCTATCAACTCACATACCTCACTACCTGTATCGACTGTGACAGGAACTGAAATGGAAAAGCCTACAGTGATAATTACACTGTATTTGAACTATTCAGTAACAATGAGCCCGTGCCAACACTTCAGGCCACAGAGGCCACCATGTCACAGGTGCAGGGGTACTCTGGGTCTGGGTGAGAGGGTTCTGTCCGGAGGACCTCAGGAGGCTGTTGAAGGTCTGGTTCAGGCTGGGGGGCTTGTGGTTTGGGGCGATCCAGACAGGGCAGGACAGACAGGAAGAGACAGAGGCCCCCCAGGACCACTCCGCCCCCACTGAGGTAGAAAGCCAGGTCATACGACTGGGTCCAGTCATATAAGAAGCCTGAAACACAAAGGAGACAGAACCTTACATTTTTTTGTTCAGTTGACTCATCAACATGTTCAGTTGCTTTCCCAGAGCTGTCCCTTGCGTATGTCCGCTGGTTTTTAAAAGTACCCCAACTGCCCTAACCCTAAGACCAAAAAACTGCCCCCCCACACTAACCCACACCCACAACACACACACATACAAACACACACAACACTCAACCTTCATACAAACACGCTCCTCCTCACCTACAACAGGGGGTCCCAGCATGATGCCAAATCCCCCAAACAGCATGAGGATGCCGTGGGCCTGGGTAAAGCGCTCTATCCCCACCACCTCCGTAGTCACATAAGGTGTCAGGGACCAGTTCCCAGAGAAGAAGCCCAGCGCGGCCGACAGCACCTGCAGCCCCACGTAGGACCTGGTGACCGGGATGAGGAGCAGGGCGCTGCCACTGCCTGTCAGGGTGAACGCGTACAGCAGAACGCTGTTGACGAAGGGCAGGTCGGCCATGGCGCCCAGAGCCAGCTTGCCCACGCCTGCGCAGATGGCGGTGATGGAGACCAGGGGGATGACGCTGACTGTCTCCACCAGGCCCCGGGTCTGAGCCACGTCCTCCATGAAGAGGAGGGGGGGGTAGGCCCCCAGGGAGTAGAGGAAGAGGGACACGCAGAGCGCCATGAACACACGATCCTGGAGCAGCTCTGATGTGGAACATATGTATCTGGAAGAGGACAAGGTCGGTATGAATACGGAAACAGGAACAACATGAAACATAGCTAAATTATAGATCCATGGGTTGGATAATAGCAATGGAATATATCACATCAGTACAACACAGTACCACACATTTAACTCTGTTACCTGCAGTAGGCCTTCTGCTTTGTCTTAATTAACTTCACCAGGGCGGAACAATTTAGCAGGCTCTTCTCATAGGCCAGAGGGTCTTTGGTTTCAATGGTGATCAGCATGTGACAGGCCTGTGGCTGCTTCTCATTGGACATCTTGATAGGTTGCTCTGCCAGCAGAGCCTTATCATACAGGTGCCCCTCTGCCTGCTCTAGAGCTGCTGCCCGCTGGCGGAGGTAATAGGCAGGCAGCACCAGGGGCCTCATGGGGCCAGCGCAGGCGATGACGTTCAGGGCCAGGGCGCCGATAATGAGCAGGCATCCTTCAAGGCCAAACAGCTCGATGAGTTCGTTCTGAGCCGTGGCATAGAGGAAGCCCCCTACACTGGTGCCTGGAGACGAGGAAGGAAGAAAGGAGAAAACACAAAGATCGATCATTGTCTTGTTTATTTTTTCATACTGTCATTATTTATTGACTTAACTGATGTGATATTAGCAAGCTTTTTGCATCAGGAATCCTGACAGTGGCCTTGTGCAGGCAGTCTAGTTACCTGTGGTGACTATTCCTAGAGCCAGGCCTCTCCTCTTATCAAAATACTGGCAGGTGATAGTCAGGGTAGCAGCGTAGACCAGTCCACAGCCCAGACCTGTTAGACACAACCCACACATACACAACTAAATATAGCTGAAACTGTTTACCACACACTAATACACACCTCATAACAATCTACTGTTATGACACATAATTCATCCAACAGACTAATTATCATCTTTATAATCATTGTTCTTGCTGTTTAGTTCTTGTCCTTTGCCCATCAACCGACGTATACTGAGGTCTTTCCAACATTTTATCCTATCGTATTTACTGTCAGATCAGTTTTCTACTAATTGTATGTGAGTTGTAAGGTTGTAAGTTGGTGTCTGATCTTCTGAACCGCACTGATAGAACTGAGGACCGGTGGGTATGAGGGAACCTACCGACCACGAGGCCATACGAGAAGATGAGGAAGGGGATGTTGGGCGCAAAGGCACTGAGCATCAGACCGCCGGAGACCATGACTCCACTGAAGATGGTGACAGGCCGTGCCCCGAAATTGACCACACACGCACTGCAGATAGGACCTGGAAAAGAGGAGGAGGAAGAGAGAGTGAGCAAAGGAACAGAACATGTATTCAAGCTCTGAGCACTGAAGCTACCAAGAAATACTCAGCGTTAGCAGGTACTAACTACTCTATGGATGTTTCCAATGTTCTTTCAAAATGTGATCACATCTCTTTCCATAGGCACTTACTATCTGGCTGAACTGATATTTCATTTGTGGATATAAAGTCATCATCCTCGCATACACAAATCAATGCACACAGAAACAACATGTGACTTCTTCACAGACACAAACAAACTTGCACAGCCTCGGACTCGCTTCTTACTTGCTATGAGTCCCACTCCAGAGACTAGAGAGCCCACCCAGGCTGTCAGAGCCTTGCTCTCCTGGAAGGCACTCAGCCATTCTGGGTAGAGCACACCCACAGACTGTGGTGAGCCGTAGGCCAGGAGTTGAGCCAGGAAGCAGGCCACCACAATGGCCCAGCCCCAGCCCCCATCCAGGGTCTTCCTAATGTTGTTACTGCCCTGAAGAGAACTCATGCTGACACACTCTCACTGGAGACAGGAGTCCTGGAGGAAGGCCAGAGAAGCAGAGATGAGTCAACAGATATTAGCTCAAACTATAGTCCCCCATCACTGTATACATACAAATAATATATACAACGTTCTACAAACACGGAATATTCTATTTTTAGCTCTCAGATTGAAACCCTGTCTAAAGGCTAAAACAGGCGTTTGGTATTTAACTTCACATTTGATCTGTTTTTAACTCAAAAGCTACTGACGACTGTTGGATACTGTAACCTTGCACCTCGGAGCTGCAAGCTCTTGCATTTTGATCTACCGGGTGATGCCAACAGCGCGCATCTCTTTTATGAACTTACGGAGATTTCATAAATATATACAGAAATATGAAACTTTCGTTGTTTTAAGAAAACCGCAAGAATTTAGAAGAAGCTTATCCTGTTTATTCCTTGTTTAGACAAAACATTTCAGAAAAAAAATTAGACCTAGTTGAGATATCTGATTTGCTATTACATGTTTATAATGTTATCAAACAAAGAAGTCATGTAGACAGTAGATCACACATTCATATAATTAATATTATTTAATCAAAGAATTACAAGGATGATGAAACTTACCTTTAAATGTTGTTGGCACCTGCAGTTGAAGAGTACCCTTAAACTCAGCAGTATGCTGTGGAGATGGACAGCGCTGCGCCGCAAAATAACAATATCATAGCCCAACCATCATTTCTATTAGAAACCTACTGTAGCTTCTTCTATAGTCCTGAAGCGGTATATGTTGATGTGGCATCCTCTGTTGCTGAATGAGACCCGGCCAATATGGTTGAGCTTTTGTTGTCAAGCGCTGAAACCGGTTTGAAGCTGTTCTCTCTGGTCCTACAGAAATGCTGTACTTCAACTTCCTCTTACAGTGAGATGTCACTGCAGCTGTTTGAAATATCAAAATCGCTCAGATGATAACTTACCTCTATTTTTTTTCAAATAGGTCGTCTACACCAAAACCGAACACAAACATAGGGTAATTCTATAGTCTTTATTGTTTAAATAGTCATAACCACGAAGCTTTTAAGTGTTTGGGGTAAAGAGACCAAGAGCAATCTCTAATTCCACATCTTATGGCATGCATTTCGAGAAAACATTAAATACGCTACATTACAAAATAAAATAGTGCTTTGCTGCATTGTGTACATATCAACTATGTAATTAAATATTTCATTATGAAGCCCATCAAAGTGTCTGCACAGCACCAGTCTGAACCGGTTCTCCGCAATAACAACACTGCCAAACCGTCGCACGTGCTCGGCAAATCATTTGACTCATATGTCGATTGAAAACTGATTTAAAAAAAATAATGGTACTCGTCGTATTTATTTGATCTTATTTAATCATTCCTAAGATGCTAAAATATGGGTCAAATTGTTTTTATATTTTAATGATCACATACCGTTTTAGGTTTTAAAAAAACACGCACGTGCAAACGCAAGAAGAAAACGCATGACATCATTTTTTAAAGAAATGGTCTTGAGGACTGGTCTTTAACACGCACACTGTTTTGTTGAAAAACGTTAAGCATATGATCACATATTAAGGCTTTTTATTTAATGTGGGGTGTAGCTAGATAATGCCAATAAAAAGCAATAGCCTACCACAGTGAGTTAAGGCTCTGAGGTGATTATAATGAGTATAAGAAAAAAACATCAACATTATTAGGCCTACATTCATATGTCAACAACAGTCTTACATGAAAGCATTTACTAAAGCTAGAACGATACACAAATAATCTACCAATCAAAGAAAAACGAATTATTCTCACATGGAATTAAATATTTGCAAAAATAAAACAATGCCAAGGAGTCGATCATCTTTTTAAGAAAGCCAGATCTGACATTGAATCAAGCCAAGCTGAGCACAAAAAGCTGAGCAGTATGTTTTAGCGCCAACACCCAATACATCTAATGAGAAATATGGATAGAACTGTTTCAGGTTGGTACTAGTGGGTTAAACGTAAGCTAACACTGAAGGAACTAGCAAGTCTGTCGAGAGGCATGAACAACCTGTTTAGACACAGCCAGAAACAGGGGAGTATGGTATCATGTTCTGGTGTTTAGTCAACAACATGTGGACTGCTACAGTTTTATTCATGCAGATAGACCGTCTTTCAATGACAGTGCAATTACACTACGCTGGCAGGAAACAAAAGGTGGAAAACCATGCCTGCTTTTCAACATATTAACGTGTCAAGGGACACCACTAACAATTTTGTGTGCATCATGTTGTGTGATGTCCAAGTTACTGGCTCCATGTACAAACTCATGGCCCTGCAAAATGGCAGGTGAGTTTTGCTTATTGTTACATTTAAAAGTTGAATTAACGTTTTACGGAATTTATTTGTTTAAAGCTCGCAAAAAACCCCAACTAATGACATGTCACTTTATAATATTCTGTCATGTGGGATTACTCAAGTGTTATTTATAGCAGTAGCGTCACTCTTTTGTTGGATATTGTCAACACATCTCAAAACGCAGCAGTGTGAATGTAATGTGTGGATGCATCTGCAATGCGATCATCTTTAGAAGAACTGCCAGACCCTTGTTTAAAATACACTACCTCAATAAACACTGACTCCTATCTGAACTACGGCGTTTAAGACCACTTTTGGAGTGAGATACAGACTCCACAAACATGTTGACAGTAAAGTCAAAAACACATCAAAACAAAACACAAACCCTTAAGAATACACTACCCAGCAGCATATCAACATTTCATCAGCAAACACACTGCACGCTTGTTACGCTAAAGAAATCACTGTAAAACGGAAAATGAATTTCGGATGAGGGTCCGTAATGGCGTAAGCAGAGATGACGTCAGTGCGGGTGAGAACGTTGTCCTCACAGAACACTCAGCAGAACCACCAAAACCATCACAGGAACCACAGCTTCTGTGATACTGGTCTTAGTCTGCTGCTTCTACATCAGAGCTCATGCATTATGACTGGTGCTGGTGCAAAGCATGCTGGGATGTAGATGCCTGTGAAGAGGTGGACTGGCCAGGTGAGTGATGAGCTGGTGGGGGGTGTGGGCCAGGCAGGCCTGGCTGGGTGTTGGGGGAGGGAGGGGGCGTGGGTCTCTTGAACTTGTCTGGACTGTTGCTCCTGCGTGGGGATGGTCTCTAGAAGCAGAAGAGAGGTCAAGGGTTGGACGATTAGTCCAGCCCATCATTTTGTGTCTTTCAACCATTTATTTAATACAGGGGTGAGTTTGATAAGAAATCTGCACAGAGAAGCGTCATTCACACATTTTCTTAACAAGTTTCACTGCTCTGATTGGCTGTATCTGTGCGTCAAGAGGCATTCTGGTCTGTGCCTGTTGATAATGCTAATTTGAAACCCAAAATAGACCTGAGGTTCCAGACTAGTACACAATAGCTTTGGCAGTGCCTGTGAAACCCAGTCCTTTGAACGATAACCACTACGCATTATGTTCAATAATAGTAGTTGCAACAGAAGAAGGCTTTGCAGGTACAACAGTATTTGGAAGTGTCTTCCCTCAGGGTAAAAATGCCCTGCCCTTACGTCCCTATTGTATGCTGTCAACTGAGTTTACGCTGAGTGTGTGTGGCATTAAAGCCCTAAATATAGCCTGATACACGTGGACACCCTGTCCTAATCATTTCCTGTACACGTACAATGCCTCATCAGGAAGAGACTTAGCAGCAAAATGAGAACGGACACTGGAAGGAAGTACGTCTTGTGTATTTTCTTTTCCTGGTTGTCCGGAGGGTTTACTATGTGTGGCCTGATTGGGATGGCTTTAACGTAGACTGTGCACACACTATAAAATGACTTATTCTAAGTTTCTACAGCCTATAAGTTTCTTACTGACCTGAATGTTTGCAGGTCCATTTAAATATAAGCTTCATAAATTACCAAAGCAAACTTCATAATTTACCTTCATAACTTACTTAGGCAAAGAGTACGCACACACACACACTTACAGGGACGGAATGCGTTCCCCCCACATGGCCGTGCAGAGCAGGTGTGTTGTAAAAGGAGGACATGGCAGCTCTGGTCAGGGTGGTAGGAGGGGTGAAGCCCACAGTGTGGCTGGGGTATGACAGACCTGCTTCAGACACAGACAGGCCATCACAGACAGAACTTGACACTGCTCTGCATTGTCACAGTTTGAGAGTTTGATGGCAATTCAAGAACCATCTAGAAGAGAGAATGTGAGATTGAGAGTGGTAGGCAGAGACTGTCTTGTCATAGCTTTGTGGAAAGTGCCCAGGCAGGTCCTCTACCAAGGCCAGGCCAAGCATCAGGGCCATTAGTCATGATCAAACACTCTCCAGGCCTAAGCCTGGCACAGTCTAAACAACACTTCCCTTTCTCAATCTCTTATGTAACTGACAACACCTATACCTGAATTACACTTATATGCACACACTCATAAGCGCGCGCATACGCATGCACGCACACACACACACACACACACACACACACACACACACACACACATCCCTGTCAGAGACACAGAAAGTGCTCTATTGTTAATGATCAACCAAACCCAGGGAAGGTGAAGTGTGTTGAAGGTGAACCTGAGATACGATAGACTTCCCAGCCTATCAGGTATCCCAGGGTACACTGGGACAAAAGGCTGAGCTGGCACCCAGATACTTGGTAAGACACTGAGAGCTGGAGTAGCTATTGTTTCTGTCCTCCTTATCGACCTACCTATGTCTTGTACCCTCTCCATCCTTCCTTAATTTCAGCTATCTCCTCTCTCTGAGTTTGAATAAGGAAGACCCAGCTCCACAATTGTTCTCCTATCTTGCTAAAGCCCCCAACTCACATCAGGCGCAATGGGAAGTTTCCTCCCATTGTCCACCATATTGTTTAAACCTGTACTCTGGGAAGAAGGGCAACACATAGATCGCCAGAAGGGAAAGACAACACCTTGAACCTGAAACAGGCTTGACAGGAAGAGCAAACAGGTCACATTCAGACAAACATCCATGCGTGCATGTATACCTGGAACCGCACATGGCTTAGCTTAATCTCAGTCCAAATAATACAACAAAAATACAAAATACTGTCCCACACAATAAACAATTTCAGTGAACACAAATGTGGAGCTGTACCTCGAGAAATAACAATAATTGTTCAATTTGAAATAATAACTGGCATTTTAAGTTAAGGAATGTACAATTAGTGTGCAGGGTGAGATGGCCTGTTGCAGCAGGCATTTTGATGTTCAAGAAGATGTGTGTGCATGTGTGTGGAGCGTGGATACCTGGGGAGATGGGTCTACTAGAGCTGGGGGAGGGGGGGTATGGGATGGGACTGGACACAGTCCGGGGGCGAAGGCCCTGAGCTGACATCTCATTGAAGTACCTGCAACAGCAGCACAACAGACGAGACATTCCCGTTTTAATACTGAAGATGGGGGTCAAAGTGCTGTATCAGGACACATGACCAGCCTCACCCTACCATAGAATAAACCACTAGCTCTTTTCTTTCATCTCAATTCCTTCCGTCATTCATTCCTCAATGACTTCCAGTCATCCATCTCCAGACTGGTCTATCCATCTCTCTACCTTCCCTTCTCTCCTCAGCTCCTTCCCTGGATCCCCACCTCTCATCATCCATCTCCAGGCTGGATTCACTCTCAGACAGTTGTCTGCAGAGGGCCTCCCGTCTCTCCATCTCCCTCTGCAGCTTCCTCTGAAGACGAACATTCTCCTCTCGCATGTGACGCTCTTCTTCAATGTACTGGGCCCGCTTCTCTGTGTCTAGAGCAGTAGAGGGAGAAACACACGTTTTCTTACAAGCCTAGAGGTTTGTTGTGTATGTTGAGGTAACATGGGTTTAGAATGTCATCAGTTGCCAGCTAGACAAATGGGGCGTTTCCTGGTTTAAGCAAGAACAGTCCGCCACCCCCATCTAGCGGTCAGCATGAGTATGACATGGACGCACAGACTATGATAAAACAATAATAAAAAACAGAAATACAAGCTGAAGCTCTAGTGAAACGGGAACAGACTTTTAAATAAAATAATTTGGGTTACATAGAAGATATTTTATATGTTTAACCATAGGTCCATCAAACGTGGGCTGGATTCTAGGATTTACAAACTAACGTTGCAGTGCAGCGCTGCGAAGGTTCTTCTTCAGCCGTTCCACCTCGTTCTTCAGGAACCGAATGTGGCGCATCATATTCTCTGGAGAGTCGATGTCCATGGCGATACCCTTTGGAGACGGTGGGGCAGACAGGGGCTGGTCAAGTTTCTCCTGGAGAATTCTGGGAAAACAAGATGATAGTAAGGGGTTACTTACAGACACCGTTAAATTCAAATTATGTGCTTTCCATGCTTGAAAAAAATATCTGATACCATACCAAGTACACCTTAAACACACCCCTGTAAACTGACCAAAATACAACAGAATGAGAACTCTAACAAAACCACAACAACTTCTCCTGTGGTAAGGAACCACAGGTGGGGTGTAGAGTTACGTTTCATTGCCCTACTTTAACCCCGAACTGAAGAAACTGAGTGACCTTGTGGGATCAGACTGCTTCCATTGTACAGTACACCACCAGTGTTCTGTTGCACTAGCATTTCCTCTGACCTCTTTTCTGCCTCCAGCTTGTCCATCTTCTTCCACAGGCGGTTGACCAGTGCCTCCTGCTCCTGTTCTAGAGTGTTCTCCAGGTCGATCTTCTCCCGCCGCAGCTGCAGACCAATAGAAGCAGAGATACATGAAGATGAACTGATAGAAGGACCGACACGTTATCGGAAAGAGACCGGCCGTAAACAGTCAAGGAAAAAGGCAGTGCTCACCAATACGTACAAGTTCTTACCCTCTGATCCAAATCATAGCACATCCACAGATGTATATTATTTACCAACTCAGCCCTGGCTAACTGTTGCCAAGCAATCCATCAGCAAAGTAGGATACGTTCTGATGGTACCTATTGAACTGTGAGCTATGTGTGATGTTGTACCTGTTCCAGGGTGAGCTGCTTAGAGATGGTGTCGTTCTCCATCTTCTTGATCTTCTTCATCAACTTGTTGACCTGGAACTCCTGCTCCTGTTCCAGCTGCTGCTCCAGTTCAACCTTCTCATGCTGCAACTGATTAGGAGAGACAGGATGGGGTCAAGGGCCCACACATGCACACGCAGACACATCTGAACCAATCCATGAAGTCCGGAATTACCTGCACAAGTTTTCTGGATAGCTCATTGGTGAGGAACTCCTCCTCCTTCTCATAATTGACAGCTAGTGTCTCTTTCTCTTTCTGAAGAGCCTGGATTTTCTTAAACAAGGTGTTACTGATGAATTCTTCCTCTTGCTCTGCGCGAGCTTGCTGCCAACACAAACATAAACATATGTTTACTAAATAACATAATCTGTACGTAGGTGATGCACCATCACTGGACAGCTTGATCAGAATAGTGTAGCCATAGTCTTGTAACCTATAGGGCATTCGCTATTGGATAGGGTCCCCGAACCTGAAATACCCCTTAAACGCAACTAATTGATCATGAAACATACTGTTTTACGCATTGCATCAGCAGAGACCTAGATTGCAAGCTAGTTTTGATGCTGATGTTGCAACAAAGGCTGGCTTAACTGCTCAGCCAGGGGAATTCCAATTCTACGGAAGCTGTTAAGGTCTGTTGACAGTGTTGTGCATGGCATCGCACACAAGTAGATAATCGCTAACAGTGTTTTACACAGGCACACCTTTGTCCGAGCACTCGCCTAACGTTACAGATATGGGGATTTGTGTTGAACGCTTCACAAACAGATATCACACGGAAGAGCTGGCCAACGATACTCACAATAGTGACGCTTGCTTCTCGCAGGTCCCTGTTCTCCTCCTGCAGGGCTCTGCATTTAAGCCTGAATGTTTCAAGCTCGATTTTCAGCACTTTGTTTTCTTGTTGAAGAGAGGCAAGTCGGTTTGTTAGTTCCTCTAAACGAAAGGAAGAGATGACAATGCTTGGTTTGGTAGAGGACGAGGAAGATGTGCATCGAGGGACAGATGAACTGCTGCTCGCCCCATCAGTATCACTCTCGCTTGCGCTGTCCGCCATGATTACCTGTGGGGATGCCAGGTTTAGAAATACTCCCCTATTGAGATGCTTTCAAACTTGAAGTCGGGTTGTTATCGTATGGGCCAATCTGACCAAGTCGGTCTAAAATAGCTGAATAAAGCATCAGATACAGACGTGGAGTCTATTGCTAACAATCCCATGCAAGATGCAGTTCAGATTGAGCTTCGTCATGATGTTTCCTTCAATTCTGGCAACCTTGATCACAGCAACGTGATTCATGTTTCACTACGCAGACAGCTCGACTACGACTTGGAAAGAGTGACACCCTGTGATACTATTGAGGAATGCACTCTCTCTTGGAGACACCTCATTGGTGACGAGGATTTTACTTGCTAAATACACGTTTTTATAGACTGTTCAACACCTACAGCACATCTAGCAATATGAAAATATAGAATTAAAATACATGAAAATATATTGACAGGAACTAAATGATACATGGCCACAGCTTTTCAGTTTAACACAATTTATTTTCAGTTTTAAATAATGAATCGGATCATCCAGTGTGGGCTATGTTGGTTTTTCATACAGTTATGATACCAGATTTATCATCAATAAATGTTTGTAGGTGGTCTTAAAAGAAAACAAAGCAAAAAATAATAATTTCACCAAACAAACAATCCCCCTCAAATAAAAGACCCACTCAAACCACGGCAGCTTCACTCCCTAATATTACACTGCTAGAATGATTACAAAGAATTGGCAGAAAGACTCCGAAAGACTTCTACATCTTATCGCCAATACACAGGATGACAGTTTATTAAAGTTCACAATGTGCCAGTCTACATATACATTCAGATAATTGCTCTCATGGGTCTCCAAGCCTGTAATAGTAGTGGCATTTAAACTGTACTGAAGGAAGTGAGTTCTTTATCATGAAGCTTTGCTATGGAGCGGGTCTCTTCTATCACTCCAAAGGGGGGGGGGGGGTGTTCATGTGTCTGAATGAAAACAGTCATAGTGTAGTGACGTACGGTGGTCTAGCGCCATGAACGTACACAGACAGAGGAAGTACCGATAACCCTTTGCTAATTCATAATACAGTGTTTGCAAACTATAAAAGAAAAAGGAAAAGATAACTAAAATTAGGTGAATCACATGCGTCAAAATATCAGTACTCAGAAGATGACAGACTGAGTGTTCACATCGGCCGATTTTCTCCGGTCAGAGAATCTCAAGGGGATCAGACAGAAATGTCCCCCTTGTGGATTTAAATCGTGCTTCCATCCTCTTTGCTTCCGAGAACACGTGAAGTCACACCCAAGCGTTTCTAAAAAGGTGGAGTGAGCCATTATTGGCATTTCATTCCCAAATGCACTTCTTTATCACCAAGCCAACCTGCCAGTGCATAAACATAATCTGTGAGCTACGTATTCATTTTTTAATTTTATTTGTACAGTGTCATTTATATACAACAGAATCACCCAATGTATCCATTAAAAAGCAAAGCAACGTTGTACAGCCCCAAGTGGGTGGGGCAGAGATGGGTAAGGCGACAGACTATTCGGTGCCTCAGAAGTGTCCCTCTGCACCTGTCAATCACATTTCCTTTCGTGCCATCTTTCAACGCTGGGTGCCAAGGAGGCGCCGCTACTGCTGCAGACCCTCCTCTCATAGGTCAACAGCGAGGAAGTGGACTCCACCGTTCTTCTGTAGGTCATATGTTGAAGGTCACAGGCTGGTCGCCCCCCAAAGTTGTTGACAGAAGAAGTGTGTATGTCATGCTCATGCGAAATCAAATGAAATCATCTTGCTGAAAACCATGCGTTAATGTGAAAGCAGCAGGCACACGTTCTGATTGGCTGATTTCCCGCTTCTGAGGTTCCAGTCATTTTCCCACCGAGGATTATGCAAATTAGGAAACATGAACAAATCTGTAAATCAAAATGTACAACAACAAAACAAATTAGATTGACTTCACTTGATAGGTCTATTACACGTGTTGACGGATAAAGTAAATAGCTGGACATCGTCAGATAAATTAAGTAAACGAACGCTGTTCTCTCCAGACGATATATTATGAACAGGGTGAGCCTTAAGGGATGAGCAAAAACACAAAAGATCTGAATCTCTCCTGTGTTTTGTTTAATAATTATTTGGCTGTGTCTGCACTTTGCCTCAAAAATACTTAGCCAAAGCACATTTTTACAAAAGCCTCTCAAATTTATGGTTAACTACTAAACAAGCAGGGTGAAAAGGTATTTTCTCACAAAATGGCTGATGTCCTCACATACAGGTCTAAAGTACACAGTACATACCAGGTTGAGCACACCACTGTTACGATTGAGACTTTTTCTTCCCCTGTTTCCCCTTAGCTCCTTCTCCAGACTGCAGAGGGACAGACAGACAGACAGACAAAAATAGGTTTTAGGTACAGGAAGGTCTGAATTTATACCCATAGGCCAGACAAATCTCACACGCAGCAGAGAGACTAAATGGTCATTCTGGAAGATCATCTATGTTGGTTTCTATAGAGATGGCATGCTACGAGAGAAAAGGGGTTAAAGAAGGGGATTAATGTTTAGATGGATACATGCTAGTTTAGCCACGTAAAACTTAAAACTGTACTAGATTTGGCCTTGGTGACCAGACGACTTTGGTCTTTCCTTATTCCACGGCACTCCACACACTACACAGACAACATCCAATATCCAAACTAGCATACTTTAAATGAACCAAATCCTGCACTAACCCACTACAATAAGTGTATGGAACAACTTATGCATCTAGATTTACTTCACTCTTTATTGTTTCCGGGTATGTGAAACAGCAGGACTGGCCCAGTGATTTGCATTGTATGCTAGAGTGTATATTGGATCGTAGTCCATCCTCCTGGTCTAGATCCAGGTGAGCCAACCTCAGTTTTTCCCTTCTGAGCCTCAGCGGAACCCTTGGAGCTCTTTGACTCCTCCTCTTCCTGTTTCTCAGCCTTTTGGCCGCCCCGGCGCTTGCCCCTTTTCCTGCCCTTCCCTCCTCCTCCTCCTGTTCCTGCAGCTGCTGCTCTTTCAGCTGCACCTTTCTCCTCCTCTGAGCTTGCGCCCACACGGCGCACTACCTTCCTGATCACCTGTAGGAGGAGATGGGTGAAGGTGGGAGATGGGGTCAGGTTAGGGGGGACGAGGAGGTAGAGGAGATACAGATCTCAGGGGATATGCAGGGAGACGGATTGGGTTGGTGGAGATGGTTACTTTTCTGGTGACGATGTTCCCGTCTTCATCAGTGAATTGCTCCTCTGTCACAGACTCAACAGGAATGTTTCTGGCCTGTTCTCCCTGGGGTTGGGAGCGGGATTGGGGTGGATGGAGGGGTAAAGGATGTAACATTTAATAATAATGACGAATGAAGGGCGAACACTTCAAAGCCACAGCTTTGTCTGGCCACCGTATGAAGCATCAAAGTTGAAGAACACACAACACCTCATAGCTGTAGTATAGGTGCATGTCCATTTGAGTCTGTTACAGTGCCTATTCTGTAGTGATGACAATAGCTGAAAAAACAAGTATGCTGAAGCAAAATGGCATGTACATGAATAAATTCAAGCATTAGTCTGAGAAGCAATTTAAAACAGGTCAAATACAACTAAATGCAATGGCTTTGTGATCAGATCACAGCAAAACTGTTAGTGTCTGGATTTCATAAAGCATGTCTAAATCGTGGTGTTTCCCATTCAATAGTATCACACAGATGCTTCCACTAGAATTGGTCTTAAAACGAGATGATTCTAGGACCAATTCTAGACCAGTGAACTCTAGGTCACACCATTCTTAAAATCTAGGAATTCTGGGGGAAGCTAGCGAGCCAGTGCTAATGGCGTTGTTCAAGCAGCAAAGGTGAGTAAGCCAGAAGTCAGGTACAAGGATCTGTAAAAGAAAAGCCACACACACGTACACATTTCGCACAACACACACTTACAAACAAACACCCATTCTTTATTCAGACCTCGAGTACAGTAACACTAACAGCACAGGGCCACTTGTCTCAGCACAGCCACACACATCAACCGTTGCGGTACCGTGTGTGGCGAGCAGATACCTTGAGAATGACCCGTCTGCGATACACCTTGGTGGTGATGGTGGTTTCCTCATCTGAGCTGGACTCGTTAGTTCTACGAGCACCCTGCTGGAGTCACCCCAGCATAGCCTCATCATTCACTTACACCCTTATTATATAGATGACACCAAATCTGTCCATACAGATTTTTTTTATTGTGCGTGTATGCTCACTGGAAGACCAGGTGAGAGCTTCTGTATAAAGTTCCACTGGTTAATTCATGTTCACATTCATCTGCTGTGACAGTATTTCTGGAGATCAGTTCAGGGTGGTCGGTTTCATTCCTCTTTAGCATGAACTGTTAAATGTCATACACGACAGGACACCATAAACATGTACCGTACCTGGACTTTGTGCTGGGACCCAGCTGCAGTTTCTCCCTCCAGTTTGCTGCTGCTACTTGGTCCTGCTGTGCTGCTGTTCTCCAGGGCTTCTGCCCTGCTCTCCTCCTCTTTCTGGCCCTTAGGTTGGGCTTTCCCCAGAGCTCGGGTCTGGTCCTTCTCCTCGCTGGCTGCCTCTTCTGCCTCTGGAGATGACTCGGAGGATGGGGCCGCAT
Organism: Plecoglossus altivelis; assembly: GCA_036571765.1. Taxonomy (NCBI): domain Eukaryota; kingdom Metazoa; phylum Chordata; class Actinopteri; order Osmeriformes; family Plecoglossidae; genus Plecoglossus; species Plecoglossus altivelis. The sequence goes on from BROE01000007.1 coordinate 9,274,098, forward strand.
GTTCTCCGTTCTGCTTTGCTGGCAGGCCCGGGTCAGATGAACCGTGGGTCTCCTTGGTGCTGTCAGGGCTGAGGAGTGAGGAGCAGATAAGTAGACAAGAGGAGAGGACTGTCAGTGTGTTTAGAAGCCAGAGAAAGGTCGGTGTTGCATCCATGTATGGACACATACAAATGCATGTAAACATCGAGCTCTAACTCCAGCCTGGTTTCCTACCTCTTCTCAGAGCCCTCAGCACTCGGTGTCCTTCCTGAGGTGGGCGCTTCCACCTTGTTACTGGATGCCTCGCTACGCCAACCTGGAATTGAACACATGTCTTTTTCTGCCTGCTGCACCTGAGAAAGGATGGCGTTCAGCCTCTCCTCCGTCATCTCCTCTTCCTCTGAGCCCTCTTCCAGCTTGATTTCTTCCAGTAGGGACAGCAGTCTCTCCTGGCTCATTTCCTCTTCCTCCTCCTCCTCCTTCACCACCAGCATAGAATCAGACTGCCCAGCCTCCTCTGCCTCATCCTTTGAGTCAGAGGTATCTGGGGCTGGGGCAGATGACAGGGAGGGCTCCCCTACAGACAGACCCAGGTCCTTTATCTCCTTCTCTATCTGTTGACCCTGGCCCTGGTGAGTGGCCTCTGCCTGGGGAGCCTGCTCCAGAGCCTTACTTCCTTCCTCACTATCCCGGGGCTCATCACACACCACAGACTCACGGCTCACCCCTGTCTCCTCTCCAGTGGAGCCCTCAGCCCCCCAGGACCCCAAACCTCTTCTGTTCCCAAGCGAAGTGTCCTCCTCAACCACAGTGGGGGGTTGGGCACAGAGGTCTTGGGCCGGGGGGTCGCTGGTGGTCTGGTTTAGGGTGAGATCACTGGGTCTAGCTGGGGTTTTGGTAGGGGAGTCTAGGCTATCCTGCCTAAAGAAGTCATCGTGGCGAAGCGGGGTAGGGGGCTCATAGCTCAGCTCTGTGGGGGTCTGCAGCTCCAGCTCTATGTTGTGGTAACCTGGATAGAGGGTCACATACAGGTGTGGTGGCTGAGATGGAGCTGGCTGTGACACAAACACACACAAACAAGCACACGCAATTGTGGAAATGTGGGCTTGACCACAGAAAAACACAGGAACAACTGATCATGTCTGGGTTGGAGAGATAATGAGGACTTAACATTGTGCAAAACGAATCTCTAGAAAGTGCAAATAGTGCTAGGAAATGAAACAGCCATTTAGCTAGTTTGAAATCTGTCACTGCAAGAGGCCGGACAGGCAGACCCTGAGGCTTACACCCTCAGCCCCACAAGCAACATCCAATTAGGGAACTCAAGTTTAAAACCAACGTTGAAATACCGGATCAATTAATTTATAGAATTAGCTGTCCAACCAAGCATTATCTCTATGCAACTTCATGAGCAGAGCAGTGAGGCAATATGGATCTAGATTTACAGTTCAGGAACAGAGGGTTTGGGATGGAGGTGTGAGGGGATGTCAGCAGAGAATAGAGGGGGGAAGAATGGGTAGGGGCCAGATCCGGATCTAAAGAGGATACTTTGGAATTAACGTTCACCACAGGTGGAAGAAGACAGAAAAGAGAAAAACAATGAGTGTTAAACAGACAAGATATTGACGAGAAGGTAAATATAAAGACGTCTGAAACAGAATGATATAGGTTGCATTGTATGGTTAGCAATGAAAACACACAAAACTATACAATTAGGTTAAAGATGGAATGCTTAATGGAGAAAGCTGGAGCCAAAGGCCAGTGAGAGCCAGAGCATGGTTAGCCAAGTAGAAGTTAACTGGTTATTGTGGTTGTAGCAATTTGCCAGATAACTTGTTAGGAAAGGAAGGGTGAGAAAAAGCCAGGAGGTCTAGTAGCAGCAAAAGAAGCTGGCTACAATGCTAACTACAACATGAAGAGGAGGCTAGCTTGAGTGTTGGCTAGCTACAGCATTGAAGACAGAAGAGACTGCGGAGCCATTTACTGCAGGAGGGCTCAGAGGAATCAGAGGGGCACCAGGCGAAAGCAGGCCTATCTTACAGCAGTAAGACAAGCAGAGAGTTATTGAAAGCCAGCCATGCTATCAAAACCATAGCACAGCCCAATATGTAATAGGCTATCACTGACATTGATGTCACTGGGGTTGACATGAATGCCAGTAATAGCTGAACATATATTTAAGCTATCTGAATGTTAGTGGCTTGCTTATATACACTTTATTTCAAGAGAGAATATTGAGCCATTCTGCCACCAGCAATCATGCTATTATAACATAATGGTTATAGTAATTATGTTGTCATGTGTCAACTGTGAAAGGGATTTGATCATCAATTGATATAAATAAATCAAAGCCGCTGTATACACACGAACATAACTATTATGTAACTAAATCAGTAACCACATCTTTAACCCATCTGAAATAACAAAGATCTTATAGTTGAATCAAAATAATGTAATTGCTTCAGATGGGCTAGAGTTCTGATTTAAGCAAGGTTAGCATTGCTGAAGCACCATGCCTTGTATACTCTACACATGAATACAGTCACAAAAACTGCAGTTATATTCAAATAAACGCCCCTGGCCAATCACATGGTGACTTTGATTAAGCCTCGAAGTTCCAGGGGCTATGTTGCCATCACCAATTAAATCATATTTCCCGATTGACTAACAGGTACTACTGAACAATTCGTTTAGTAGGTTCTGTATTTATAAACAGTTGTATGTTTAAATGAGAGAGAGAAGTAAAGAGATAGACAGAGGTCAGCTAGATGGGGCTACACTTTACCATCAGACTGATCCAGGAATACTGCGTTATCATCTGCAAAACACCGTGTGCCTGAAATGTTACCATAGTCAAATATTGGCCCTTCCAGCAATGTCACAATATCCAGACGATTGATCTTTGTCAGCACTGCGGTTAAGGCATCCGCTACGAAGAAGAAGAAAGGGAAACTGTGAACACATCATCATGCAATAGTTTAAATGTTTTACCAGTAAAGAATGCTGCTCTGAACAAATAGATGAATTACAATAGCGTGGTTTGGTTCTGTATTTTCATTAAGGGACAATACTGAAGGTTGTATAATTCTGTCTAATGGGAGGGGTAGAGAACACCTACTTGTGGCATTTTTACCGTCTCGGCTAACCCATTTCTTTAAAAGCATGAAGCTCTGAGCTGTCAGAGAGTTGGGATTTTCCACCCGAATGTGATTGATCTCATCCACAGAGAAATCCATTTCCCTGGCCAGCTCTGCAACAACACATTAAATATGGATTAGTCACTTCTCCCTCCTTCTCCTCCCAGTCTTAACACACGCTCACAGACACAGGCAGGCAGGCAGGCGGTACTGCAGTGCAGGCACAGAGGGCGGTGCTCAGGTCTGGGCTCACTGCAGATGGCACTCCCTTCAATCACATAATAACCATCACAACACACCAGACATTCAGACACTAAACACACGATGACTCATTTCTAACAATGTCAATTATTTATGTAGACCTCTGATATTCAAGGTGTTTGAGCGTGAAATTAGTTTCACAGTTTCATGTAAAATCTGATGACACTGCGTCTTGCCATAAGCGAGCAGTTATTCCACCAACATACACTAGATGACGATGTCTCAGAGCTTACTTACCAGTCCAGCTCAGACCCAGGTGATCTGCCACTATGGCCATGCGCAGGTCTGTTCTCTCACAGGGGCTCTGGGGGCCTGGTGTGGGGCAGGGGTTCAGAAGATTAGTATCTCACAGCCACTGGCAGTGTATTCAAGATGACAAGAGACTTAATAAACAACTCTTCTGGCCAAAGTATCCCCACTGATTCAGACTATGGCGATCCATTCAATTGGAAGGGGTAGAATTGAAAAGGCTGTTGACTAAAGGATTTTGGAATACATTTTGAAATGCTAGAATGTTCGACAATTTATGCCTATTAAAATTACAAATGGAATATCGTAGAATACCGATGATAGAACATGGAATCTTGGGAATATAATGTCCAGAAATTGTACTGAAAACACAGACTAGTATGTTGTTGTTGAGTAGTAGTAGAAGTAGTAAAGGTTAGAGTCGGCGAGTTTTAAATATATAGGTCACCCACTAATAATCTACCAGGCAAGCAAGCCTTTACTCTCACAAGAAAAGATCCACCAGATACAAAACAAACACAGGAGGACAGAAAGAGATGATCACGTTGCACATGTTGTTCTAAAACTACTGTATGAGGTGTGGTGTTCAAGGCCGGAGGTGACCTCAGAGTCATAGGTCATTTCTCATGCGTGTGTAACCCGTGGGTCTAGGCCTACCTTGAGGGCTAGGGACAATGCACAACCTGTTAATACCGATGCCTTTAACTTTACCTAGGGATTTTGATTCCTTTGATAATAACATCACAAAAATGTAATGTAAGTGAAATAAACAAAAACGTTAAAGCTTGTCCTTAGCAGTGCTGACCTCATCAGAGTTATTCTGTCTTTTCTCCCTTGCACTTGGTTTTATGAGACCCTTCAACCTACCTATATGCTTAGCCTACAATTAGAACACTGACACAAGACAGCCTTTACATATCACTTCCCCCCACTCCAGCATGCTTCACAACCCAACTACAGCACAGATGACATCTTACTAGGTACTGTAGGTCTACAGGTCTGACCAGACATCACAGGACAGAAATGACAAGGATGATAGAAAGTGGACAAGCTACAGTAGAGTCACGCCACAGGCATCCAATCACAACAGCTACATGCACTCTTATCAGAATAAGCCATCAACAAGTGGTAAAGTTTTACAAACTAGGCTTGTTCTCCGTGACGAGAGCCATGACTGGCCCAGCAACCTGACTGCCTTCCTCCTTCTCCTTCCCTCCAGTCCGCCTACTCTTCCTCCTTCTCCTCATCCTCCACTCTCTGTTGGACAGCTCAACCTGAGCTCTTACGTCTCTAGCAGACCTTGGTGTGGTGGTGGTGGAAGCAGTATAGGAGGACTGTGAGGCGTCTGACAACGAGGTGTTCCTGGATGTGCTGCTGCTGTCTTCATCTCCATGGGTTAATTTGGCCTGTGTATGTGGGTCTTCCTTGGTAACGGGGTCCAGGGTTTTTTCTGATTGGCTACTACGTTTTGTTTTATTAGAGGATTTGCCTCTAACCTGAGAGGTAATCTGTTTGGTATTGTTGATAATTGAAGCATTGCTGGACCATAAACTGGATCTGGTTTGAGGTAATCTAACAGGTACAGGGGGTGGTTTAGGTTTCTTGTTAACTTTAGGGGGAGATCTGATAAAAGTCTCCATCTGACACTTTTTTACCTTCATCATTGGGATTCTAGATTTAGGTTTTATTTCTTCAAAAGGATCAAAACGTTTCTTAATTACATTTTTATCAACTGTCGGTGTTGGCATCTGCTTTCTTCCGTGTGTTTCTCTGCATAGCTTGGTATTAAGTGCTTTAACTGGTAACCTGGACTTGCATATTTTGACTTTCACCTCCTTGGTTTCAGTATTTTTTATTGCTGTGGTTTCTTTGAGGTTCCCCTCTAACCTGCTAAAGGCAGCTTCAACTCTGCTGACCTGCTGGAGAGTGGGTTCAGATGTTGATAACAAGTCAAACACTATCCTGCCTGTCTGCATGAAGTTAGCATGTTCATGGGATTCAAGATTACTATTATTATTGCTGTTCCCACTATGAGAATATCTGTCAGGTTGTGTTTCTGCAAACTGTCTGCTTTGGTAAGTCTGCCTTTCTTCACTCCAGTCTAGCTCTCCTTGGTGTGGTATTACTGGGGTTCTACAAAAATAATCATATGAAGCAAAAGATGTTCTAGAATTTGTATAATCTGAGATGGCTGTTGTTATGGTATTATAATTGTCTACAGTGACTATCATTCTATTAGAATCAGAGTCATTCGAGTCCTTTCTAGTGTTATTAGAATTATCAGAGGGTGACTTGAAGCCAATTTTGAAAGTGGAGAATTTTGAGTCAGCATTTGAAGCTTGAAAAGTCGATGTTTCCTTATTGACACCATTTGACCTGTCCAAGCAGACAGTGGTAGTCTGAATGGGGACATGGTGGGCAGTTCTGGTGTCTACCGGGGTCTCGGGGTTAACCTGAGACCTCAGTGTTGGTGTTGTGACTACACATGGTGCTTTAACCCCTGACCTCCCCTCTGGTTGGTTATGCTCACCAATCTGAAAAAATTGCAGCCTCTCTTCAACCATATCCCTCTTGCTCATGTCAATTGCACCACTGCGAGTCATCTCAAACATCTTCCCTTCATGGAAGGGGAAAGGGTTAGGTTCACTAGTCGGCGTGCTATCATCTGTCGGGGTTCGGGCTGGGGTTGTGTCGGGGGTTGTGGCTGCCGACCTGTCATCTACTGCCAGGCCAAAAGGCTTTGGCTCATCGTCTCTCATTCCGGCATCCACAACATCCTCGTTCTCCTCTCCTTTGCTGGGCCACGGATCAAAGTCCAGGCCTTTAGTGGCCACAGTTTTAAAAGGGGAGTTGAACTCCTCTTCTAATTTGTAACTAAAGTAGGTATCAGTGAATCCATCTTTATCTGAGGGCTTTTGCTCCCCATTTTGTCCATTATCAGATGGGTCATTTTTCGATCTTTCCTTTTTGCATTCCTCGACTGGCGTGTTCTCTTCCTCAATGACCTCCAGTTTGGTCTGGGTAAAGGAGCGATCACAGGACCTCATGAGGCTCTCTGAAGCCCACACGTCTCTCCTACTCTCAGGTAGACCAAAGGTTTTACAGTCCTGCTGCTCGCACAGGCCGTCATCCTCGTCTTGAAGGTCGTAACCGTCCAGGGAATCGATCTCTGTTGCGTCCGTGTCATGAGAAAACTCCGCTGTAGTGGCGATGGAGCAATCTGTTATCGATTGATCGTTTCCATTCTGTTCATATTCGTTATCCTCTGCTTTGCCGTTGGAACCGTTTGATCCGTTGGAACTGCCGTTAGTTTCCTGCTCTTTCTGGTTTCCGTTCTTATCCTGTTTTTTAGGCTTGGAGCCTTTCTGCTCCTCTTGCTGCTGTTCTTCTGGTATTTTAAAAGTGTATTTCTTAAAGGAGATTGGCTGGAAGACGGACTCTTCGTCACTAGATTCACTGTCATCTGCCCCTGGGGGGACAGGGGATGGAGGCTGGATCCTGATGATCGGCTCTGTCAGGAAACGCTTCTCACGCTCTTCCTGTAGGTTGACCTCCATCAACTCTGTCTCCGCCTCCGACGAAGCACAGGAACCTTTCCTCTCTGGGTCTGACTGCTCTGAATCTAAAGGGGGAGGAGGGGGGAACTCTATGTACGCAACACCTTTGTCTTTGGGTGTCTGCACAGGCTCGTGGTTACCATTGAAGAGGTCAGCTGAACTCTTAACCTTGAGTCTTTCAGGTGGGGCTTCTTTGAAGGAGAAAGCCTTACCTTGGTCTGAGTCCTCAGACTCCTCGGACACCTCAAGGATGGGACTGGGGTTCCCAGGCACGAAGGCCATGAAGGAGTCTGGAGTCCTGGAGGTCAGGTCATAGCTGACTTCCTCTGAGCTGGGAGTCTCGGGGGTGATGGGGCTTTTACCTGAGCTGTCTATGAAGGACACCTGTTCTAGCGTGTCATCATCTGGACTAATGGGACTCAAGGCTGACGAGGACTTCTGTTTGACTGAGTACAGGGCTCCCTTAGCCTCTCTTTCACCTTGCCTGCCTACCTGAACACTCACATAGACAGGTAATGTTTTAATGCCCTTGAAGTTCTCTGTGGTTGTACTGGGGACTGGTGATGTTAGTTTTTCCAGCATAGTATTTGAGTTAGAGTCTTTTAATGCGTTATCTAAAATTTCAAGTGTTTGGTTGGTTAACTCTTCTGTTTTAGTAGGGCTAGTGTCTGGGCTGATGTGTATTCTGTTCTTACATAGGGTGGGGATCTGAGATGGCTTGGTTGCTGGTTCCAGTTGGGCCTTTATATTCTCATTATCTAAGGAGCTGGACATGGCCCTGACAGGAATTTGTGATTCAGTTTTTTTCCTTAGGTTTTTGTTTAGTGTTCCGTTGCTCTCTTTGGAAATGACTTCAGTTTTTGTTGAGGGACTTGGCATAACTTCTTTGGAGGGGGACACACTTTTCGTAACTGGCTTTCTATCAGTGTCACTGCCATTTTCCTTTTTGACAAGAGGTTTTCCATCCTTAACAACAGACGTTACTTTCTCTTGATCCATTTCAGTTTTTTGTCGTGTTTCAGCATGGAGGGGTTTCTGATGTATAGAGTCTGGAATGTTTTTGTTTGACTGTTGTTGACTGTCTCCAGCCAATTTCGGGGCACATGGTATCGATTCATTGATATCAACAACAGGCCCTTTCTCTGGGACTTTTTTAGGACTTCCTTCATCTGTGCCCTCTGACCCTTTTGCATTCTTTTCTCCAGTAAACTGATACACTGGCAATTTGCTCTCTTGAAGTTTCCTGACTGAGGGTTTTGGCTGTACTGGTGGAGGGACTTTCTGGCTATGGGCCCCAGATTCAAATTTCATCCTGACAGAGCTGACTTTGTTGGCATTCTTCTCAGCAACAGGTGGAAGTGGTTCTGATTCTCTGGCCTTGGTCTGGTGTTGGACTTTCTCATCACTGGGGCCGGAGAGCACACTTCTTTCAGGACTATTGGGCAGACTAGAGCTTTTCCTCTCATCTACAGTGCTCCTGAACAGTTTGCCCGTAGAGGGCTCCCTGAGCTTGCTCGTCCCCCAGTCACCAGCCCCAGTCTTGGCTTTTTGCTGGGATCTCTCTGGGCTGCTGCAGGGGGAGCTGGGACCAGAGCGTGTTTCCCTGGGAGGGTCCCTCTTCCCTGGCTTCTTCTCTGGTGATAGCAACTCAACATTGAGTTTCTCTGTTTTGTCACGGAAGAATTGCGAGACCTCACTTAGTTTTTCTTCCGCTTCTTTGACCGTTTGGTCCACACGGTCCTCATAAAGAAGCTTCTCTCTGCTCCTGTCCTGTTTATCCTCTGTGAAGCGCATCCACACTGCATGGTTAGGGCTACCCGGCTCTGTGGAGTAATGCAACACTGTGACTTTGTCAAACTGTGACTCATCATCCCTTTGGGAGAATTTGCCTGACTTTGATGATGAATCTTTGGAGGTTGACTTCTTAGCAAATTCTTTCCGGATGCTATGTCCACTCTCCATGCCTTGTGTCTCCTCTAAAGTTGCACGGTCACCAGGTGCCGAATCCTCGGCGTCAGAGTGTGACACGTCCAGTTTCTCAGACAGGAGCATTTTCTCAGCAAACCTGTATGATTCTCCTCTCAGCTCTGAAAGCTCATCGTCACAATATTCTATGGAATGTTGGCTCAGCAGTTTCAAAGCTTTGTAGGAGTCATCTGCCATCAGCTGGGCAGAGCTTGGCCGGCTGTCCTCTTCCTGTGAGACTGGGGTGTTTACTCGAGAGGATTCTAGGAAGGAGGGCAGTGATTCCTCGGCAGTAAGCTCCTCCTCTTCCTGTTGTGCCTCTTCGTAATTTGGCAGTTCTTTGATTCCCCGGTCTCCCTTGTAGATGAACATATCTGGATGTTTCTTGGTTTCTCTAATGATGACCTCAGTCGGTTCTTTGGTGTTGCCTTTTTCAATGTGAACCTCTATAATCCTCTCCACTTTGGGTTTTTGTTTAGTGTCTTTGTCAAGGAACCTAGGTGTCAGCTCATCTCCTTTGATGGAGTCTTGGCCAGCTTTGTGTTCAAACAGGCCGGCTAGCTCTTTGGAGGGGTCCCTGCCTGACTGGAAAGCTTTCATAATGTCCCTTACAGACATAGTCTCCTCTATTCTCTCAGCACCTCCGTCAGTGAGCTGAGGTTTATGATAGACCATCCTGGTTGTGGTGGTAATATGTGTCTCCTCTTTCAAACGCATACTTTTGCTCACAACAGAATCCTCCTCAGAGAGTTTCATCTGGAAGGACCTGAGTTTGTCTTTCATGGAGCTGGCTCCAGAGGCTACCTCTGGTTCCAGGCTTGTGGCTGCTGCTGCTGCCGCCTCCTCCATGATGGGTTCACAAGCCTCGTCTGGGTGCTCGTAGCTCCTGATGTGGACTACCTCTGTCCTAGTCTCTGTGATACAGGGAGGGATTGGGGACTCGGTAAAGAGGGGTTTAGGCCCCGTGCTCTCAGCGCTTTGAGGGGCCGATGGGGTCTTTTCACTCCTGGTCTCAAAGCCACTGTCAGAGAGAGGGCTCTTGTCCTGCTCGTGGGAAAAGTCCTCTGGTGATTCTAAGATTGCATCTGTGCCATGATATCCCTCTGCCAGCTTGCATAAGTCCTTCTCAGAGGGAGAAGTGCGCATTCCTCCTGTAGGTGGCATTTTGAGCTTGTGCTCAGGTTTGAGGGCACGTTTCTGTTTTTCCTCTCCCTCAATTTTGGCCTCCTCGTATTTGGACTTCATTTCGGCCATTTTGGAAAGAGAACTAGCACCAATGTCATTTGCTAAATAGTCAACTACTTTGGCTAAATCAAAGTCTTTATTGGGCATGGACTGGGGCCTCAATGGGAGGGAATCTGTGTCAAGAGAAGAATTATATTCTGCTGCACTTTTCTTTGCCTCCTCTAGTTCATCTATAGAAAACTCCACCCATTCATCATCTGAGGGCCTCTCATTAACAGAAACCTTACTCTCAGTTTGGGTATCCTTCTGTAAAATCTCACTAACTTTAACTAAGTCTTCTTTAACTTTCTCAACAAGACTAAATGGCTCATCATCCTCTATCTTAGTCTCTTTAGGAGACTGAGAGGTCTGGACGGTTTTAGCTGCCGTCCTGGTATCTGTCTGGAGGATGGCAGTCATTCTTATCAGATCCTCCTTCATTTCTGCCACATCTTTAAGGATTTCGTGATTGGATGTAGGTGCTGTATGGATTATTGGAGGTGTGATAAAAGGAGGGGACTTCAACTGTGTTTTTGGTCTGGTTAACGTGGAAGACTGTGTAGAGCTCCTAGATTCTGCGGTGGCCATTTTAAGTGACCCTGGTCCAACTTTGGGAAGCACTTTTACCTGGGGCTCAGGTGAGACATTAAGTAAGGAGTAAACTGGCACTGTCATTGTATTGGAGGAGACAGGGACAGTGGAGGGAGAAGCGTTTCTCAGAGAGCCATTAGCAGTGTTGGTCCTACGAGAGGATGCAAGGGATTTGAGAGTGCCATAGCCTGAGCAGGAAGTGAAGGTCTTCTCAGCTTCTTCTATGGCAGCACTGACACTGCAGGTGACAGCCTGCGTGGTGGCCTGAATCCTCTCCTGGAGGCTGTTGCTCCGTTCCGATAGGAGACGGGATGATGGGGAGGTGGGTGTAGAGGAGGAAGAGGGATATTTGATTGGTGAAAGCGATCCATTCATTGTTGGCACCTCGGCGGGCTGGGATTGCGAAGACAGTGATGGAAGAGGCTTTCCTTTAGACGTCATCATTGGATCTGTGGAAGTTCGAATTCCTGACAGACCCGAGAGGCTTTTTACAGATGGGAGGGATGAAGTCCCTGTGGAGCCCAGGACTGTTTTGAAAGGTAGGCTAGAGTTATACATGTTCACTGTCGATTTGGGGGATGTGGGGGTGGTCATTGTCATAGCTGATCTATCAGGCACAGACCCTGTGCCTGGGATGGAGGGAGTTCTTGACGTAAACGATGATGCAAGTCCCTTAATAGACACAGGATCTGTCCCAGTTCGACTAGCAGAAGACATCAGGCTGGCAGATACTTGGATAGGGTACTGGGCCTGCTGAACTACAGTCTTTATGGGGGAGGCCATTGTTCTGTAGGATCGGATAGGAGAAGCTACTTCGCTAATTGATTGGACTGAGGGTGTTGCTGAGACTCCAAGGGTAGACTTGATGGGAGAGGAAGTGGGGAGGGACCACATGCCAGTCAGTTGCGAAGCAGGTGGCGGGTGGGACGGTGAACTGGTGAGGGACCCCAGTCCGGACCTTGCTTGGCCAGGGACGGAAGCAGGAGTAGACGACCATGCCTGGTAAGATCTTGTTGAAAAGACAGGTTTGTGAGCGTAACCAGCAGGCAGTGTTCTTGTTGCGCTTCGCTCAACTGCTTCTTTAGAACATAAGCAAAATGAAAACCAAACGGAAAATGCAACAGAAAATGGTTGGAGAATAAAAAACATAACAAGAGAGACCAGAGGAAAGAAAATTGGTCAGTGACGCCTTCTATTATCAAGGGAGGAAGAAGAACAGTACTTTGAGGAGGTGTTGAAATGGGATATGAGGGTGAAAATGAGGAAAACATTTGATGTGATATATTGTGAGCCAGGGTCCATATATGGTAAGAAACATAACAGAAAAAAGCCCAAAGAAGCACATTCACACAACACAGTGACCTAGACACAAAGACAGGACAGACAGAACGGAAAAAGACAAATGCACAAACCCAGAATAACAAAATCTCTCTTTTGACTTCAGATGAGCTACAATTATCTGCCTCTGGCTGTCGGTCTGATCAAGTGCCTTTTATCTGTTTGGTCTGAAATTCCACTTAAATATAGAAACAATTTTCCCCAATCTTTTGATCTTCTGGCATAACAGAACTGAAGACTATACTGAAGCATCGGTTTTCTTTTACTGCAATTCCTATTATGGCAAAACACAGGTTCAGGACTAGGGTTTTAGGTCCATAATATGCATGTCATGCAAGATTGGGTACCCTTGTGACAAGTAGCTTACGTGTACAATTGTGAATCCCAGAACCTCAAAAGTCACATAGTGACTTGGCATGCATTTAGGTCAAAAGCAAATGCTGCATATCATAAAGCCAAAAAGAGTGCAAATCAAATGAGTAACAATTTCACTTTGACTACATGAGCATATGCATGTGAAAATTAGATTAGTCAGTTAAAGAAAAATTGGGAGGTTGCAAATTCTATCCGACTGAGTGGAGGAACCAAAATGAATTTGGGGAGAAACCATACAGTGTGCAAAACATGTGGGCAGGCACAGCACAGCAACTTAAAAAGACTCAAGAAAATGCCAAAACAATTCCATGCAAAAAACGACCATGTCAAAAACAAGCATGTGGACTTACAAGTGCAGGTTATGTAGGGTGAGAATATGTATGTTTGACACATAAATATGTACTTTCTATTACTCCTACATCGTTCACTCATCATTTTTACACGAGAATTCAAAGTCACCTCAAAGAAGGATATTATACTTGTCATCATTTTGTTAGTGAAAATTCCCACTCACTCATCGCAGGCTCGGCCAGATAGCTGTAGCGCTTACGCAAGGCTAGAGATGCAAAGGTGTGACGTCGCTCGGGTTTTTCAGTCTGCAACAATAACAACAACACAAGCTATGATTCCCTGACAGAAACTGGGGCTGAATTGACCTTCCATGTCATTGAACCCGATCAATAACATATTGAGTAATCATGTCCTGTTGCCAGCAGTGTTCTAGGGGTACAGTCAAATGTATTTTCATCATGTCAACGTTAATTGTGTTTATAATTAGGGCCCAGTTTAACACATAGTTTACTTGATAAAAAGTTGATATTTTATACTTTCTTGCATGAAAATTAATACTGTACCTTAAGTACCAAATGGACAAAACTCCTTTAAGTTACTAGTTAAATCAAAATGAGAAAACACTTAACCGATCCGTTCATCGTTTAATCTAAAATGTCCTTAACAAAACAATCAATATTCACATTACACTGGACTCTAAAGAAGGGTTCAATCTGAAAAACAACTGAATGTGTACCCATCTCTCTACATTCAGTGTTTCAAAGGGAGCAGCGCAGAAGGAGAACGGGCAAGGCTAGTGGATGGGCAAAGCTAGTTTGGCCCTACAGCAGCAGTGGCGTGTGAAGAGGTGGCCCCAGGTACCCGTGCCTAGCATCTAGCAGATCATTACAGCAGCAGATAGCCATGATGAGTGGGGCAAATTACCTCTTCCTCTGGGTCTGATTCCATTTCCTGGTTCCCAAGATGCATTGCAGAAACGGGGGAATAACATAATGGACAGCGGGGAAAAGAAACATCAGGATGTGAAAAAAGCGATTGAGAGCTAGAACTGAGAAGGCACCGCAAAGCAGCCAGCAAAAAGGAAACCAAAGCACACAGAAACACACAGACTCAACAGCCAACATGTACTGCAACAGTAGCACAGAAAGCAAACGCAAACCACAAGTAAGCCAATATGGAAGAAAAAAACACATAGATCTTTGTGCAGCAAAGCCTACAGCCAAAGCGTGAACAGATAAAAATCAAGACAGATTTGATGATAGAACTGCCCACAACATCACCTAGAGGGAAGCTTTGAAACAGATAAAAGACACTCTGGCAGTAGTCTCTGCCAGATTGACCCCGTTAGATCTAACAGCACTGCCCTACACCTCCCCTGACCATGAGTATGGCATGGTGATGACACAGGGATGGAGGTGGAAGCAACTTCTTACCTTCTTCAGCGCCGGCAGAGTGATGTTGAGGTTGCACACAGCAGTCTGAGGAAAGCCCTTAGGAGTCTTGCTTTCCTTCAGGAAACTGAGACGTCCACATGGCTCCTGACTATTGTCTCTGACCTATTGAAAGACAATGCAACGGTTCATGTTCAAAACACAGCTACATCCTGATGGAGCTTTTGATGTGATGCCATAAGCGGGAAATTGGGCACATCAAATAATTATTCTGATGATCAAAGCCATAAAAACCCCCATCAAATTGTTCGGAGGCTCTCGCAAATAAGATTATGTAACTATTGTATTACCTTGACACAAAAGGGAAGTCTGTTCTCTTTGAATGCGTAGAAGTTCAGGACAAGCTGCTGTCCAGCTTTGGTGAGAGGGGCCAAGTTACCATAGCAATCCACATAAATGGGTCTGCCTTCCAGAACCTGACAAAGACACAACATGCAGAACAAAGTCAACGCAAAATCCTACCTCTGTAGCTCACATATCTTAAGTGATGCAAGTACACCAATGCCTAAAGAGTGAACCTTTCTGTTTGCATGGAAAGGTCATTCCTTTTTTGAAAAAGGTTGAGCCATACCTCGATATCCTTGCTCCTGGCCACCTCCTCAAAGTTCTCCTGCTGCTCTAAAGTCTTGTCCACCTTGTCGTCAGTCATGCAGAAGCAGCGCAGCCGTGATTCAACAGGGTCGTTCATTTTGGCAAACACCACAAACTTCGCCATGTAGGGAACGCAGATCAGGTCCCGGTACAGCTGGGTGGCCAAGCCTACCGTCTCTGGGATCTGATGGCAGTCTGCCAACCAGAACCTGATGAGGTAAAACCACACAACATACAATACATTTAACCGTTAACATTAGAAAAAGCAAGCATTCCAAACATTTGTACTATAAAATGACACAGAGTTGTATTTTACCTGGCAGACACATTGGTGGTGAATGAGACACAGTCATTGACAAAAGTAAGAGGGGTAGTGCCTGTGATGTCTTCCCACTGCGCTGGAGAAGTTCCTCCTATGGGGGGAAGACACACCATCTTACAAATTAGGACCATGAAGGACGTTTACGAGGTTCCTGTATAGATCTGAATGGGATCTTATGACTATACCAAAAGACCTGTCAAAAGATGATCCACACTCAGATCATTTAGGATAGGTGGGCTAGTTGGCTGAACTGGATCTGCAAATGGCGTACCTGTGATGCTGCAGAGAAGGCGGAGGCAGGGGGTGGAGTCCCCCTTGTAGCCATTGCTGAACCCTTCCCCTGAGAGAGGAGGGACGGGGATTGTCATGGTGATGGGCTTGTGGAACTTCCTCCTGCGTGGTTCCACAGTGACAATGGGGCTGAAGGTGGCACGGTTCCCCAGAATGTTTTTCACTGTCTCGTCAGGAACTGGTTGGGCCTGCAGAGAGAGGAGAATATTAGTGCACAATAATGAAAATGAGGTAGAGGATTCTAGGCCTGACCAAAGGCAGGAAGAGAAAGAGAGGATGAGCTAGATGTTGGCACTGAAATGGAGAAAAATATGTCATAACGCTGGTGGCACACACCTGCAGTCCGACACGTATCTTCTTGGTAAGCGCCCCCTCTGGGAAGGATGCCTGTACCATTGACACGGTCTTACTGGTCAGAGTACCACCCTCTGGACCCATCTGATTGGATTCCTGTTTTATCCGAGACACCACGGCAAAGTACTGTGGGAAATCCTTAGTGATGATGCGGCAAATCCTCTTCTTCTCCAGGTCGGTGGAACTGTCAAGCTCTACACAGGGTTAAACGTTCAGAATTATTTCATGTTTTTTGTTTGTTTGTTGCTTTACATCTATGGCTGATCCATGCATTTCTTCATTTCTTTTTATTGCATATGCAATTTTCAATGTTGATGATTCCTACCTTCATCCATGCCATTCAGGAGCTGGTTGAGGTCTTCAGTCTTATAATCATACTGGTGTTCCTTCCATGTCTCTCCGTTCTCACTTCTCAGCATGATCAACTCGCGCTCCTGGCCCCGCATTGAGCCAAAATGGGGGATCTCCACGATAACTGGCCTGGAGGGAGACAGTACACAGGGGCCTTCTCAGAGGAATACACAAGAAAGGGACTCAAGATCCAAAATGGCTGACTGCAAGGTAGCTGGCATGAAAATGGTGTTAGCGGATGCTGAGTGAATATGGAAACATTACCCAGTTAAATCATTTCATGGAATAAGGTTGGGGTCAGTTTTGCTTTAATTCAGTGAATTTCAATATATGATTTCAAGTATCTCATTCAGTTTATGATTATCAAATTGTGACCTGACCCCATCCACAATATGGCATTTTGTAGTCCGAAAGTGGCATACAGTAGTCTATAGCCAAACCAAATAGACTACAAGTCCCATGTCAGGATGTGTGTTGTGCTATTAGGAGAGATTTGTCATGATGCTTATTGTGATGTGACCTACAAAATGCATGGAGAGAGCAGCAGGTTAAGAGAGAAGCAGGAGAGAGGACAGGAAGACTGTCCTTTCATTAAGGGGAGCTTTGATATCTGTAACTCACTGGAAATCTACTGACTCAGAGAAGGTACCCGAAAATCACAGGAAACAGACTCTTGAATATGTTGCTTTTTATCTCGACAATTGTTAAATTGTGAGAGCAGAATGTAAAACAGTTAGGAAATGGTGTGTATTCATTTGGCATTTCCAAACAAATGTCCAAATGCTTGTCTGACAGACTTCCTTTATGTGACTCTCCCTCTGATGAGGCAGAAAGAACAGCAGATACCTTCTCCAGACTTGGGACCAAAACCTCTCATTTTGCTGATGCCATCCATTCTATCTAAAGATGAGTCAAAGTATAACATTCATGGTAGCAGAATGCTTAAAAACGAGGGACTCATGCCTCTCGAAGCGCAGTCCGGTTACAGCAGCCAACATGATCGTCACCTTTCGGTGACCAACCAAATCAACGGAAAGCTGCGGGGTCAAAATAATACGTCTTGAATGAATATGTCCAGAAATTGGAATCAAATCATAACGGATGGAGGTGGCAGTTATAGTGATTGTATAACTGGTTTCTAGCGTGGTGGACAGACAGGCAGCCTCGTGTCTCCTCTAAAAGGTCGTCCTACCCAGTGAATTTAGTTCCTTTGGGGCCGAGCTGCAACACACGGCTCACCATACTCTCACTCTCGCTAAGAGAAGGGAGGCGTTTGGGGAGGTGGAGTTTACTAGGGTGGAGTAAGGTCCACGCAGCCACAGAAGACAGAGGAGAGGATAGACACAACAGACTTTAAGTCTGGTTCAGTTGTCTCTAACTAACTTAGTTTTTAAATAGAGATCTCAGTGAATTACTATTTGTACTGCAACCTAGGATGTGAACAATAAACCCGACTAAAAATTCCCAGCTCGTTATACATGGCTAAAGCACATATATTTACACATCTCAAGCAAGGCTACAGCAGAAAACTCTGAAAGTGTGTGGTTGGGGTATTGAGTAGTAAGCGTCAAGCTTCTGTCAGATATAATTTCATGGGTAAGATCATACACCACACAAAATACTAACTACCACACACACCTCAACCAACACACACTACAAATAGATGGTTGTCATGGAGATGAGGAGAGAAGCAGGGGCAGGTCAGTCATCCAACAACAGGTAAAAAGTGAAATCACAAACTTACCCCAAGAACTGCGCTCCAGCCGGCCCCACCTCCACCAATCGGCTGGCAAGCCCCTCCCCCTCCACCATTGGGGGTGGTGTTGCCAATTTGTGCCTCTTGACCAATCGACAGGTGATTCGTGTTGGGGCAGTGCACTTCCTGGGGGGTATGATGATGCGCATCCCATTGTGACGACTTCCTCTCATGGACCCGCCCCTGGCGTCCACCATGAAGCTGACCAGGAAGCTGGAGGAGGTAAAGGGAGGCGAGGGGTGACACAGGGCGGTTAGCAGGGACTTGAAGAGAGGCCACGCCTCAGAGAATGGAGGTGAGAACACTTCCCATGCTGTGACTAGAACACACTCACACTCACCAATGCACAGAAAAGGGTGACATAGAGAAAGAATGTGAGAAAGAATATGTTGTCTGGAGTTATCTATGCTGGTTATTTGTCCATTCACTAAAATGACAAGTTGGAACCATGAGTAAGGTACATCTTCCTTAAATGACCGATCACCAAAATGAAACTGATTAGATTAAATTGTTTAGTCAGTTCTATTACAGACAGAACAACAACCAACATAGACCCCTCCAAGGTAACAGATCCATGAAAAGGTGTCTGTGTTTTTAATGACAGTCCAATGTCCATGTAGGTTTTACTGCGCAGGGAATCTCACAACACACACACTGTAGCGTGCTCGGTCACACTCACACACAGAGACATTCTGAGCTGGGTGTTTTATACAGACTGTAGAGCGTAGGTGCATATGTATGTGAAGGTGTGCTTGGAGTAAGAGATGGAATGCTTGGTGCCTGCTGTAGGAAGCGCTATGTGTATCTAAGGGTGACTGATTAAGCTTCCCTGATTCATGACCTGGACGCAACATTACAAGAGCTATTCATCAATAGGAATCTAGCATGACCTTGGGTACACATGGCAGCTCAGCCTTTAGACACTGTGGTCGATGTGCAATCGATAAGACTCACTCACAAAAGCATGCACAAACCTGATTCACTAACAGAAGACTTTTTGACACTATACCCTAACTAAAGGTCAGTATATTCATTGTACAGGTCTTTGGTTTGTTCATGTCTCTAGACAGATGTCAACAGAAGTCCAACAGTGAGGTAAAAGAACACAGAAAAAGGCCACAAGCACAGACAGGAGGAAGATAATGTGGGGACAGGAAACAAGGGGAACCAATCATCACCTGCTGTCATACTGCGGGAGTGGAGAGGAAAAGCTGCAGAGCAACCCAGGAGGAACATGTCAAACAACAAACTCATCATGACCTATCACACCTTTTGCATCATGGAGATATTTCAAGGAACATTATGGAGGATTAGGCGACTAACAGTATACTAAGAGTGCAGTGTTTACAGTAGGAAAGACAGAAGGGAATATAATGTTGGCAGGAATACAGAAAAGCACTGATTATTGTTGAAGGAATGTCACATCTTATGAACATCTTTGATTTTTGTGTGTGAGAGGAATTCATTTTCTTTCGCTGCTTATGTTTAGTCAGCAAGTCAGTTCGGTTGGTCAGTCCGTCTCTCCTTTTATCGGCGGTCTAGGGTCAAGCTCTTACCCGGAGTGTATGGGAGAGGACACCAGGTTGACGTTGTCCAGAGTGTCAGCTGCCCAGCTGTAGCGTCTCAGCGAGTCTGAGTCCATGTCCCGAGCCACTGCCAGGTGCTGGAGGTCACACACAAGGTTATCAACACATTGCTGTGTGTGTGTGTGTGTGTGTAAACAACAACATAGTCACTGGCAGTGCCATTACTCTATGCCTTATCGCAGCTACAGATGTCTGTATGAAGCATGGCAGTACAACATAAAAACAAACAACAAAAAGAAGAATGATATGAATCGAATTCTGCCGCGAGTCGTCGCTCTCAGTTATGCTGACATGCTGAGCCTGGGGGTTTGGAGAGTATGAAAACCTTGACATAGAATAAAAGGCAGCTCAGCGGGCAAAAAACATATACAATTTAAATAAAAATTGGCAAGGGATGTGCTGATGATAAGGATTCAGGCGGGGCTGTGTGGAGAGGGGACTACTGAACTAAAACTACTAATGCCACAAGAGAACAACCACTTTCAGACCTGGGTCTGGACACCATCTGAAACCATTTCAAATACATATGGATGATAAGTTCCAAAGATGGTTTAACCCAGGTCTGCTTGGTTGCCTGCAATTCACATGCAGGGTTTATTAGAAGTTAATCTGATCGTACAGTCTACCTTGTTGTGAGGATCAACAATGAAGGACATGTCTTTACAGAGACCCTGAAGCATTGGAGGAGAAAACAGAGGACTGTCAGTAGGGGTCCAGGTCAGGGACTCTGGCCAATGAGCTTGACTAATTTCATCCCCCGGGAGAGTAAGAGGGCATAGGATTGGCTGACTCCCTTGCATAGTAAATTGAGCCAACGCAGACTCTGGCTCTTGCTCACCAACATTTGTGTAGCCTTGCAGGCCAACTGTTGAATGCTTTGCGTATGGCGACATACAGAGAGAGAGAGAAAGAGAGAGAGAGAGAGAGAGACAGACAGACAGGTCCATACCGTGTCCTTGGTGGGCGCCAGGATCTCCTCGATCATCATGCTGTCCCTGGTGAATGAACTCCTGTTGAGTGTGTGGGACCTATCTGAACTGAAGGAGCGCAGGCTGGGGGTTGGAACATGACACCACCACAGCAGAACCAGAACCACAACCACAGAGGCAGCAGACAGGACAGAGGGAGGAGGGGGTGGCGGTGGTGGAGGGGGTGTGAACAGAAAACACAAACACAAACAAACAAACAAACGTCATTACTGCATGCAGCTTCCAGGGAGCTAGAGCATCAGCATAAGAGCAAAAACGAAGTGACACAGCCTAAATCCAGGACTACAGCACTGGGAATCCTTAACTTTAGTAGCGCCAGTGAGCAGAATAGTAGTGTGGCCATGATATGGGTACACTGGGCACAAGCAAGATGACAGCATTCTAAATAAAATATGGAGCAAACGTAACATTTAAATCACAGAAAGAGCCGTGGGCTATTTTTGCCGCAACCCTTTAAACGGCGAAACAAGAAAGGTTTTAAATTTGTAGGGTATTTTCAGTTCCCTACTGTAAGCTGCTCGCAAGCCTGTGCATGTTAACTTGAAATGTTAACTTTAAATATCATCTTGAAGTACAGTATTCTATTCAAAACCTCTTGCACAGTAGCTCCAGTCATTTCCCCAGTGGAACTAGAAATGCTGGTATGGACATGTGACACAATCCAGATGCTTAAAGCGCACCCAATATATTTGACTGCAGTAGTTGCTTTTCACTTTGAATCTGGTAGTGCAAATGTGTATTTGACGCAGGTAGACCTCTATTTGCAGACGGTCAATTTGTTCTGTTTTGGTCTGGAAGGATGTTGAGGTAAAGTCAATAAGCACTCTAGCGTCACATTGTACTATTAAGCATTTTAAACATGTTGTTTCTGTACTGTAGTATTGTCCAGTCGAAAACACAATTCATCTTGAGACCCCTGGAAGCTTGGCACTTCACATACAAAGTAAGCATCGTATCAGTATTCACGCAAAACCCAAGCAAAGCCACGTTGTCCACACAACACAGATGTCTACTCACTAAATATAGATGCAAAAAAGACAACCACACTTGAAACTATAAAGACTGCAAATGGTGCACACACCAGACTCCAACACATCCAATAAAACTGAGGCGAAATTAACCAAAATGAATGAGTCACATCATCACAATGACTGGAGTTGTAATGTGTAGGATGGGGAGGGGGTAGGGAAAGGGGGACTGGGGGGGCTGTAGGTAAGTAGATATGTACAGCAGGGAGCACATCATGCCCTCTTACCTGACTTTAGGGCTTATGTAAGAGTGGGACGTGAGAGAGGGAGAGGGGGTGAGGGGGAAGGGGGTGAGGGAGAGACAGAGAGATACAAGAAGAGAGACTATTGAGAAGCAGCTGATCTGAGAAGAGTAGGGCCAAGCAGTGATGCAGTGGGGTCATGACCCTGCAACAGGGGCTCTGGCTTTACATGGCTGGGATACTCTCTGTGACATCAGACTTGGACACGGGCAGATGATGCTCCCATAATGTTACAGGTTGAAGTAGAACTCTACAGTAATAGACCAAGTTCAGTTGGTCCTGGGGCAGTTCCCATTGGCCTAGACAGAGGACAACAAGTCCAGTCTTAAAGCTAGCTACTGATCCTGGATCAGTTTAAAATAGAGAGTGAGTTACAGTAGCCTGAACGGCTAGAGCCCTTCATCAGAGAGTATTCCATGTAAACACAGCCTTGACTGTGAAAGACAACACACATGACCAGCTTGATGTAGCCTAGTCTACTTAAAGTAGTCAGATTCTTTAATCAACATTCCACTGCTGGACTCGGGAGGTTGAGTAGAAACAATACAGTACAGTACAGTAGAGACATAGTCCGAACTATATGGTCATTTCACTAAACCAGGCTGAAGATACAGTAGGCTATTGTTATCCTGTTTTGGTTGTTCATCATACGCCAATGATGCTCTAGCAGTGGCTGTAAACTAGCTCAGCTACGGCGTAACTGAATGGTGTTATTTAGACAGTTTGAAGGGGACCTTCTATACAGATCTTTTGTTTCATTATTCTGTCCCTCTGAACAAGGCTGTGACACACATACATTGTAACGTACACTCATATACACACATACACAAGCAACCCAATGCTAGGGGGCACTACAGTCATTGAACACCCTTCTAATTTCCTCTTGCCCAGTACATGCGTGGTCAATGAGTGAATGTCCAATATAATCTCGTCTGGATATTATTGGACATGTACAGATTTCTTTATGTTGAGGGGAAAATTCCCCAGGGTTGCCCTTCATAGGGTTAAACATTAGCTTGTGTGCTACCTTGCCTTTCAGTTCACTTCTATTGAACCAGAGACTGAGGGGAGGCTAGCTGCAGTGGAGTTACAATGAGGGGACCCCTATTGTCAAACTCAGCCCTTTATAATACATTCTCTTTGAAGCCCCACAAAGGCAAATATTCCTTTGCCTCACTCATAAAGCATACTGTCTGAAAAACCTGTCAGAGTAGAAACAGGCGGATATTGAAAAGTAACCAGCCTTTAATGAGATAACATTAAATTACAGACTGAGGTAAAACTACTGTATTTTTAAAAACATTGTCTATAAGTGCAGAACTTAATGTGCTAATCCCAAAATAAAGAAACTAGGTTATTCTAGTAATTTTACCTCCAAAAAGCATAATCATATTTCTTAAAAAAAGCCTTTTGAAGTTTCTCACAATGGGCCACTGTCGGAGGCTTGCTGTGTCATGTTGGTGGTGAGTGTAGCATGGCCTTACCTCTGTGAGCGGGCTCCGATGCTGAAGCCCATGTAGCCCTCCTGAGGAAGAGAGTCGTCCCCCAGCTCTCTCAGGTCCTGGGGCCCCAGGTACTTGTCCGTTTCGCCCGTCATCGCATCCTCACCTGCCATTACAGCACAGGGTCAGCGAGCAGCCTGTCTAACTGTCTGTCCTCTCTCTGTCCACCCCTGGCTGGCTGTTCATCTGTCTGTCCCTGGTTCCTCTGTGAAGTGTTGTGTGTGTGTGTCCAGAGACAGACTGGGGCAGTTAGACAGAATCAATGCTACAACCCCAGAGGTCTTTTACTAATCAGAACACTACCGACTGACACATACTCAACCTGACATATCCAATGGACACAACACACATTCACACACAGCGGTCATTTTTTCTTAAGCCACAGCAAGCAGAAAGTGTTGGCTGAAAGGCAAAGGCAGCAAGTAGTTTAGAGTTAGAAAAGCACACACGTTCTGTTCTAGACATGCTAGAGAATAGGGTCCATGTTGTTCTCTGAGGGAGATCCGACAGTTCGGCTCCAGGCTGGAGGTCTGAACGGAGGGAGAGGAGGAGTTAAAAAGAGGAGCGAAAATTAGAACAAGTGCACACAGGCTAAGCGAGGGAGGAGAAAAGAGAGAGAGAGAGAGCGAGCAACATTCCAGCAGCAAAAATCCACTCTGTAGTGCCCCCTTGCACCCCCCCCCCTGCCCCAGCTGCACCCCAGTCCTCCCGTCCCCCCTGTAGTTTCTCGCCACGGCAACCCTTCCCCCCACCCCTGCCTGCCAGCTTACACACAAAAAACTTTTACAGACCTCATCTGGCCACATTCCAAACCAAGAATTTCCATTCAGACTCCCACCCCCCCCCCTCCTATCCCTTGCTCCCCAGAAAAGAAGAAGACTTACTACGTAACAAAACCGCCAGTTCAAAAACACTTCATTCAGCTCCACAGCCACAAGCTCGGCTCTGCAGTTTACTAAACCTTTGGAACAAATGAACGTTATCTCTTCCTCACTATCTCTACATTCTCTCTACATCTTTCTCTTTTGCTATCTCTACTTTCTTCTCTCTCACACTCTCTCTCTCTCTCTCTCTCTCTCTCTCTCTCTATCTGTCTTGCATTACACTCTCTTTTGCAGAGCAGAATAACTCCCACAAACAGATCAGCTTTCTCCCGCCGAACCCTGCACTGCTCTAAGATTATCCTGATACACACACTAACATCCACACATAAGCATGCACACGCGCGCGCACACACAAGCATGCACAAGCACACACACACATTTCAGGAGTGAGGGACACCACTCTTGAGCAGGAAGTCCAGCTTCAGGAAAGAATATTAGCAATGCGGGAAACTTGTGAACATCATATCTGTTGCCACATACAGCAGCCTCAAGCCCAGTCTCTTTTCTCCTTTAGGTCAGGTTATCCCATTGATGGAGACAAAGAAATAGTAATCATGTTAATTCACCATAGTGCAGTAGGTTGAAGGCTGGGGCTGCGGCTGAGGTAGAAGTTGAGGCAAGGGCTAGGGCTGGGACTAGGGCTAGGGCTGGGGCTAGGGCTAAGGCTAGGGCTGGGGCTGGGGTTGGGGCTTGGGGAGTAAAGCAGGAGCATGGTCAGGCCTGCACAGTGACAGTACCTATTCCAGAGAGCTAGCCACACAAAGAGCTGGGGCTGAGGGGTGCTCTGTGTAGGTCTGTGGAAGCAGGTCTTTGCTACACTGACCCAAAGGCAGGTTAGACACAATAGAGTTAAACTTCCTTACAGAAGAATGACAGATATAAGACACTGATAACAGAGTGAAGTGGAGGGAAGATAGAAATCGAAAGGAATGAACAGAAGCATTAATGAGGATGTGTATTTCCCCCCTTTCTATTGATAGATAAGCTTTCTATTCTAGACGTTGGAGCACAGAAAAGCTTACTATCAATATAGACAGGTGGCCTGTTTCTTGCCCATCTGCTAGGAGAAGTGAGCTCATACAAACAGCAACATAAGATCCCTTGCTATCAACGCTAGCTAACAGCACAGCCTATGTTTAGAGTGTGACTGTACTCTAATCAGTACTGTTAGTACGCTGGTATGCCAGCCACGCCAGGCCAGAGCAGACTGAGAAGCAGAGGGCAGGGTCAGATGGCAACACTCTCCCAGCCTCACCCAGGCACTGGGAAATGCAACTGGACACTCTTCTGTACAGTTACAGCAGACACTTTTAGAGCAGAGCTGAGCAGAGCTCAAAGTTGATAGAAAAATATAGGGCAGCATTTTTTTCAGAGAACGAGTTATGATTTGGAGGCAGTATGCACACCTAGTATGCACATGCATATATGCTAGAAGCATAGGCACGTACACACATACATACAGGACACACACCATTTAATTTCCAAGTATTTAGTTTGTTATAGTTTCTGTATAACAGCAAACAGGTTACTGGGGTTAAAAATGTATGAGAACAACCCCACTTACTACAGTAGCTGATGTGGATATTTGGGAACTCCATTTCTGTTTGGACATAATAAGGATTGTTTCAATACAATGTGTGCCAGGGAACAGAACAGGCTGCTGGGCTATCAACAAACAGCATTTAGGAAACATTAGCCACACAAGTGGAACCGAAAGAATCCATTAGGACGATTTGTCACTGGTTGGGTGAATCTCTCTCTCAGCTTCTCTTGCAAGCACACTTCCTCCCACCACGGTCCCTCCCTCTCTCCCTCCCTGCTCTCTGTCCTTCTCCGACTGTTTGGTTTAGGTCAAACTCTGCTGAATGCCTTTGGAGAACTCTGGTGACCGCATGAAAGAACATCTACACCTTTGTCAACAAGCAGTGCTTTAGACAAGACTGCTTCAGGTTGACCATGTGGGTACGCTTCACTTACCCCCCCCCCCTCCCCCCTGCCCCCCTGCCCCCTCCCTACCACTCCCACTGCAGTGACACTGTGTGTTTACCATGTCTCGTGGGGTGTAAAATTACAATAACCCAGCGTACAGGCTTCCCTATTGAACAACAATGTATTCCGATGCGTGTAGGGCCTTCCTCTCCAGATCGTGAAAGGCAACTCTGTTCACGCTCCACCACTCATCCTAAGCTTATAGCCTCTCCTGCAAACTACAATAATAGCATTTCCACCCCAAGAGCGAGGCGTGAATATTACCACACCAATCCCTGACACCAAAGACATAAGACTGAGACATTAGAAGAGATGAAATTAGTCTGAAGGAGATGGAATAGAAATAGAGGAGAGGAGAGACAGTGAAGAGAGAAGACAGAAAGATTCTCTTGATTCTTTGATATACTAGATGTAGATGCATGCATGCTAGAAATGAATATTATTGATGTGA
>BROE01000007.1:9300920-9538420 GCA_036571765.1 Plecoglossus altivelis
CCCCCCTGCCCCCCTGCCCCCCTCCCACTCACCCCACTGCAGCTGACACTGTGTGTTTACCATGTCTACGTGTGTAAAATTACAATAACCCCAGCGACAGGCTTCCCTATGAAACGAGACAATGGATCCGATGCGTGTAGCCTCCTCTCCAGAGTGAAAGGCAATCTGTTTCACGCTCACCCTCTCTAAGCTTAGAGCCTCTCCTGGCAACTACAATAAAGGCATTTTCCACCCCGAATAGCGAGGCGTGAAATATACACACCAGATCCGTGAGCACAAAGACATAAGGACTGAGACGTTAGAAGAGATTGAATTAGTCTGAGAGGAGAGTGGGAAGAGAAATAGAGGAGAGGGGGAGACAGTGAGAGAGAGAGAGACAGAGAGACAGTGAGAGACAGAGAGACAGAGCAAAAGAGAGAGAGAGTGAGAGAGAGAGAGAGAGAGAGAGAGAGAGAGAGAGAGAGAGAGAGAGAGAGAGAAAGAGAGAGAGAGAAAGAGAGAGAGAGGAGCAGGCATACACATCTGCAACAGTATAAAACACAGAAGAAATAAAAATGTAACAGAAAGAATACCTTCATCAACATCTGACATATAGTCTTCATTGAGCATTTCAGGTGCATTGGCCCTACGGACTGGGTGATTTGAATAAACAGGGTTAGAAGAAAAAAGAAAATGAAAATGCAAATGGGAAAAAAGCATAAAGGTGATGGCAAAGTAAAACAAGGATTTAATCAAATAAACTTTGAAATAAATGAATCAATGAGAGAGAAAAGGGAAGGATTCACCGCAGCTAAATCTTACCCTCATCATCAGACATGTCCAGCACCTCATTCATGGTCTCTGGTACGTTCATCTTGTGTTTCTCTGTCACCGTCTGTCAGTTCAGATACAAGCCACACAATACAACTGAGAAACCTAACAATATACAGTTCATTATTGAACCTTAATTCAAAACACTCTTGTGGCAGAAAGATAAAGATGACTCAATTGCTTCTCTCATCTATTTTTCTGTATTATCAGATAGGCTGTGGCTTGGGATCACTGGTGGTAGCAGTGTGTGGTCATCTCACCAGAGTGGTCAAGGTCTCTTCGGTCACCACCTTCAGAGTGTCCACTACAGAGATGTAGCCAAGACGTCTGGCGATGGACAGAGCGCTGTTTCCATTCTGGAGACAGAGAGAGAGAGAGAGATAACGACACAATAACTCAATACTGAAACAGGAAGTACAACCAAGCTAGGGAAAAACGAAACTACTGTCTAACTAAATGAGGTTAACTTTACTTTATTTACTTCATTATTAAATCACGTATGAGATCAAGATAATTGGAAAGTGTGTGTGTTGATGCCTGTATGTATACGGGCTCACCACTGTCAGCTCATTGGGCGAGGCGCCGTACTGCAGCAGCAGGTTAATAATGTGGGTGTGGCCTTGCTGGGCCGCCTGGTGGAGTGGTGTATAACCATTCTGGTAGGGGGAAAAGAAGGACAATCAGAGGGAGAGGCAGAGGGAGAGGGAGAGAGAGAATGTGAGATTATGTGAGAGAATGTGAGAGCACCCTGACATTCATTTTGAAGAGTTTTACTGCTACATTATCAACACTTAAGTTACCTTTGTTTTGGCATTGACCTTCGCCTGGTTATTGAGCAGGAAGTTTACCATTTTCACGTTTCCATAGTGACAGGCCACGTGCAGCGGTGTGTAGCCCAACTGATGAATCAAAGAGGGAATTCAACATCTACAGTGTCACATATCTCATGTTTAGACTTTCAAATCATGTGTGTGTGCATGGACCATACCTTTGTATCTGGGTCAACTGTAGCTCCATGGTTGACCAGGACCTCGGCTACATTGACTTTATCCTCCTGGGCAGCCAAGTGGAGTGGAGTCAGACCGCTCTGCAGGGGGCGAGGAAGAGAGCAGAACCCAGCGTCAATCATACAGAAGGTCCAATCAAAGCAGAACGCTGCTGTAACTCCGCCCCTACTCCGCTTCCACCATGAACCCACCTTGTTTCCCATGTCAATGGTAGCGTCCCTTGCCAGGAGCAGGGTGACAATGTCCACGTGGCCTTCCTGGGACGCCAGGTGGAGCGGCGTGATGCCCTGGCGGGTCACAGCGCTGGTTGCTGCGCCATACTCCAGCAGCGTGGTGGCGATTTCCATCTGGTTCTTCTTCGCTGCGATGTGGAGAGGGGTGTAACCATTCTGTGCGGGAAGAAGAGGAGGAGGGAGAGAGGGATGACATCATGCATCGATGCATCCAAGAAATGAATTTAAAGTTGGACTTGGGGTCCGATCAGAACACAGGGAGACCACAGCAAGTGAGTCAAATCTGCTGTTTATGATTTGGGGTTAGGGGTCACTTCTTTTGAGGGTTGCTATGATGTGTCCTAATTCAGCTGACCCAGTCCCCACTGGAGACCCAGCCTGGCCTTATGAACGCTGCCCCATAGCCATCAATCTCTGTTCTACCACTGTTCCAACTCTGAACCCCTTTAAAGAGAGAGAGACAGAGAGAGAGAGAGAGAGAGAGAGAGAGAGAGAGAGAGAGAGAGAAAATGGGGCCGTGGAAGGGTTTGGGAAGACATGACAAAAAAAGGCCAGTTGTTTTCCAAAATGCCACTGAGCTCACAGTGCACCCAGGCTGCCAGCGATGATGTCAGCATGGAGAACTCCAGCAGCCCAATCAGACGTCATAGAGCTGACCAAATCAGAGACCAGTAATTGGTTGTCATGGGTAACAAAGACTGTAACTAGGTCAGCATATTTGCAGAGATCGCTGTGCACTCCCCCCATACTGAACAGAGCACAGAGAAAACTCTCAACTCCTCTCCTCCTTCTCTCCCTCTGTCTTTCCCAACACACGTACACATCCCCCCATTGCTCTGCTCATCTATTTTCATACCTGCTACTCTGCTAATCTCCCTTTCATTCCTACTCCATTCCTCTTTACCTCCGCTTCTCTCTCCTAGTCTCCTCTCACTCTCTTGAAAAAACCCTCCACCACATCGGGTCTTACGTCATCTTTTTCCTCTCCCTTAACATGCTGCTCTAGGGCCTTTGTCCTGATAAGGGTCTACTATAGGGACTCCAGCACTCCCTGAGGAAGGGGAGGGATACTGCATCTGGATTATAACAAGCATGCATCGTCCCTTATTCCAACCTTTTCCATAGTCTGTCCCAAACCGTCATCCTTATTCCCCTGCTGATTTTTCGTGTCAACATAATAATTGTCCAATTAGATCACTATTGCTAAGTGCAGAGCAGAGGTCCCCAAGGACAATGTCTCTCACTAGCACGTCTGGCCTTCCGAACAGAGCTGGGTGAAGACAGGACAATATGAGGGAATTAGTTTGTTTTACTCTTCTCCTCTCTCTCTCTCTCTCTCCCTCTCTCTCTCTCTCACACACACACACACACACACACACACACACACACACACACACACACACACACACACACACACTCACACATAGAATGATGACCGATTCATCCCACATGGGCCTCTGCTCATAGAAATAGTAGCAAATCAAGCGTACTTACCCTGGTCTAAATATTTGACAAACTGTCTCAGGTGGAGTGACCCCAGTCTTACCAGGTGTGTGACAGAACACACGGTGTTTGCAAGAGGGTAAACAGTGTATGTTTTAGGTGAGCTTGATCTGTAGTGACAAGCTCATAGACCAGGGCAGGAGAGACCTGAGTCTGTTTATAAATACTTGAGGTGCATTTTTTAAATAATCTTATAGGACCCATAGGAACAGTTCCAGCACTGACTCTTTCCATGGAAGTTTTAGTGGGTGCAGTTTTACGTGTTTAGCTCCAGTGTGCCATGTGGAGGGAGCCTTACCTTGGCAGCAGCATGGGGAGACGCTCCCTGGTTCAGCAGGAGCAGCGCCACCTTCTGGTTATCATAGTGCGCTGCTACATGCAGTGGAGTTAGACCGCTCTGCAGACACACAGGCAGACAAACACAACACACAAACACACAGGCTGGGTCACGTTAGGCAGTGGCTGGGAGTAGCTCTCTGTCTCTCTCTCTCACACACACACACTGGGCTGATCCTGGATCTGCGTGCCAGATCATTCTCGGGATGGAACTAAAGCACAGACAGGTCTAGGAGCATGTTACAGGGCATGGATGAATGAATGGATGGGAGAGGGGTGGGGAGATGAGGAGTAGAGGGATGAGGGGTGCTGGGATGAGGGACTAATGGGGTTGAGGGATGAGGAATGAGGGTGGTGTGATAGGGCGGTGGGGTGAGAGATGCTAGGCTTTGAAGCTGTGTCAGCCAAACACACAATAGACAGAGTGTACAATAAGCCTGAGACTGTGCCACCCACAAATCTGCTGAACAATAGTCCTGTTAAGAGAACGGATTACTGTGGCCACTGCTCGCTCTGCACAAACACGCAGGCACACTGCACTCTGCCACCAACAACATACTGCAGACTGGGACACATTCACTCTGGGCAAAAGTCTCCATTAAAAGCTAGTTAGAGTGTGAGTGTGGGAACAGACCATCTGATATCCTGTTTCTAGGAACCAGCAAAAGTTTGGAGCCTCTGAGACTGACGTGCCTCAAGTAAGATGAGAACGATGGGATAATAAAGATGTTGAAAGCTTTCTTTAAGAATTACCCATTCTCTCTCTCTCTCTCTCTCTCTCTCTCTCTCTCTCTCTCTCTCTCTCTCTCTCTCTCTGTCTGTCTGTCTGTGTCTGTCTGTGTCTGTTTGTCTGTCTGTCTGTCCCATTCCCATTCCCACACAAACACACACACACACACACACACACACACATACAACAGCGTACCTTGCCAGCTGCGTCGGCAGGAGCGTTCTTCTGCAGGAGCAGGTTGGCCACTTCAATCTTTCCGTATTTAGCTGCCACATGCAGGGGGGTGAAGCCCTTCTGCAGCCAGACAGACAACAGCAGCTCCATGACAAGGCTCACACACACCAGGAAAGAGAGCATGGATACCTCCCTGCATATACACTACCACGTTTCATGTTCTATCGACAAGTCTTACATTCATTGTTCATTAATTGTGAAATGCAAAGCATTGCTGCGGACATCATGTTCTATACACATAGAGGGAGGACCACCAACACAGCAGGGGTCTCCTGTGGGGTAACACTAACTTAGAATCCATCTGATATGTAGATTTGTCTATTTTGGTATTTCTATCAGAAGATTCCACAAAGCTTCTAAATCTTGTTTTCAATATTAAGATTTCTTATATTCTCCCTGGAAATCCTTTGGACACACAAGGAGTTCACAGGAGGGGTTAACTCACAGACTCCCAGGGCAACCATTCCTTAACAGCTCTGACTGATGAGAACCAGCAGTATGACACCATACAGAACACTGTCATTATGAAGCAATGGTGGTTGAACTCTCTGTCTCTCTCTCTCTCCCTCTCCTTTCTCTCCCTCTCTTTTCTCTCCCTCTCCTTTCTCTCCCTCTCTTTTCTCTCCCTCTCCTCTCCATTCTGACTGACCACAGAGAGCCAGGAGGACTGTGACTCAGACCTTATGGAAACATCAGCCTGTTATTAAACAATGTTTATGCTAGATAATGAGAAGTGGATGTGAGACAGGACCGGAGGTCAACTGCTCTGATAGGTGCGTGAGCCCCCTGGTTTACACAGCCTTGCCAGATCAGGTCTCTCTGCAGCATCCAGCTGACTGGTGAGATAGATGGTCTTGAGAGAATCCTGTAAACCACATGGTCATCTAGCTAATAGGTTTTGCCATCAATAAATGACACCTAGACCTTGTGGGATTTGAACAAGCAACCCGGCTGTTGCAACAGCCATGCTACAACATATCCGACAGTCATTTCATGGTGAACTCAATCCTGCAGTGATGACCTCCTACTGAAAGCAGCTGGGTTGCCATGGGGACAGTGTGTGGTGCATGACATCATGCTCACCGCGGAAACTATTTCAAACCAATGAGACTTTTCTTCTGCGCGCTCCCAGGGTGCCACAGTTTACAAGGTTTCAGTATTAATCCAATGTGTGTTCCTTTAGTGTGAGTGTATATGTGCTTGTGTGGTCATTCGTCCTTCATTTCGTCATTTGCTTACTTAAAGTATTGAAATTGTCAACATCAGACACACTACATACACACTAGGTACACACACTTATCTCTTCTCCAGCGAATCCTCAGTCATCTCTGTGACCTCTAACAGAAATCCATCATGCGCGCTACCCTTGGTCCTCCCCCTGGTAAGCAGGTGAGCAGGTGGATGAGTCACCACAGAGCAGATGGATCGCCTGATCTGGCATCGTCTAACGAGCCTGGGCCACCCAGCGCTCTGCATCCCCTCTGCACCACTCAGCACAGGCCCTCACATCACCTAGAGCTCAGCAGTCACCAAGCACCTCTGTTCTCAAACGCTTACTGGACCACAGACAGCATGATACTGTATTCAACTGTCACTTAGTGGAGAAGGAACATTCTGGAAGGGATGTGTGCATTCTTCCTCTCAGGTTACCACCTTGCTGGTGCAGCATAGGTATAGAGGGTGAGATAAACAGAGCTTGGGGTGTTCTGTAGTGACCTTGCTGGTGATGTCCAGCGCTGCCCCCTGGTCCAGCAGGGCTGCGGCCACGTCCCTGTGGCCCTCGCGGGCAGCCAGGTGGAGAGGCGTGTAGCCGGAGGAGGTGGTGGAGTCTGGGCACGCTCCGTTCTGAAGCAGCTGCAGCACAATGTCTGGTTTACCCAGACGGCTGGAGATATGCAGGGGCGTCTGGTTGTCCTGGACACACACACAGAGGCAATTTGCAAAAAGAGTATTTTTTAGTCTTTATTTCTTTAGTCTGAGAGAGTGAAATGCCTCAGACTATTCTGACTTTAGATCACTCAAAAATGTTAATAAATAAACTAGTAAATGGTTCAAATCAATTTCATAATTGCAAAAAGAAACTTTCCCCTCCAAAGGACTAGCCTTGAAGCACTTTACCAATAAGATACAGCACTGCAATGCCAATCATTTATTGATCTCAGCTCCAGTATATTAAGTGAAGCTGCCTAAACTTGGCAGTCTCTGTCTTAGTGTGTGCCTGTGTGCCTGTGTGTCTGTGTGTTACCTTGGCCTTAGCTTCCACTATGGCTCCACTCTGGACCAGGTACCTCACCACTTCTGACTGGCCTGCTCTGGCCGCCATGTGGAGTGCTGTCTCTCCCCTCTGGAAAACACACACACGCGCGCGCGCGCGCGCGCGCGCACACACACACGGACACACACACACACACACACACACACACACACACACACACACACTTAAGTTATAATGGCTTCTCGCAGCATCTTGTTCTCTCTATCAAACATTCATAGTGGTACAAACAGTCCTGTCTCAGCACAGGCCAATGTGTCTGTGTCTGTCCAATTTTTACTGTTACTCTTTGTCATGGCTACTGGGTCAGCCAGACAGTCTGTACTCCCTCCCTCTCCCCTTACAC
Organism: Plecoglossus altivelis; assembly: GCA_036571765.1. NCBI lineage: Eukaryota > Metazoa > Chordata > Actinopteri > Osmeriformes > Plecoglossidae > Plecoglossus > Plecoglossus altivelis. The sequence continues at coordinate 9,308,392 of BROE01000007.1, forward strand.
CCCATAAGAACGCCCCTCACTGTCCCGTTACCGTGGTAACCCCGCCACAGGCAGGGTGTGTGTGGGTGTCTAAATGGTGACCTGTTCCGTGGGGGAGTATAATGTAATGTATAGTGTTATTACCCACTCCCCTCACTCTACTGTAGCATGCAGGGGATACACACACATACCACACACGCGCACACCACACTCACACACACAACAACAAACACACCACACAGACAGCTATGAATAGTTTGGGGTATCACATGAACTCATTGGTCTCACTCCATAGTAGGTCGGAATTTCACCTTTTGTCTACTGAGGATAAACTATTATAAAACCACGCGTGTCAGGGAGGACTCTGAAGAGATTATGAAAGCAGAAATGTTGGATGTGAACTGACAACAGAGCTGGGATCCTTTCCTCTGCTTGGCTTGGACAGTCACTAGCTACATGATTATCAGCCTGTTCTTCCTGGGGACAGGCAGAAACAGAGACAGGAGACGCAGAGGTGGCAGGAAGAGAGAGACAGCAGAGACTGGACTCACCACATTGGTTGTATTTGGCGAAGCTCCGTGATTCGTCAACTGAGTCACAATGTTTTCGTGTCCCATAAACGCGGCCACATGAATGGGCGTGAGTCCCGACTGAACACACACACAAACATAGATTGAGATACTGTATTCACCTCCTTGAAGTTCTGGGAAGTTTACCAAGTACACCACAACTCTGAGGGAAAGAGAAGGAACATTTCTCCTCTGGCTTTCCGCTTGTAAAAACTGATACTGCCTCTATGCCAGCCCCCCCTCCCCCCCCTGCCTTTACAGTCCCTGTCAACACTACTCATCATCCTCGGACATGAACCCCTTTGGGACCCCCCCCCCCCCCCACACACACACACACACACACAATGAATGAGCCAAGATGAACACCGAGATGCAACAAGGAGGGGAAACTGAAAGAGTAAAAACTTCAGGTTCTTCAAGACATGAAAAAAAGTAAGAAGCGAACGAAGAGAAATATACATTCTAGCGGCTGAAAAAACTTTATCGATAAAGATAACATACTAGGGAAGGAATATGTACATATGTCTGTAAAGAGTGAGAGTTTCCTACCTCAGTCACAGCCTGTATGGAGGCTCCATGCTTGAGAAGCAGCTCCATCACTTTGATCCTGTTCTTCTTACAGGCAATGTGGAGCGGCGTGAAGCCGTTCTAAAAATACAACAACACACCAGAATGCTGTCTCTTTAGACTGTCTGGAAACACTGCCATGAGGCCAAAACAAACACACACGCAAGCACACACACTCGCTCTAGACGGAAAATCTTCCTGTGGGTTCTCCTTGACGTTTTTTTTTTCTTCCCTTACTTTACTAACCAGGCAAACATGTGTGCCGTTGGGTAGCTAACAAAGCTCTTGTGTTTTTCTGAATACAATGTCTCTCTTCTCCTCTACTCTCCTCTCCTCTTCTCTACTGTGCTCTCTGGTTTTGGAGATTTCTGTCTGTCTAAACCGTCCAGTCTCCTCTTTTTCATCTTCCTCCTCTTCTTGCTATAAAAGTTCACAGGCCACACCTCTACTGTTCAACTGCATGTGGACCATGACAGGGCTGTCTCCTGCCAAGACAGCCTGTAGAGGGTCTATGGAGGAGGAGCAGAAAGAGGAGGAGGAGAAGAAGGAGGAGGAGGAGGAGGGTAACAAGGAGCAACATTAGCTGCAGGAGTTGAAAGTTTATAAGCTGGGAAAAGTAGAGGGAAAGGAGTAAGAGTAAAAAGAGGGAGGGAGGGAGGGAGGGAGGGGGAGGGCACTAAACATCTCAGACAAAGATACAACAGTTTAACTTGTCCCTCAGCACAGCCTTGAACTAAATGTGGCTGAAGCAGTCAGTTTACTTTTAGACATTAGTTCTCATCAGAGGAGGAGAGAAACAACCACATATGAAGTCCTCTTCTTCATGCAGTCCTTATCTAGCTCAGTGAGTTAACTCACCAAGCTGAAGCCAAGGCACTAGCTCAGACAGATAACATGTTCTCCAGGTCATAATATGACTCATCGTCTGACCTCTACAAAGACACACTTCACCACCTCTGCTAAACTCACCAGTGCTTTGGCATTGGGGTTGGCTTTCTTGTCCACGATGACCTTGGCGACCTTGTAGTGTCCACAGTGGGCGGCGACGTGCAGGGCGGTCAGGTAGTCGTTGGTGACGTCATCAACGGGCACGTCGTGATGGAGGAGAAGCTGGACACAGTTGAGGTGGTCACCCTGGGTGGCCATGTGTAGAGGGGACAGGCCGTTCTACAGGGGAGGAGGGGGGGAAGGGGAGGCGGTTAAGGTCGGAGAGCAGCAGAGGAGGGAGAGACACAGCACTCTGAGCCAGTCGGTCAGAGGCAGCAGAAGCAGATGTCAAATTCTACCTTGGTCTTGGAGAGGATGGGAGCTCCTCTATCCAGCAGCATCTCCACCACTTGCTCATGTCCACTTCTGGCCCCGCAGTGGAGGGGGGTCAGCCCATCCTGAGAGGGTCAAAACACAACAGGTCAAACAGAGAGTGGGGTTTACATGGATGTCTTGTAAAGTGTCTCAGATGCTTAAGGCAGGACATAGCGTCTACAGATTATGTCTGTACATAAACAAAGTCACAGTCTCAAAGTTTTTCACCGTGGATGACTGCGGTCCTATTTTTTTTTTTAGACAGCATCTATTCCTGTGACGGATAATCCTCGTTGGAATACCACATGGCATTCAGGAATCTGCCCCTTCGGTGTGTGTACATGTTCAGCATAGTGTGTGTGTGTGTGGGTGGGTGCAGTGAAGTACATGTGGTTAAGTTACACAGCTGTGGATGATTGCATAGAATGTAAACATGTTTTTCCGTCCAAAATAAAATAGCTGTAATCTGTGCGTCTGCCCAATGACAGCGTGAAGGCTAGTTGGCAGAGCGAGGCAAGATAGAGAGCATCAGGATAGAGAGGCAGAATGGAGAGAGGCAGGGCACAGAGGCAGGATAGACAGAGACAGGGCACAGAGGCAGGATAGAGAGAGGCAAGGCACAGAGAGGCAGGATAGAGAGAGGCAAGGCACAGAAGGAGAGCAGAGAGAGGCAGGGTGAAGAGAGGCAGGGCACAGTGAGGTAGGACAGAGAGAAGGAGAGTAGAGAGATGCAAGGTGAAGAGAGGCAGGGTAGAGAGTAAGACAGGGTTGAGATAGGGAGAGGGACCAATCCAGTAAGGCTTCACAAGGTAGCAAGCCACCTCTCACTGGCTGCCTTCCTGGGTGTGACATCATCAAATGATGCTTTTTAATCACAAATCTTCCATGCTAGATGTTAGCCTGGGACAAGAGAGCAGAGTCCTGGTCTGACCTTGGTCCTGGCATCGATCTTGGCTCCTCTCTCCAGCAGCAGCTTCACCATGTTGCTGTTCCCTCGTTTGGATGCCACATGCATGGGCGTGATGTCATTCTTGAATAGACAAAGACAAATACTGCTAAGTCAGCCGTGACAACATCAAGTCTGAGATGAGGACATCGACCGCTTATGAAATGCAACCGATTTAGAGATCACATTGTATCGTGTTGTACTCATATTGCACTTCTTCTATTGTCTAAGATCACACTGAAAACAAGATATAATCAATGTCACAACCATTTCATATGTTTGTATAAGCCAAGGTTTTAAAACAGCAACCAGGATGCATTTCAGGCCAACATCTCCCTCTAGTGACTGTGAACCGCTGCAGATATGTGCTGCAGGACTTGTCCCAGTATTACGATATGGTTCCTTTATCTGACGTGGTGTCTATGTTTTAAGGAGGCTTTGTTCCCAGAAGTGACACTGCTGGCTGATACCTTCTCCCCGGGACAGGATGTGTTCAAGGGGACAATTCGAGAGGAAGTGCTTTTGTGTTGGCTACTGTAAATGACAGCTTTGTTTAGGGTTCAGTGTTAGCTGGTGGCCTTGGAGAGAGATAGTTAAGATAGGTTGTGATGACACATATTGATTGTGACCTCTGGGAATTTTCTTTAGTGTTTATGAGAAAAAAGGGAGACTTGAGAGTTCCCTTTAGACAGCAGATGTGAGTATACAGCACACATAAACACACACACATACACACACACACACACACACACAAACACACAACCCTGAGTAGAGAGTATCTAGTACCTGTGTCAGCTAAAAGAAGACCATTTCTCAGAGCCATGACAACCTAACAACCATAGGCTTGAGTATTATGGGATGTTGAGAAACAACGCCCCAGATTATATCTAAATCTACTGGCTCATGTTTCACTGACAGGCTGTGCCTCTGTGTGTGTCTCTATGTGTGACAGAGAGTGCTTGAGGAATTGACCGTGTGTGTTCTTTTGTGTTGGTGTATGTGTGTGTGTTTCCAGTCCAGTAGACTGACAGTGGCAGCTGTAGAATTACGTAGCTCAGCATTACATCCCAGAGCTGGTGGGTAGAGCTGCATATTCAGGCTCTCCCATTATCTCTGTCAACAACCCATCCCCCCAGAGAGAGAGAGAGGGAGAGAGAGATTGAGGGAGAGAGAGGGCAGAGGGGAGGAGAGAGAGACTGGAGAGGAGAGAGAGAGGGGAGGGGAAAGAGAGGGAGAGAGATGAAGAGGGGGAGAGAGAGAAAAATAGAGAGTTGAGAGAGAGAGATGAGAGAGAGAGAGAGAGGGGAGGAGGGAGAGGAGAGAGTTGGAGGAGGAGGAGAGATGAGAGGAGAGGGAGGCGGAGGGGGAAGAGGAGGCGAGAGATAAAGGAGAGGAGGAGGGGAGATAGAGGAGACCAAGGGGAGGCGGGGGGGGGGCAGGAGCAGGAGATAGAGGAGGAGAGGTAGAGAGAAAGAGAGAGAGAGGAGAGAGAGGAAGGGGAGAGAGGATGTGAGAGAGTTCCTGGCATCGCCGATATAAGATCCAGTCCGCCACAGTATAGGATTTGAGCACCAGCAGGTTGTTGGAAACCACAGGATATCTAACGGCACCTGTCAAGATCTGATGAAGTCTCATGCATTTCCATGTGTCTCATTCACTGCACTGACCCACAGGAATCCATTCAACGGAGGCAGTCCAAGATGGACATTCCTAAGATGTTTCAGTCCGATTAAAAGAGTGAAATGAACATGTAGCCCTGGTCTGCCTTTGAGTCTGAGATTCGGTTTAAGGTTTGAGCAAGGGGGGGGGTTGTGGTCTAAGGTGGGCGGAGTCTTACCCTGGCCTTGAAGTCGACGGCAGCCCCCCTGTTGAGGAGGGCAGTTGTTGCTACGTTTGAATGTTTGCATTAGTTGAGGCGGCGATGTGGGGGCGGCGTGAACAAACCACTCTGGTGCGAAAGGGATTGCGTTCGAAAAAGAGCAGTCAATCAGAAACTCTGATTATTCACACCTCTTTACCTCTTCTTCTCCCCCCCCCCACACTTTTACACACACACCACACACAAAAAACCGAGAGAGAGAGAGAGAGAGAGAGAGAGAGAGAGAGAGAAGGGGAGAGAGATTGTTGAGAGATTCCTTGCATCAGCCAGCATATAAGGATCCAGCTCCGCACAGTTAGATCTGGAGACACCAGCAGGTTAGTTTGGAAACCACAGGATATCTAACGGCACCTGTCAAGATCTGATGAAGTCTCATGCATTTCCATGTGTCTCATTCACTGCACTGACCCACAGGAATCCATTCAACGGAGGCAGTCCAAGATGGACATTCCTAAGATGTTTCAGTCCGATTAAAAGAGTGAAATGAACATGTAGCCCTGGTCTGCCTTTGAGTCTGAGATTCGGTTTAAGGTTTGAGCAAGGGGGGGGGTTGTGGTCTAAGGTGGGCGGAGTCTTACCCTGGCCTTGAAGTCGACGGCAGCCCCCCTGTTGAGGAGCAGTGTTGCTACGTTGATGTTGCCATAGTGAGCGGCGATGTGGAGCGGCGTGAAACCACTCTGTGCGAAAAGAGGATTGCGTCAGAAAAAAAGAGCAATCAATCAGAAACTCTGATATTCCACACCTCTACCTCTCTCTCCCCCCCACACATACACACACACACACACACACACAACCCCTCCAGTGACCAGTGAGCAAAGCCTGATGGGAAGAGTCTGTGTTCAGACGCTCGATTAAGCAGAGAGAACCACATGATGCCTGAGCCAAATGCAAATAAGCCAAACATACAGTAAAACATTAGAAAACCGATCACCAGACAGACAGACGCAGTGAGACAGACAGCTGTTGCTAATAGATATTGATGTACAGTCGGGCAGGACTTCCAGTTGTGCAACCATGCAGACACAGTTCATCAATCGTTTTGTCTATGGAGCCTCATTTCATCCAGTAAAGTCTGCAGATCTGCAGTGTTAGACAATAAATCTCATTATAAGGCATCTGCCAAGGATATTTCAAAAGAGTAGAAACAAATTGTTTTAGGACATGTAATGTTTGAACTGTTCGTGCTATGGTAAATCTACTAGAATGTATATTACATGGAGGATGTTTTTCTTATATGTAAACAGATTTATAGAAACGTTACATTACTACAAGAATATCGGTGCATCAAGTCTATGCAACTGCACAACTGAATAGTGACTCCATGATAAGAACATACAGTATCTGCTTAGTTCCCACAAAACTGACCAGTTAGTGAGGAGGTTTAACCAGTGTTAAAATGCAGTTCACTGTTGTCTCAGTCTGTTTAAGCCAAAGCCTAAAGTTCAGCGAGAGAGCGTGTTAGGTTTGAGAGTGCAGAGTGTGTAGACTTAGGTAGGGGTGCCTGTGTTGAGCGACACCTTGCTGAGTAAGTCATGCCTGTGTCTGCTGCAGGAGGTTAAAGGCCTGACTGGAGACTGATGCAGATGATCAGTCCATGTATCCCATCTGCCTGAACATGCACTTAGAGCTGGGGTCTCTCGTCCTTTGATGACCTCAAGGCTTAAGACTGGTGAGTCCTATATTTGTTTACATCTATTTTTGATCTCATACCTAAACCTGAATCCAGGAAAAGGACAGCACAGGTGCACAGAGGGATGGACAGGGGTGAGTGAGTGGGACTGACTGACTGCTTACTCTGCAGCTGGCCGGCCTGGTGCCAACATGAAGCCTCACTGGCTGGTTCCACTATGAAACAGGCGTTTAGGTGGCTAGTTCCTGTTTGTCTAGTAGTCAACATATGGATATGGTAGCATTAGCAACCTTAGCATGAGTCGTTATCAACCCCAGTCCGTCAGTTACAGAGATACTCAGTCCATCCTGCCTCAGACCATCTTCACATGCTAAACACTCCACATCGAAGGACCAAGCTGCCTATGATGACAGACAACAACTGAAAGCAATGCAGATGTGCTGGCTAAGCTAGGGCTAAGCACTAGCAGCCTTAGCATTAGCCATTGGCCATGTTAGTGTTAGCCCCGCTAGAGTTGCGTTGGCGAGTGGTGGCGTGAGGAGGAGGTGGAGGAAGAGTTACAGGTATACCTCGGTCGTTCTATTCACCATCATCTACAGGGGGAGGTAGACGACCGCCAGGTGAAAGAGGGGGAGAATGTGCGGTTAGTGCACACAACAACAACAACAATAACAACAATAACAGCAACAACAACAACAACAAACGTGACAATGGCAGCACCAAGCTGTAGATGGCTGCATGGTGATAGGTGGAGGTCAAAGTAAAAACAGGCAACATATTCAGACACACAGTGACTACAACTGGATGGTGCAGCTCATTGCTCATTTCTACAATCCATTGTATATATCATTTTTCATTATGGGACAACCAGACACAGAACAAAATGTATTTAAGCTATTTCATGAATATCAGATAGTTATCAGCACCATCAAGTTCACAACAGCATCACTTTACTGGACATAAGTAACCGCTGAGGGCATAGGAGGTTGCGACCGTGAGCAGAACTCGACGCCATACCTTGGACTCGACGTCTGCGTTGTGGTCATTCTGGAGGAGCAGGGCGGCTGCCTTGGTGTCGTCCTTTCGGGCAGCAATGTGGAGCGCCGGGAGGCGGACTTTGCCCTTGGTGTCGTTCTCCAGGAGCAGGGACACCACCTGTTCGTGACCCTGCTGGAGAGCCACCGCCAGCGGGGTGAAGCCGTCCTGGAGAGAGGGGAGGAGTAAGGGGAGAGACACTGAGACTAGTTGTGATGGCACCAGGTTCAGGTCTCTAGTGGGAGAGAGACCTACAGTAATAGTGACCTAAAGGCCCGTGGATGAGAAGATGGTTAGTATCTCTGAGTATTGTTAGGTGTAGATCTTCAGATCTGGAGGTGGCATTACAGAAGCAGACACGCTGCTATCATACATGCCTGATACAATGTATTGTTCACTGCAGGCTTCAATCACCTAACACCAGTAGCAGACATCCCCTCACCCCATTTCATGTATCCACACGTTCTAATAGACCAAGATCAAGACAATATTTATTATTCATCCCATTCCTATTAATATGCAGGGACCATGGAATGAGTCAGTCTGCCTTGAAAACAATGTAGCAGAGAGAGAGAGAGGGAAAGAATAAAGTCTAGCAAGAGCTGCATGCTCACTCCAATAGGGAGCATCACCTCATCTCTGATCTGCTTCGACACAGATGCTGTCTGGAGCCTGCTAACTATATAGCCACACACACACATGCAGGAATAGATTCACGCAAACAAACACACACCCGCACACTTCCTTTGTTCTATAGAGCTAATTAAGGCGATTATCCCCAGAAGATTAAATTAAACGAACCCATGGCAGACTGCTGTTTGTTCATGATCTTGAACTGGTCAAAAGGCAGCACTATTATGAACCTTACGGTAGCAGATGGATATAAATATTTAACAAGCATGAGTTGGTTGAAACATAGATTTCTCCTGCATCAATTATTTACACCATAGAGGTAGGAGGAAAGAGAAAGAGGCGGTGGTTCACTATTGTACCTTCTGAAGGACGGAACCTCCTAAATCTAAATAGTCTCTGTCCCATCGCCCCCATCACTCTTTCTCTTCTCTCTACACTACCAGTGGGAGTTACACTTCACAGGAAGTCGAACTTCAGGAAGCTGAGAAAACCCAAGGTCACAGCCCACAGTGTGACTGTGTCATCACACTACACACACGCGCAGATATCTACACACACATACATGCACACACACATACATGCACACACACACACACACACACACACACACACACACACACACACACACACACACACACAGGCACACACACCCATATACACACATATACACACACACTTAGACAGCAGGCCTTGAATTATGTGCTGAAGAGCTTCATGAAATGGACTAACACCAATCATGCTCCATAAAAGTGCTATGTGTTGGACAGGGGTATGGGCCTGAACTGTATGAGGTTATCACTCTATTGAAGTACAGCTGGTCTAAGGGCACATAGAATGACACCTCTTTGTCATGGAACGTGCCCGTAATGTATGCATACAGAATACAGCTCATGTAGTGTACAGACGAGCCACATGTCAACTTTGTTTAAATAAATCAGTTGTCATCAGGGGATAAACATCAATTTTCCATTAATGCATGACTGGTAATGTAATTAGCAATAACCTTATTGGCGCGGGCACTTTGCTTGCAAAACAAGGTATGAAGGAAGGTTGGGCACTATAGGATGCAGTGTGTGGGGTTTAGTGTGCAGTGTGTAGGGTACTGACCTCTGTAGCGATGCCCTGGCTGGAGCCATTATCCAGGAGGTACTGGACCACCTCCATGTGGTTCTCCTGGGCTGCCATGTACAGGGGGGTGAAGCCATTCTGGAAACACACAGAACACAGTACCTCAACACCTCTGCATGTGTGTGAAGAAACAGATAAGGCCCACACAGATGACAGAGAGGCGGCTCTCGGCATGCCTGTACGCTTCACACCTGATAACACTGATCAAGGACATGGTGTGTTCTTGAGTCAGTAACAGTTCCGCTCACCGTTCCACCGTTCCTCTATGACAGTGTGCTGCTAAGACAGTTCAGAAGGCAGAGCATGTTGTGGATGGTGGACTGAGACTGTGTCTCCTGCTCAGGTGGTGTCTATGGGCCTTACTGCATGAGATACTCTGAGAGTGCTACTCAAGTCACACAACACACAAACACACCCTCGCGCATACACGCTTTCACACACCAAGCTGCCAAATGAATCTGGGCTGGGCTGGGCTGTTATAGTCATGCTGGCCACGTTACAATGCAGCTCGAAAAACAGAATCAAGTCTGATCACACATACATATGCAGAAACAAACCCACACTTCCTGTCTGTGCGTACTGGGTATGCAGGACGAAACGAGGCTGTCACAGGTTGTGTGTCACATGAAGCGTAGTAGAGGGCAAAGAGAGGTTTTTTTTAAATCTACTGCCCCACTGCTGTAGTGACATCACGGTTGTCATGGTTCCAGACAGACCATAATAATCCCTTAGACTCTATGCCTTGTCAGCATTTCTGTCCTGCAGACCAGAGCTACAGAGTAGCCCACATTCATCAGCAGGCCAGCCAGCCAGGACACACATACAGGCACACACAACCGTACAAAACACACACACACACACAAACTATTGCCCAGGACACAATACAGATTGATGTTCAGCTGATGTCTGGTCGAGTCCTGGTTGATGTCTGGGCAGCAGCTGGAGGGTGATTGTGTGGCGTGTGTGTAGATGACAGTAACATGTCATCCTGGTTCTGACTTTAGAGAGCGTGGTATGTGGTCAGGGTGTGGCTTTCAGTGTGGTCTGAATATGTTTGTGTATGTGGTTGTGTGTATATAATAGGGTTGTGGATGAGTGTACCTTATGGTCAGAAAATGGTGAAGTGTGTGTGGTCAGGGTGTGGTTGGGTGTGTGGTTGTGCTGTTTCCTACCTGAGACTGAGCGTTGACATTAGCATTATTGGTAACCAGCTCTTTGACCACATCCGTCTGTCCTGCCAACGAGGCTATGTGTAGGGCTGTGTTCCCTTTCTGAAAAAGGAGAGAAAGAGAGATGAGGTGAGAGGAAAGGAGAAGAGGAGGGTCTATGTGTGGATCTGGGATAGTGGGGCTAGTATGCAGGGTGGATGAGTGTTAGCGGTGGAAGGATGGGGGGTGGAGGGGGCGAGGAGAGGTATGTGACGTAAAACATAAGTATAGGTTAGGGGGTCGTGAGTGGTACGGAGAGGGCGGGGGGGGTGTGTGTGGATGGAAGGCATGGTAGGTGAGTTCCTATATCTTGGGGGTATAGGAGCCGAGGAGGGGAGGTTATGGGTGGGGTCATCCACCTGTTGGTGTCATGTTAACCAGGAACAGCTGCTCCTCCTTGTTTTCATTCCTACTGCCAACCACACCATTTTCTTATCGACCATAGCAACTCCTCTCCCTCTCTCTCTCTCTCTCTTCTCTCTCTCTCTCCTCTCCTCTCCTCTCCTCTCTCTCTTTCTTTCTCTCTTTCACTCTTCTCTCTCTTCCACCAATTTATAAATACATATAGTTCTCTTTCGTTCACGGCTATTCACAACAAATAGCTAACCCTCCTGACCTAAAGCTAATGATATTGATAACTGTCACAGTGGTGTTCCAATTACCATACACATTATATGCATTAAAACCAGCACAAATTCAGTGAACATATGTAATTTATACTGTACTATGTGTGAAAATCTTCTTTCTAGTTTCAATCAATGAACTGCCTTCTCAGCCACTCATCCTGCTAAGTGCTTTGGCAAAGTGACTTTGCTAGCTATCTATGTAAGTATGCTGAGGCAGCAGAGACTGGAGGCTGCAGGCCTCCCCTCCTCTCCTCTCTTCTCCTCCCCTTCTCTCCTCTCCTCTCCTCCCTTCCTATCCTCTACTGCCTTGTCCTATGCTTCCCTCCTCTTCTTCCTTCTCTTTTCCTCCCCTCCTCCCTTCTCCTCTCCTCCCCACATCTCCTCTCCTCTCCACCTCTCCTCCCTTCTCCACGTGCCCCCCCTCCACTCTTGTTTCATGTAAACCTCTGCCACTCTCTACCGCTCTCTGTCAGCTTTCCCCTGCTTTCCATCCTCCCGTCAGCTTCTAGATGATATTAGGGTGGGGCTTACCTTGGTAGCAGCGTCAACATTGGCTCCTTGTTTGATGAGTTCCGTTACCACCTCCACATGGCCCTCCTTAGAGGCTAGATGGAGAGCATTCAGGCCATTCTACAGAGGGCCACAAAAGAAAACAATGATGGAACCTGAGGAACAACAGGATCCTGCAACGCATGCATCTCCACAGCCCTGGTGCAACTAGCCACGCCTGAGTGCTACCTGGTTGCAGATGTTGATGTCGACCCCAGTCTTCAGGTACTCCAGAGCCTTCTCCAGGTTCCCTGCCCTGGCAGCCCTCAGGTAACTGGCATTGCTGTCCGACTTGGAAGAAGATAGAGAGAGAGAGAAGCAAAGTTACACTTCTGTAACTCCTGCACTGGTCGCCTTCGTGAGCTGTTCCCCCACTCTCGTCATCCTTCCCTCAACATCATGTGAGAGACTAGTATCGACAATGACCATCAGTTGTTTGACAGTACTTGAGCTGTACATTTGAAATGCACAGGGGATAAAGACAGTGTTTATACATGCTGTGAAGCTGTCAGAAACACAGCAGGCCAGCGGACTAATAGACATGGTCTATGATGATGACACTGCCGTTGTGCAGAGAAAGCAGAACAGCAGAGTCAGTATGCTGACAATGTCTCAATGTATAGGAAATGATCATGTGACACACTGGAACACTCCGAAATTAACTCTGGTAGGAACCACATCCAGTAACAGTTTGTATTGATTGGGGTGTGTTGAATGTGACTGGGAGAGACCAACTTCTGACTGAAAGCATGAACAATCCACTGAAATAAGTGCAGTCGACCGACAATTGGTCCATTTCTCCCTCTCCTCTGTAAAGCTGAGCTGATGGCCAGAACCAGACGAGAACCTCCTGTCTATGAGAACTGCACACGGAGATTAGAAGGAGTCAGATTAATGGACCTTCATAGGGAATGTGAAAGTGTGGCCATTGGATGTTTAAATCTTTAAGCTCAGTCTAATTAGTGTATTTCCTTCAAGCTTGATGATGATGTTTAATCACAGTAGCAGTAAGCTGCCTGCCAGGATTTACAGTACATCTTCGGTAACATATGACCACATCTATCAGAAGGCTTGAGGTTATAAACAACTGAGGGGTTGATATATTGTGTCAGTACAGCAGAACTCAGGAGAAATGTGTTTTATCACCGCAGTGAGCCTGGACAAAACTGAGGAGAAAATTGCATTTCACAACGAAGTGCTGAAGTTCACGTGCAATGTGTGTTTGTGTGTGTGCGTGCCACTGGGTGTGGGCATGTGTGTGTAGCCTGTGCGCATGGGAGTGGGGGTCAATAAGGGTGTGGCCTGTCCATGTGAGTAGACAGCCTCTGCAGGAGTTGGTGGGTGGAAGGAAAGGGAGAGGAGGGGAAAAGAAGGAGGAGGGGGTGGAGATGAATGATAAAGAGGGGAGGGGGAGGCAGGAGAGGATGGAGAGAGGAGTAAGGGTGGGAGGAGAGGAAGGGTGAGGATGGGGGGCAGGAGGAGATGGAGGAGGGGAGGAGGAGAGGAGGGGGAAGTGGGGGAGGAGGGGTGGGTTGGGCAGGGTGTGTCCCTGTCTGCTCTTGCTGCAGTGCTGTAATGCTCTGTGCCCCACCCCAGTCACACACAGCACATGCCACAAGCAGGCATGTTGGAGTCATCACACTCAGGCGCTCACTTTCTCTCTCTCTTACAGTATGCACACAGTCTCTCTCCCCAAGTCCCACACTGACAGAACTGAAGGATGCTACTGCACATTTCTACACTGCTACAGTGATAAGCAGTAGAGATCATCAGCACCTATAAACTAGCCTTACAGTCTCTGTGGTGAAGGACTCTACAGCACGGGAGCTGGAAAACGTGGTCCCAGTCTCTCATTATTGTCTAAAAGGGGAAATTGCAGGTTTAGCAGTGATTGTTAGTAGTTAGTTCAGGTGAGAGCAGATTGATGGTTGACAAATAGCAGCTAGAGGACAGCTAAACAGTGGGCAGTGGTTGAGGAGCAGGTCACAGTCGTTTGGATAGATGGTGCGTGAGTGTATGCGTGTGTGTGTGTGTGTGCATGTGTGTATGCATGTGTGCCGGTCATTGTAACCAGATTAGGGCCTCTGCCTGTGTGCTCTTAGGTCACTTCCCTTTGCACTGGCTGCTGGTCAGTGGCTCTGGAGGACTTATCAGTCTAGATCCTCACACACTCGCAGACACACACACATGCAGACCACGCACACATACACACACACAATAAGAGCTTTTATCTGTGTCACCATCAGGGCACTGTCAGCATCCGTGAGCTCCCTCCAGCAGAGTTGAAGTTACAACAGGGCTTACCGGACCACACGCATTCACACACAAACAAACATTAAGAACACATTGTCATCGCAACAATCACGCCAGAATCCGTATCCACACACTCATACACAACAACACTCACGTACACAGACACGCCAACTCTGACTTCTCTCTGAGTCTCTCTGCTCCTCCTGTCCCTCCCTCCATTTCCCTGCGGATTTACCACTATGCTGTTCCACTAGCTCCCGACATACCCCCCCACTGACATAGGATCCCCTTAAAGGGAAAGAAAAGAAGAGAGAGAAAAGGAGGGAGAGAAGAAGACAGAACAGATATAGTGACTATGTTTAGGACAGCTATAGCTTCAGGGGGAGGCTGGTTGGAGATAGGGTAAACCTTTCACACTAAAGCTGTCAACTGATACTGACCATCACACACACACACACACACACACACACACACACACACACACACACACTAAACTCTGATCTCAGAGGGCCATAGGTAACAATGCATGCATGCTCTTTTTTATCAGTCTGAGCCTCTTCGTACACAACCAGAAGTGCATCAAACATGGACCAGACCCCAGATTTACCAGGCATGTTAGACACGGTACAGTACCATTAGAAACGGTACTGTCCAAGGATGACAGTTGAACTGAAACATCTGCAATTTCAGGAAACTAAAATATATTTAACCAAGAGTCAAGCATAAAAAGTCCAGTTCTGGGGAAGAGCTTTGACTAAACCCAAAACACACCTGATGCTAGAACCTAGCAGGACCTAGCATAACCTAGCAGGACCTGGCAGGACTTTGCAGGAGATAGAAGGACCTAGTAAGACCCAGCAGGACTTAGTAGGAGCTAGCAGGACCTAGCAGGACTTAGCAGGAGCTAGAAGGACCTAGCAGGACCTAGCAGGACTTCGCAGGACCTAGCATGTCCTCGCAAGACTTAGCAGGACCTAGCAGGACCCAGCAGGACTTAGTAGGAGCTAGCAGGACCTAGCAGGACTTAGTAGGAGCTAGCAGGACCTAGCAGGACTTAGCAGGAGCTAGAAGGACCTAGCAGGACCTAGCAGGACTTAGCAGGACCTAGCATGTCCTCGCAAGACTTAGCAGGACCTAGCAGGACTTAGCAGGACCTAACAGGCGTTAGCAGGAGTTAGCAGGACCTAGGATGACCTGGCAGGACCTTGCAAGGCTTAACAGGACCTCACAGCAGGCTCTAGCCTCCAACAGCCTCCGTGGACCAACCCGCTTCTATCACTTCAATATGAACATCAGGCTACATTCAGTTCATGTCGTTATGCTTACTGAATATCTTTTATGTGTGACTGCTAGCACTTAACCAGTCTGACTCTCAGCTACAGATGTGGTGGCTGCGTGGTCCTCAATCTAAATAATCCACTGATACTTCTCAGACCACATGGGACCTCAGGGTTGAATTCTGGGACAGATGATGAACCCTACCGGTTACCGTCTGACTGAGAGGACACCCTCACATTCTTTCACGACTAAGATCTCAAAACGCCCAGGTAAAGCTACCTAGCTTCCTGAAAATGCTCAAACCCGAAACGCAGACCCATACATTTACCGTCAGACTAAGAGAACATGTTTGTGGACCCCCGAAAGAGCTTACTTCTCTCAGGCAGTAACAGCTCATCACAGTCTTTTTCAGTGACATCAAGGTGCAAATGGAGCCATAGTTCTTCTGTTCACCGCACTATAATCATCATAAAACGGAACCATTCCACCTCTCTCTTAGAGACCCAGACCTTTCCATCTGTCTGGACGCCCAACTCGACAGTAATGATGTTACAGTACATTTACATGACAGAGACACACCATAGACTCGTCCCTGGCTAACCTCTCGCTCTCTCTCTCTTCTTCCCTGTCTCATCCTCCCACTCTCTCTCTCCCTCTCACTCTCTCTCTCTCTCTCTCACTCTCTCTCTCTCGCTACGTACTACGCTCTAGCCAAGGTCAGTGGGTTGCATTAACATCGATCAATCCGAACACAATACTCAAATGTGACTTTAAGTAGCTCTTCCTGATGATATCTGTGAGTTATGAAGCCTTCCAGAGCCATGATGTGAATCTCTGTCACACACTGCACCATGCTGCAGTCCACAACAGTAAACACACACTCTCTCTCTCTAGTTCCTGTCCTTGTACCATCCTGAGGTCCTGCATCCACAAAGTCAGCCACACACAAACATCCAATTCAAATCATCATTCGCTGCAAACCCAATCAGACTAAAGATTCGGAGCAGCATCAACTCAGCCAGCTAATGAATCAGATAAGAGGACTTACTGGATAGGAGAGAAACTCTGCTGCCTCCTCCACTGCCATTTTCCCCTGCAGTAGTGAGTGAAACCTGAGTATTCAATGAGCTATGCTATAGCGCCAGGACTGGAGCAGGGGCTGGAGCTGGGACAGGGGACGGGGGGAGGAGGGGCTGGGATAGGACCGGGCTGAGACAGGGGCATTATGCTTGGGCTAAAAATACCTGCATGCCTGGGAGGACAGGGGGCAACCAACAGTTCCGCTGCTAATCTCTCCGTCCTCTGCACTGAACAATAACATCGTACTACTCTTAATTGCTGCACTTAAGTAGGCAACTTTGGCTTTGGAAGAGCATAGACAGTTTTGAAAGATTGTGCAGTTTAGGTATGCGCTGGAGTTGTAGTGCAACTTCACCTTTAACATTTGTATCACTTCTACAAGCAAGAATTGAACACAAAGTAGCGACAGCATCTTACAGAATAAACCCAACAGCAGCTCCAGTCACCTGCCACATTCAGCCCTGCATCTGCCTGTAAACACCAGCTCTGAGCGCCAGCTGGAGTCTTCTAGCTGGCGCTCATTCCACATAGCAGCACAGGGGAATCTCTCTTGCACACTTACCATATTAGTAGGCACTAGTCACTCTGGGCTGGCAGTAACCATGATACGCACAGGGGAACCGAAATAGAAAAATAGTCCTGAGCAGCCTGGGATGTTCAGAGTAGGGCCCCCGCCCCTCTCCTCCTGCCCCCCTGCCCCTGCCCACGAGGCCCCCCAGCCAGGAATCTGTCCAGAGCAAGTCTCATTGTCTTCCTGTCTTATCAGCTCTTTCTCCCTGAGCCACAAAGCAGATCCACTGCCAGGTCAGTTATCCAGTGTAGCTACCAGCGTAGATAGTGAAGTCAGTGGAGCCAGTATATCCACTGTCACTGGTGTAGCCAGTGTATCCAGTGTATCTTGGATACTGGAGCCTGGAGTCTAATGGAAGCACAGTGGTTAGGTAGTTTAGCTATAGGCAGCACACCAGGCTGGTGTCTGGGGGCAAGAACATGAAGTCCACTGGAGGAGTTAAGGAGACGTGGCTGATCCTTCCCCAGTAAGCAGGCAGGTGGATGGGCAGGCAGGCAGGCAGCAACCCAGCAGCAACCCAGTAGAGGCTGGCTTCTCTGGATAGCTACTGACTGCATCCACAATATAATCAGCCACTAGCTAGCCACACAACCCGAATCACACACACACATATCACAGTTGCCAACAACTTAATGAATTGGACCAATGCAGTCAACAGTTACTCATTTTAATGGTTAAATACCCTTCCTTTCCATTCACTAGGTGGTCCATTAATTTCAGTCTGATATACTTTGCCTCCTCACAGTATGTATAAAGCAATCACAAATGAAAGACTGTTTGATGTGGTCAACACATGTGATGCACTGGGTATATCCAGCACAATACAATAAAACTACAACTGAGATGTAGCGAACCCCCTCTAGAATACTTGGACGTATCGTGTAATGTATGTATGTCATATTCAGTAGAAAAATCTTTCTTTTTGGAGAGGATGTCTCTGCTTTGCAAGTCTGGCAGCAGATCCAGTGGGAGGGGAAGAGTTGTCATGGCAACAGGATCCTGACTGCAGTGTGAGGTGGAATGGAAGCCCTGGGAATGCAAACTTTCTCATCCTAAATGGTCTCTCATTATGCTGAGGGTTCTTCAATGCGTTGTGATGTAAGAGGTTCTAGAATGTTTTGCGAGGTTCATCTTTCTAGAATGTTTTGTGATGCTGAAGATTCTACAAGGTGATAGGATGCTGAACGTTCTAGGATGCTTTGCAATTCTGAAGACTCAAGACTATTGTCTTATGATGTGATGAAGGATATAAAACTCAAACATCTATAATGACTTGTAATATCTCCTCTTCGTGTCCTGTCTGTTTCAGTCAAAAGAGATTCTTTTTTGTATTTGATGACTAGAGCAGCACCATTTTAAGCAGTACACTAACAACTGTTGTGATGTACCACTGTCATAAGTATTATGCTGAATCATATCCATGTGTGAAGATGACGTTCCCTAGAACAGTGTCAAACACACACATCTATTGGCTCTGGTACAAACGGCTGAAACACCAGCCTGATCAATACAGCCAATTAGGAGGGCTCCTTATATCTCACTCCTCACGAGACCCACCTCGCTGCCCTCCTCCCCCTCCTTCATCATCCTCCTCTGCAGAACCTGACCCTCAGACCTCTGATCAATATGGCAGAAGGCTGGATCACCTCTTCATCTCAGCTGGACAGAGCTACAGCAGCAGCAGGGACAGAGGCTGCTGGGCTGATCTGTTGGACAGCAGATCAACCAAAGGAGAAAGAGACCATGGAGAGAGGGTGTGACGATATGGAGCGAGAGATCATGTGACTCAGAGAGAAAGACAGAAACAGAGGGAGAGAGACAGAGAACGAGAGACAGAGAGCGAGAGCGAGAGGGTAACACATCTAAATGTGCGTACTATGGAATATCAGAACACCTGTTCTCTGTCATACTCTAGTGGCTAGACTTTATCACTGCATTGACAGTGCCCACATAACTGAAAGACTGAAACTGTCAACAACCGCTGCATTCTGTATAAGCATTGTAAAATGTTAGCGTTTTCTCATAGTACAGACTGTTCGTGGAGGCTAAGCTAAATCGTTATATCTAGCAGAACACATACCCGCGTGATCAGTACCGCACCCTCTCAGGTGATTGGCTGTGGGCTGAGCTCTGCTGACTCCTTATTGGATAGCGGATAGATGCTGATGCTGTACTGTTGCTGCTGGAGAGCTACTCTGTACTAGGCAGAGGTAAAGATGCCTGGGACATGTGTGTGTGTGTGGATGGACAGACAGTAAGAGCAGACAGAAAGACAGCCAGACTGACAAGCAGAATGTGTTGACACTGGCCGTCTGTTCTCACGGTAGCCTAATCTCTTCTGACAGCCACTAAGCCGAGGTCATGAATTACTTAGAGATGTCCGGAGAACAGCCACCAGCCGCCATGTCTAACCCCCTGCTTCCCCCCTGCTTCCCCCAGGCCCTTAGGACCCCAGCCCACACACGGACTAACTGTAACAGCCATACCTCCTGCAGACTGCCAGCCTTCTGATTCTTAGTTCCCATTAACATTCTACAGCTAAAAGGCAAGGCAAGGCAGGTTCATTTTCATAGCACATTTCAACAACAAGGCAATTCAAAGTGCTTCACATAAAACCATAAAAAGCATCTGAACGTACTGCAGAAAAAAATAAGATTTGAAAAACATTAAAAACTGTTGAAAAAATATTGGCTTCAAGGAACAACAACAATCCCAGCCCCTATGTCATATGTTTTTAGAAGGATAATGGAACTGGTTATAGTCGATCTTTAAATGAGACAGGATTCACTAGTCTGCTGGTCTGCGAGTCTGCTGGTCTGGTAGTCTGCAAGTCTGCTGGTCTGCTAGTCTGTTGGTCTGCTGGTCTGGTGGTCTGCTAGTCTGCTGGTCTGCGAGTCTGCTGGTCTGGTTGTCTGAAAGTCTACTGGTCTGCTAATCTGTTGGTCTGCTGGTCTGCAGGTCTGCTGGTCTGCGAGTCTGCTGGTCTGGTAGTCTGCTAGTCTGCTGGTCTGTCTTTGGTGCTGTGCAGGTGGGTCCTGTCAGGTGTCCGTTTGACAATACTTCACTTTCCTTCCTCCCTTGGGTTTCCATATGTCAGATTGTGCATCTTAACAAAATGGTGCATTTGAAAGCTGTTGCCTGCGCTGTAAACAAAACGCAGATGGACTTGCTACGGTTCACTTCTCGCATCAGCCAATCACATGCTCCCAATGTTGCACTCCTCCTTAGTTCAATGGCAACCTAACGCATGGCACTGCTGCAGCTGCTAAGCTCATCTGCTAGACAATAACACACACACATAAACACAAGCCACACGCAAAGTTGTGACAGGGAAAAACAACACTGACTGAACAGGGATCCATTCCAATGTAGCACCAAGAAGGCTGGACGCAGGCATGTGGCGTGAAGCTACGGAGCTGCTAATGGCTTATAAGGGAAATGCCCTCTCAGGGTCGATACACATTCTGTCCAAGGGCATCAATGTCCACGTTCTCCCTACTACTTCTCGGTCCTCACTCACATAGCTATTTAAATGAAGAAGGAAATCAGAGAGATGACAATAAACAAATGCGCAAACAATGTCCGAATAACCACTGACACATCAGTGTTGACAACCAACATGTAGCCAAACGAAGAGAAGTCAGTGATGTATGCATCCATTCTACATGCACTCTCTTATCTGCTTTTCTCTCTGTAAGTACTCAAAGAGAGAGAGAGAGGCTACAGAGTGGGGAAGAGGAGAGAGTTGGAGAAAAAAGGAGGTTAGTGTTCCCTGGCTCTGGCCCCAGACACCCAGCCTAGAGAGCCTAACGTCTCTGCACAGCTCAGCAGCTCACCCAGGATACTTCATGGTTCGTGACTGGACTACCTGGCATGCCCCTCCCGCCCGCCATACACACACACATGCATACACACGCATACATCACACACCTCGTCTTCTCTGGTGAATATGTGTCAGTGTGTGCGCGTGTGGGTGGGTGAGTGAGTGCATGTGTGAGGCAGGGTGGCCAGCATGTGTTTCTAGACTACAGCCCCACCCTTCTGCTCACCTTCAGAGTGCCCCCTACAAGCAGGGAATACACAGAATGATGGAGCAGCCTGCATTCACCACACACACACACACACACACACACACACACACACACACACACCTGCAGCTGAAGTCCACTATCTATTGTAATACGAACCTTACTCCATTTGTAATATATTTACACAAACTCTAACTTCTGTCTGCTCAAATTTAAGCTCAGAACTTAAGTGCAAACCTGTGCAGCTACTACAAGACTACATGACTACCAGGTTATCTGAATGTGTTACTTTTGAACAACTGCAGAGCAGAAGAGAGGAATGGGGGTTATAAACACATATACAGTATATACACTCACATACACACACACACACACCAACACACACACACACTCATGCACACATTTCTGGAGCTCACCGCTCTAAACAGCTGTGTGTATAGCTATCTGATTCAAAAGGAAGATGCTGTAAATGCTGTTGTGGTTGTCGTTTCTGGTGACTGGTGCAGCATTAAAATTAATTGAGGGAACAGTAGGGGCAAAGCTGTGTGTTAATAATTGCGTACGAGTGTGTGTACAGTACACGTCTGTGTGTGTCTAGGTTTCACGAATGTAACTCGACCCAGTTCTGAGTATCTGCAGCAGAGAGAGAGAGAGAGAGAAAGAAGGGGAGGAAAGAGAGAGAGAGAGCCAGAGATTGAGAGAGAGGGGTGGGAGAGAGAGGTGGGGAAGAGAAGAACAGCCCTGCAGGGTAGCAGCAGGATAAAGGGTTTAACCAACACATCAGGCTGCCTCCTCTGAGAACACCAGTAATGTTTACTCCAGTTAACACTCTCCAGTTAACACTCTCCCTTTCTTTCTTTCTTTCTTTCTTTCTTTCTTCCGCTCCCACTCTCTCCCTTTCTTTCCTCCAACTGGCTCAATTTCTTTACCTCCACCCTCTCCTCACCCTCTATCTTCTACTCCTAATGACCCCTCCCCTCTCCTTCTATTAACCCCCTCACCCTCTCCTCCCATTACCCCACAACATTATGACTGTCTCTCCTCTCCCTCGCATTCCGGTCCTCTCTCCCCTCCCTCTTTCTTTCTCTCAGGCTTCTGATGGGCTACTCTTCAATTATTCATAACTCTTCGTAATACTTAGAGCATTTTCTCCTCCATCACACTCTCATCTTCCTTTCCTCTCACTCCCTCCACCCAACCCCTCTTTTGCCTGCCCCACAATGTGTCTCCCTTCTTCATGGTCTTCTTCTCTCCTCCATGGCAGCACATTCCTTACCTCTCAGCCCTGTGTTCCTCTAGTTCACCTCCCAGCCTTCTTCTCTCCCCCACCTCACCGTGCCCCTGCGCTCCACCCTCCATCCTGTCTCCCTCCCCTCCTTGTCATCTGCTCATTCTCCAGAAGAACTTGCGGCCATGCTGAGCTAGAGCCTCGCCTGGGTCTTCTCCCATCCCCAGCCCAGCTCTCCTCAGTCTGCCAGGCACAGGGAGGGAGAGGGTTGGTCTGGGTCCTCTGTAGCTTGGCTGTGTCTCTCCACAGACAGAGCTGAGTCTCTCCACTAACCTCCAGATCCAGCAGCACACCCTGGTGTAGTTTAACACCCTAATTGTAAAGTGTGTATAGCGTTAACCTGCTGCATTTCTACTGTGCAGTATAGTAGGATGGGAGGCCGTTAATCTCCCATGATTCAACGGCTTTGATGGCAGGCGTGAGTGGGCTGACTGTTGTGATTGGTGGGCTATGCACATCAGGAAGGAAGATGAGGGTTGGGGGAGGAAGAGAAGACGCTCAGCTTGGGTGCTTCTTTGTGTCTCTGTTCCACTCTGCTGCAGTGACATGTCTGGTCCATGTGACTGGAGTACTGTCACATCACTCCCGTCGCACCACGGTAATACGACCTACACGCTGGGGTCGCTTTCTCATAAAACTAGGGGTGAGATGATGTTCTGTGCAATTTAAATCCACTGAACAATGCAGTTTCCAAAATCTAAATGTGTTATTTAATAGCTTCAAGAACCAGCACAATAACAACACAATAAAGTGTGAGAGCAAGAAAAAAAGAGAGAGAAAGAAATAAAGCAAAAAATGAAAAAATGAAATAACAGGAGAAATGTTATGGAGGAGATTTCCAAAAGGAGGGAATCAGGCC
The DNA here is from genome assembly GCA_036571765.1 of Plecoglossus altivelis. Taxonomy (NCBI): domain Eukaryota; kingdom Metazoa; phylum Chordata; class Actinopteri; order Osmeriformes; family Plecoglossidae; genus Plecoglossus; species Plecoglossus altivelis. Next base: position 9,331,800 of record BROE01000007.1, read on the forward strand.
CCGAGCCCAGCTCCCCAGGGACAACACTCCTCTGAGGACCAACAGGAACAGTGTAGGAGAACAGCGAGGAGGGGGAGGAGAGCAAGAGGAGGGGGTGGAGACGAGGGGGAAGGGCGGGAGGAGGTGGGTGGAGTGTGTGGGGGGGGGGGACTCCAAAAGAGTGGGGGAAAGCCAAGAAGCCCTCCACGCACAATAGAGATGAGAGAGGAGGGGAGGGTGGGTGGAGGAGAGGGAAGAGCGATGGGGAGGAGGGGAATCAGGGACCTTGAAAAATGAGGCTTGGCTTAAATAAGTGTCAGGGGATTAATGCCATGGCGTGGGGTGTGTGAGTGTGTGTGTGTACAGAGGAGGATGCTGGTGGTAGTGAGAGTGAACTCAAGCATAGGGAAGCCCCACCCCCAACCATGCACACACATACACAGCTCTCAACACCCCTCTTTCTACTCCCAAAACAGAACAATAAGAAAGATAGATGGAAGAGAAATAGGTAAAACAGCTCCTCTAGTGTGTGTGCGCGTGTGTGCGTGCGTGTGTGTGTGTGTGTGTGGATGTGTGTGATTGAGTTGAAACAAGGACAGGCTGGAGGACAGACAGTAGTCTCGTCTCCTGAGTCAGAGATATCACACTGATTCAACAGCAGCTTAGACTGTGTAGGAGACAGAGTTACACTTACTAGAATCACAAGAAAACAATACTGACACATATGTGAGAGGAGAGGAGGACAGGACAGGACAGGACAGGGTAGGGCAGGGCAGGGCAGTGCAGTGTAGGGCAGCAAACTATAATATGGATATCCAGGGACAGGAAATGTGATAGGGCAGATCGTCACCAGCCAAAAGACCACTACTACTCTAAGCTACAGCCAGCTGTACCGCCGCCAGCACTACGATACACAACTAAACAGCACCTACCATACTACAGTCGCAATTTAATCAATAGTTTTTAATTTGGCCACAGTGTTTGGCTTGTCCTTCCTTCTGTTCCTCTCTCTCTCTCTTTCTCTCTCTCTCTCTCTCTTTCTCTCTCTCTCTATCTCTCTCACACCTCAGAAGTGTCAACCAATATGCAGTCAGCTCTCCACCCCTCAGCTAGAAAGTACTGTCTGTCTCTCTACCTGTCTGTCTGTCGGTCTGTCAATCAGCACCTGAGTCCTTTTCTTTATTCTTTATTTGCATACAAATGATGAAATACACCTGTCTCCATGGGGATACCCCAGCATAAACAAATTAAATCCCCATAAATTATGACTTCTTGTATACATTTGACCGATTCATAGTCTTCCCTTCATAGTCGAGCCTTAAACTGAACTACCATGTCTGAATATCCACTTTTACTATGGCCAAAACCCCTATAATATTATGACCTCTGACCCCACAGCCCCGACCCTGCTGAGCGGAGGTCAGCAGTATTGAGCAATTGAGACGTCTAGAAGCCCTCTGATGGATTAGGGATTCATGCCCTCTCACCAACACAACACACACGTGCACACACATACACACACACAACGTCTCCTGGGACACCCTTCCCCCTAAAACCATAGCTACTTGTGGGAATCAATCCGATTGGTTTATAGATCTTGGCAATGAGAGCCCGTCAAGGTTGCAGTTGAGCCCAAATAAAGAGAGGAGAGAAGAAGGATAATTCCACTTATCTAACGAAGGCATGGAAGAGGACTCAGCAGTAAGAAGAACGGACTGATTCATTGGCTGGTGGTGGACAGGCGATTGATTTCTCCTCAACAGTGATGATTGGACCTGCGTGGTGGTTTGTTGGCCCATTGTTCTGTCACACGAGGGTCAGAACAGGATCTCTCGGAAACCTTCTGGAAACATACAGCAGTCCTACCTGTCTGCAGCCTTCTGTCTTTGTCTATGCCTCTCGGTATAGCTCTTCATACAGTATACATGTTTCTCTCTATCTCTCTCTCTCTCTCTCTCCCTTTCTGTTTATCTCTGTGTGTCTCCTTCCTCCTACGTACTGTTTTAGAAGCGTGACTCCCTTCACTGCTGAGCTGCAGTGGACGTAATCTGCACCAAAGGCTGTGTCTCCTCCACAGGGAGATGAGTAGAATACCCGGTCACACAAACTCACACACACACAATAACACCCTCACGCACATTTCGTCAAATATGCTGACAATTCTGCACAGCATTTTACAACCCCAAATTTCAGGATGCTTTCACACTGCGTGTCCAAGTTGCCTAAATCCCACTGCCTGTATGTTTGCGAGCAGGTCTAACTATGGCATCATCAGAATGTGGCCCACATGGTTTTCATTTTCCACGGGGGATGAAAGCGTGTCAGAGTGTTGAGGAGACGTGTTGATGTCCAGCAGCAACAGAACCAGGACGGCTCCACAGCCGTCCCAACGCTGCGCACCACCCAGCCCTCGACGGCACCAGAGCCAAAACACCACGCCGTGTTTACGTAACCCTCAGTTCATATATGGAAAGCAGAGTCATCCACTACGAAGTAGCTTCCATCATTATCAATCTGGACAGTGACAGCAAATGTTAGTAAATAATTGGTCTCAACTGGTGTTTAACTGTTCACTGATATTTGCCTTTTTAAATTTGAAAGCCTTCCACTGTCGCCAACACCACATAAAACACCTAACCCCACCCTGTATGTTCTGTAGAGCTGTATGCTCTAGAATCCACATTCTACACAGCAGTGACACATTTGATCGAACCTAATCCACCGTCTGGTTCTGCCTGTGTTTGTCTACTCATTAAAACAGTCAGTCAGAATGAATACCTGCCCTTGAAGTGCTGCTCCCCCCCCCCCTTCACCCCCTCCCCTCAAAAGACTCATACCTCTGACACACACCCACACAGACAGATCAAATGCACACCTGTGTGTGTTTTTCCTGAGCAGGTGAGCCCCGGTAAGTGCCCACCAGGATGTGCAAGCACCAGAGCTCGTTAGCAGCCTCCACAGACAAACACTCCCAGCCGCCCGCCTCCCCTGCCTCCCCTGCCTCCCCTCTCTCCCTCCTCTGCTCTGCAACCCCCACACTGTACCTCCCCACCTCTGCTCCCTCCTTCCATCCCCCTCTTCTGTCCCGGACCCTCCCATCCCCTGCTGGGAGCCCACTCATGCGATATGTATGTGTGAGCGTGTGTGAGTTTGTGTGTGCGTGTGTATGTGTGAGTGCATATGCTGAGGATTCATGAAGGAACCAGGACAAAAGAACAAGATCATTGAGGGACTGATGTGACTGATGTGATGTCTCCCTAAGCTTCCCTTCTCTTCTCTCCTCTTCCCACCTCCCCTCTCTTCTCCTCTCCTCTCCTCTTCCCATCTCCCCTCTCCTCTCCTCTTCCCATCCCCCCTCTCCTCTCCTCTTTCCATATCTCCTCTCATCTCCACCTGTACCTTTTTCTTCAGCTCACGAGACTTCTTCCTGAGTTTCCTCTTCTTCTCCTTCTCGTCCTCCACTGCATTGAGGTCCAGATCAGCCTTCTTCTTCAGCTGGGAGGCAGCGTGAGCCATGGCGAGGTTCCTTTCAGAGGCTCGCTAAGAAAGAAAGGAGCACCGAAACAGTCTCCGAGCTTCGCCTTGACGCAGGCACGACAAGATAGAAGATCCCCAGACCGGAGATGAGGCAGGGCTTTCCCCTCCCCAGGTGACAGATCTGGTCTGGTCACCCAGCAGACCGGGGCCCAGGCAGGTGAGAACTGTGGCTGGAGGAAGGTGCTCCCTCTCTGGACCAAAGCAGCTCTTCTATAGCTGGTGATAGATTCTACCACAAACCACAACAGCTGTAGTATCCTTCTTAGTGCACGAGCCAAGAAAGAGAGAGATGAAAGGATGAATACGAAAGAATAAAAAGCAACGTCCTCCTGTCTTCAATGTGATGAAAAGCCCAGTAAACACGCTCTTGACGTTTTTGTCTGAATGTAGGATAGGTAGGATCCAGCCCAGAGGAGCACAGCTTCTTTCAGTATTTATGTGTTCCAGAGCTGGTAAAAATAGTTCTTCATTTGGTCCTGCAGGCTGAGCTGAGCCTGGTTGGAATGTGCTGGATGCTGGAGGGGGGTGAAGCTCAAGGCGGTATCCCAAGAAGAGGCTCTGTCTTCAGGATGAGTGTCTGGTCCTGCTGCCTGCTGTCTCAGTGTCCCACAGCCCCCTGGCCCTAACTGAACCTGGAGACATCCTCTCAATACACACACACCCTCTACTGCGCGCAAGACACGGATGGGAATGACAGGGAGGGAGAGGGAGAGAAGTGAGAGGAAGGGAGGGAGGAGCTGAGAGGTAGAGCGAGGAAGGAGGGGCTGAGAGATAGAGGTAGGAGAGAGAGGCAGACAGAGTGAGAGAGAGAGAGAGAGAGAGAGAGAGAGAAAGAGAGAGAGAGGTAGACAGTGCATGTGTGTGAGAGAGATAGAGAGATAGAGAGAAGCAAGGTGGGTAGGAGAAGCGAGAGGGTGGAATATAGGAGGATTCTCATCCACCAGCTAGAAGTGCCTAATAGAGGCAGGGATGAAGATGAAGATGAAGGGGGGAAATAAAGATGCTCCAGATACACACACACACACAAACACACCAGCTCTCATGCAGCTTTTGGCCACGATATCTCATTATAATAATGTAATAAATATTATTATCATTATATTTTATGGTTTCCCATGAGGACGGCACACTGACCCGAACCTCCCTTTTTCCTAGCTATTTTTTCTGCTTCGTCAGCTGTCACTGCAGAGCAAGCTCAGTGTGAATTCTTTGAGCTTTTGCAGACGAGGAAAGGAAGGAGGATGTGGAGCGAAAAGACAGAATGATGACCCGAAAAAAACAGAGGAGGGACACAGGCAGAAACTCACTAATTTACAAAAGAAATTCACAGTAATGATGATTCTGTCTTCTGAGCAAGGCATTTGCTTGCGTCAACATGACTTTCCATTGTGGTATGATTGAATCCCACAGTACAAACAAAGCAAGCGTGGTTCTGTCTGTATGTTGGCAGCATGTTCACGCAGCACCTGAGCCCGCGCTCCAAGACTGCAGTCTCTGAATATTAATGAGCTGTGAGGGCTCTGGCTCGACTGGGACATGCGTATGAGGAACACACTCCTCTGATTGGCTGCTAGGAACATGGAAGCCACACCCATTAAGATGACAGGCACAAAGAGAAAAGGAGAGTGAGATTGGTAAGATATTTTGATTTCCAAACAGCTTAATTTAACAGTTGAAAATGCCAAATACCAACTGGTTATGCCAGCACAGACAGACAGTACAGGAACAACTTGATTTCACTGATGCGGGATGGTAGACAAATTAAACCAATTAAAAACATAACACTGGCATCTTTACAAATGAGACACTAAACCCCCTCCCCATTCATTGTGCACAAGGCACGCTTCTACCTCACACAGGAAAAAACTCTTTGACCTGTCCAACCAGTTCACAGGAAAACTCAATATGCAACCTTGCCCATCACAAAGCCCCAGAAGCACTGCCTATGGATCCATCACCTCTGTTCCCAAGAGATTGGGAAGACAAGCTGTGAAAGATTGGTGGATTGTCCCTATATTGTGTTTGTTTTACAGAAGGAATTCAATTTGCCATGAGAAAGCTATCAGGTAACACGCAGCAATCGATAGTAAAAGAGGAAAATGTTGCGAGTCTGTGTGTGTGTATGTGAGTGGGATTTTCCAGAATCCGATCATTACTGCGTCTAGCACAAAACCTCCATCCTCCTGAGGATGATGAAGGTTTAGAAGGACACACGGCTACCCAAACAAGTTCAATCTAAATCCTTCATCGTATTTAATCCAACTCCAAACCCAGTTTTTCAACCAATCTGCTACCTATTTAGCTTGAGGTGCTAGATTCTAGTTGGACCATGAGCCTAGAGGGTGTTGGCTCTCTAGGAACAGGATTGGGCAGCCCTGCAGCAGGGATTATACAGATGACTAATCACCACGGCACACTTCTACATCCGAATCCGCTCTCAATCCTCCCAACCTCCACCCCCAGTGGAGCCCTCTGCATCATCAGCAGCAGAGAGGGCCGTATGCCTTCTTACAGTCTCCCAGAGAGAGGAGGCCATAGTGGGGCAGAGACAACAAGGAGACAAGAGGGTTCTTAACCCTGTCATGACACATGCCACAGCTTTAATGAGCTTCTCCTGCTCTAAATTAGATTAGTACAGAGGAGAGATTCCAGTGGTGGATTATCCTGGACTGATACTGTCACGCTAGTACAGGCTAGTGGAGCTACTGCGGTTTGTACAGAGCTATGCAGCGATTAACACAATTCTGTGTGCAGTCAATAGAGTCATCTATTGCAGTCAAGACACTATCAGGAAATAGCTCGGTAAAGGTGCAACATTTGAGAATGTGTGGCAGTATAAACCCATCCATTTACTATGGTCTGCACCAGATACAGAACTCTATACTATATCATGCTGGGTCTGATTACAAGAACAGAAATGGGAAAAACATCTTTTTTTTTAAACATCAAATATTTCAAGAAACGTGCACCTCCAAGTTCTTCTGGCCCTTAGACTCCATGCAGTATTGTCATTACCAGATAGTAATGTACTAGATAGCGTTCAGGATATTTCCTGAAGATAGGCCCTTCCTCAGGACTGGTGTGTAGAGGGATACGATCTGATTCACCATTAAAACCAACCAGGAAGTAAATCATTGACCAGGCTGGATGAGCCGCCAGCCAATAAGAAGACAGGCAGCTGTGACTGAGTGCTGCTCCAGCTCTGTAGCGAGCAGCACGGTCAAAAGCCCTAACAAGCATGAAGCAGCTCTCCTTCCCTTCATCTCTCCCTGGTTCTCCCTGCTTCCCAGCTCCCCTCACATTCTTCAGAGCCTGTAGCTAATGTTATCATCTGCTGGTCCCAACACCTGCTACACCACCTCACACGCTCCTCACCTCAACCAATCGACTCTCTCACTACCGTGACATTATAAAGCAGACAGACACACACACAACCCATGCTTGTACGCACGCACATGCACACACACACACACACACACACGCACACACACACACACCTAGCAGGCTGTTGGTGAGTCGTATGACTTGCTGATGGCCTGGTGAACAAACCTGTCAGAACTCTGTGTTCTAGAAGAAGATGGTGTGTGTTTGTTAGTCTAGCCCCAGCTGGTGGTGACTAGGAAGAAGGTCAGACGTCCAGGCCTGATATGACAGGACAAAGCCAAGAGACTGAGATGTCACACACACAGGAGGGGCTGCAAGATTTTCATGACTAAAAATGTCCTCCACCTGCAGTCTAACTGCCCCGGCTGGACTCGGCTGGAGAGAAAAACAGAGATAGAGTGTGTTTGTGTGGTGTGTGTGTGTGTGTGTGTAGGTGTGAGTGTGGGTGTGTACTAGAGCTTGTCCTCATCATCCTAGCCTATAAATAAGTAGGTTGAGATGAGAAAAAGTCCCACCGCTCTGTGTTTCCTGTGAGAACAGAGAACAGGTAAACTTGTTTCACACAGCATATCGCTGAGTCATGGAGGAGAAATAGCTGTAGAAAACGGACCCAATGGACAGATGCACAGATGCTTTCTACTAGTCAGTAAAGGCAACCCTGATAACAGAACCATCTCAGTATCATAGACAAAAACAGAGGAGGTCATTTCAGCAGACCATCCTAGTTAAGTTCATCGCTGATTTGATCCTTCGTCATGCTTGGTGACTTGGGTCTTTCTAGCCAGCTAACTAGCCAAGTTAGCTGGTTAATGTTACAAGCTTGTCTGTCATTCTAGCATGGATGTAAGAAATTGACATTTGGTCCATGTCAGACAGCATTCTTGGTCTTGAACTCCCTCTGCTGGTGAAATGCATACACTGCAAATTATCTGAGACAGGTCAGGTATGCTAAGCTAAACGCACACACAACTTTGAGAGCCACTAAGGTTTCCTGCAGCTATGGAAGACAAAAATGGTATATTGCATTTGGTGGATTTTATAAATGATATCTATGAAAGGTGAGCATTTGTCTGAAATATTATCTGTCAAAGCTTACTGTGAACATCACCCCATAGGTGGATTTGTCATTCTGAACCAAACCATTAACATTGTGTTATGAGGACAAGATAAAAAGGTGGTCTTATATCCAATATTTTGAAACAGTTGGAGCTAAAAACCTGTAGTACACTTACTGGCCACTAAGGGGCCTTATTGCCACAAAGTATCCCAAATGTTTGGTTAAGACACACACATATCACACACACATTTCACACTCACACGCCAACAAAATCTCATGATCACAACCCCTTGAGTTATAGTTCAGCTTTAGGCTGGCTCACTTGTCTATACACGGTATCAGACTATTAAAGAGAACTTGTGATGAGATGTGAAGAGAAGTGAGAGGGGGCATCTCACTGTTCATCAATATCAACTCTTCACTGGGACAAGAGGGCCCAGATAACATTGATCTGACAGACAGGTCCTCTGGTATGTGTCTGATGTCTTCCAGACCTCTTTCTAACTTGACCTTGTGGGAACCTGCAGGGCTCTCAGCCTGTAATAGAATAGAGAAAGAAGCAGACTACTTTAACTGCAGTTTAATTGTATTACTTTAAGGAGTGTACAGTCAGGGGACTAGCATGCCTGGCTAGACTGGCCAGTCTAGATCCACCTAGATCAGACCAGACCAGACCAGACTAATCCCATGTTGTTCTCTTCTAAACTCAATACACCAGTGAGTCTCGTGCCTTCTATGTTAACAGGTCAGGGCCAGCATTACCCTCTCCTCTCAACCCCCGATGCCCCAGGCGTTTGTTTACCAGACTGTGAGCAGTTCACAAACAAACAGACAGCACAGAGGGACTGGAACATGCCCTGCAGGACCTGTCAACAAGAGCCACCGTCCCATCTCAGAGAGCTGCAGGCAGGTATAACACTGTTTCTAGATGAAGCCGAAATACCTGAATGTGGGAAGTGAAATGCCAGGCAGTTTGTTCGCGTGTTGTAGGAAAGATGCAGCCACAGTTTATTGAAAGTTCAAACCCACATCAGGGTAAGACGCATGGATACTTTTTGGTCTTCGTACATTATATTCTACACAATGAGCCAACCCAACCTCAACAGAAGATGAAGTACCTGGCTGCTACCTCCAGCATTGATGCTGGGCCAGCGTAATCAATGACCATGTGCAGAGCAAGAAGAGCCAGACATCCTCTTATCTGTTTGAAGTGGTGATTGAAGAACCAGGAGTTGCTTGAGGGACACGAGAGAGCAGCTGCTAGCTGGGCATGCTGCACGCAGACAGGCTGCACGCACACAGGCTGCACGCAGACAGGCTGCACGCAGACAGGCTGCACGCACACAGGCTGCACGCAGACAGGCTGCACGCACACAGAGCAAACCATACCTGATCTCTATCAGACTGGGAGACTCTTAAGTCAAATCACTTTCTAAGATACACTAAAAGAGATGGCTCTTGATCTAGTGATTTAAGTGGCCGCATTAAGCAGTGCAGTTTAGTACGTGCACCGTGAACAAGAAGCAATTAAGCTTAAGCTTAAGCAGGGAAAACAGTGGCAGAGTGAACCTAATTACCTCAAAATCAAATAAGGAAATCAATCAATGAATTAAATCAATATCAGATTGGTGGGGCAAAGAAAACCCTTGTAATGGTTCCCAGAGGAGTTCAGGCATCTCTGCCTTGTCCACCCTTCCCAGAGACAGCAGCTAAGGATGACACCAACAGCCTGGTCCCTCCACCACGTTCTCATCCCACCAGAACACAAGTCCTTGTATGGCCATAGGATGCACAGCCATGGTACGTTGGTCTACGTTGCTATGGAAGCAAAATAGTCACGGCAAACAACATGTAAAGCAACAGACCAATCAATCAATGCTGGAAGAAGGAAAACGTACAGCAAATTAGGTTCTGTGTAGCGTCAAGCAGTGTGTAGTTACTACACACTGTAGTATAAACAAATGAGCTGTTGGAAGTTTGAAACTGGTATGTGTTACAATTCTATGACAACATTAGATTAGAACAAACTCTGTGTTCATATACAGTGGAAGAAGGCCATTGCCAGACCACAAGGGTACATTGTACTAGTGTGTACAAGCAGTAGGCAAGAAACGGCTGTCTCCATTGAAACTGATCACTGCCATGGAATAACATGTCAAGTGTGTGAGTAAGCAGACTTTTCTCTGATTGGCTCAGACATTCTCTAATCTACTTTAATTGGTTGAATTCTTCGTCACAATTACTCCAAGTAATCAGTCTATTGTGTTGACGAAGTTCTGCTGAGGCCCTATGGTGACCGACTGCTCATGTCAGGAGAGTGATGTCATTAGAATACACCACATGAGAAGGGGCTGGGGCCAAACGTGATGTCATAACATTGTGCTGTACCGATCTCACCTTATTGGTTCAGTAAACCTTCATGTATCAACAGAGCTAAAGAACACAGGGTTTATTTGCGAGTCCTCTATATGTAATAAATATATAACAAAGAATCTTTCTGTAAACTGCCTTGACTGTGTCTGTCTGTCCTTCTGTCAATCGGTCGGTCTGTCTGTCTGTCTGTCTGTCGATCTACCTGTCTGTCGATCTGTCAGTTGGTCAGTCAGTCTGTCTGTCTGTCTGTCGATCTGTCTGTCTGTCTGTCTGTCTGTCTGTCGATCTGTCTGTCTGTCCGTCTGTCTCTGTCTGAGTGAGGTCAACTCCTGCTGGGACTCTGCCAAGAATCTCCTAGGCAACGGACACACGAGCCACAAATAGAACACCACATAGAATATTCCTACGCTGTGCTGTGGCCACACCAGACCAAACCACACACTCCACGCTTATCCCTCCACTTTGACACACAGTAGAGCCAGGGAACACGAGAGATAGTGGCCTGCAAAAGAACAGGCTTCTGAGACGACTCTCGTCTGCAGATAGCGTCAACAGTTTCACCATATCTTCCACACTGATATCGTAATGCATACTAAATTCACATATAGCATTGAACATAGTCAAGTCTTTAATTGGTTGCTGAATGTTAAAGAGAGCTTTGTTACCATGACTGAAATGTTATCTTTTCACATCATAAACTAGGTTAAATACTCCTTCTTACTTAAAGACCAGATAGGAACCTGGAGCCTTTCTGCTCCTGGAGTAAGATCTACATCTAGGTCAGACTATTGAAATCCTTCTCTATAGGATCAAGGTTTGATTGAGTTTGTCTGGACCAAAAGTATCAATAGAACCATTCTAAAATGACAGACCCCACCCAGCTGCATTGGGACATTCAGGACAAATAGCAGCATTCGAAAGGATGTCATATTCTATTTAAAATTCTCTATTTCATCTAGCACTTATTTGCACGTCAACATGGAGAGACTCTTCTGGTTTATCATCCTCAGAGGGATGTTCTAAGCATGACCAGGAGAGATATGCAAATGACCCTTACAATGACATCTCTGCTGTCATGGTAACACCACAAGTGCCATGTGGCCGCTGGCAGGGGGAGAGGGATAGAGGGGGAAGAGAGGGTGATGGGGAGGAGGGAGTAAGGCAGATGTTGATCTTTTAAACTAGGGCTGTCGGGTCTCCAGATACCACTGTCTCTCTCCCTCCCTTCCGCTCTGCGAGAGACAGGGAGAGAGAACAACCAAGAGGATCTGACCTCGCTCTTGTCGAATTCTCTATTCCATCTAACACTCATTCTCACTTTGCTTCTGTTTCCTTCTCTGTCTCTGTCTACCCCGCCCTCTCTGTCTCTGAGTCTCCCTAGCTGTGATATTGGAGGAAGACAGGCAGAGGCAGACAGACAGCCAGGCAGATAGACAGGCAAATAGACAGGCAGACAGACAGACAGACAGACAGACAGACAGGCAGGCAGGCAGGCAGGCAGGCAGGCAAGCAGACAGACATACAGGCAGGCAGGCAGGCAGGCAGGCAGGCAGGCAGGCAGGCAGGCAGGCAGGCAGGCAGGCAGGCAGGCAGCTTTCAGTCCTGACAGCTCCCTCCCCCACTGGCAAAGGAAGAGGGCAACCCTGGCATGTCATGCAACTGCCACTTCTGCTAGGAGGTCAGACTTAAAGAGAGGGAGGAGATAGGGGAGAAGGTGGGGGAGGAGATGGGCAGGCGGGGAAGAAGATTTTAGCACTCTAAAAAAAGGACATGCAGAGAGTATGGCTACCTCTCACCTCTCACAGGGTCACTCATAAACAGCTGCCAACACGCCGGCTTGATTGATTTAAAAGTCATCTTAATAACTTATTAAGTCATCTTTGGCCCACATACTGTTGTACTGTGGTGTAAATATTTCAACATGAAAGATAACATATTTTTTGTTGATACTACCATTGATTTAAACTCACTGGGTTTTTTTTAAAGAAGGATGTGTGGAATGAGCCCATCCTCTCTCACATCAGGCTGAGTCTCTGCTCTGTTCTGCAGCTCTGTTGTACGTGCTGTTTAAGCAACGTGGGTCTGCTTTTGCTCAGAATTCCCCAACCAAAGAGAGGAGCTTTCCGCAGTCAGCAAAGCACCACATAAAAGCACCTGGCATCACACACGCATGCACGTACTGTACCAACACACACACTCACACTCAGCCCTGTGTCAAACGTGAGAGAGCAGGCAGGATAGAAAGCATGTGGCGAGGGGGCGTGTTCCTCCGCCGCGTTCATGACGAGGGTACACAGCACGATGCTGAGATACACACACACACGGGACGAGGACACACAGCGTGACAGAGAGGGGACGGCCAGGGCTGCTCCTCTAGGCCAGGGGCCAACACACAGGACTCAGGCTGCTGCTCTGTCTATCCTTCACCTTGCTGCTTGGAATATGGTGCTACTAGGGCTGAGCCTTATTCCAGAACATTCCTGGTCTGGTCTGAGGGGGCTTCACCTAACTAGGTACAAACAAGAGGCTGTGTCTCCAAGGGGTTTGAACTAAACTGACTGCAGTCACTCTCGGAGTCTCTGGGAAACTATGCTCTCTCTCTCTCTCTCTCTCTCTCTCTCTCTCTCTCTCTCTCTCTCTCTCTCTTTCTCTCTCTTTCTCTCTCTCTTTCTACATCTCTCTCTATATATGTATATTCTGTTTCGTCTCTCTCTCTCTATTCTCTTATCTCTCTCTGTCTCTCCTCTGAGCTCCCCCATCCCTTTATTTCTCATTTTCGTTTTCACTAAAACAGCATGACATCATCACCTAGACCGCGTTGCCATGGATGCGTGGTCACATTGGACTACACACATCATCATCACATGCACTTTACCCATCAATCAAATCTAATCAGCATAAGAAATAAGAAGCCTTGCCCTGTAACAGGCTACAGCATCAGTTTACATTGTATCTAATAAAAAGGGCATCTGTGTGTGTCTATGTGTGTCTGTGTGTGTCTGTGTATGTGTGTGTGCAGGCGTGTGTGTCTTTTTGTTTTTATGCGTGCATGTACATGAGTTCATATCCTGACAATACAGTACTGGACAGTTCTCCTAAAGAGCAAGGCCTCTGTTTGGATTACCTTTAGTAAGAAAGTAGTCTAAGTATGAGACCTGTCTCAGTCCACTGTGCCGCAGTATAGCTGTTAGTCTGCTGCAGGTATTGGGCAGCACACACTGATCTATGGGGTAGTTTCTCACTGTATCTCTGTCCCCTTCTGCTCCATTCAGCTGCGGCTGGGGCCTTCTGCTTAGTCAGTCCTCATTAGGCTAAAACAGCCAGGGGTGTGGAGATGAAGCTACGCTACCAGCTACTGACTCTGTACACATCAGCACTTTCTCTGGAATCAACTTATCAACCTGGGACTGAAGAATCAGGTGCTAGCAGACTATATAGCTTGGAAAACAAGAGGAACCCAATGGAGATTCGAGTTAGCCTGCGAGGCTAAACCATAACTACCTTGAGACAAGGGAGGTGGAAGCCTAATTAAGTCAGGTTGTCGTTGGTCTTGATTAATGGCTTAGGTTGTAGTAAACGAAAAAAGGGCTGAACCCATTTTCTTTACCACTGTTCAATAGATGATGGTCCTGTACCTTTTCAGTCAGAGACTGAATGTTGTAATTATTTGCAGACGCATACTGTACAACACGAAATGTAGCCCTTGGGAGAAAAATGGCCATCAAATTGAACGTATATACAGTATAAGTTAGATTTCCCCAGACACGACAAGATGACATTCCATAGGAGCCAGCAATGCTACCATGCGTTCCCAGAGTTGTGTTGCGGTTGTAAGTCACTCGCGGTTGTAAGCGGTTGTAAGTCACTCGTACTCTTATTAAAGGTCTCCAAGACAACCCCCTGACAACATGATTAGCACTGTGTCAGAAAACCATCTTGTGATGACACTTCAGTGTCAAGGAAGGGCGTCATGTGATTCCAAACCACCTCTGCTACAACACAGCAACACACCAGCCACCAGCCAGCCACACAGAGGAATGGGCAGCCTGTATTAGACCACATTGGCTGGAGAGTGCTGAACAACTAAATGACTTGCATCTAAGTCTTGCACTGTTCACAGAACGTGTGCTTCAGTGACTACAAACTACTTTAGGGAAATCATAAAAACATGTTTCAGGTGATCGATACACAAGTGAACTAACAAGAACATGCTGAGGACGAGTGCCATTTATTTTGCACAGATCATTCAGCATTTTCCAGGAAAATAGCACCCGTGTGTAGCTTTTCTGCAGCATCAGGGCTGAGTCACTTAGCTACCACCTCCAAACTAGAGAGAGGGTGTTAGAGAGAGAGAGAAAGAGGGAGAGAGGCACAGGAAAGAGAGGGGGAAAGAAGTGTGCAAAGGAAAGGGGTGTTCCCTTGTGAACATGGACAGATCTCTATATATGAACCAGACAGACGCGGTCCAGCCAGAAGAACACAGAGTCATCCTGCTCCAGGGGTGGTCGGCCAAAACCAGCATGTCCTCACTGTCTGCCTCAGCAAAAAACACAATATGGCCCAGCAAAATGGCTCTGCTGGCATCAGCCAGCATACAGTTAACACAACGTTATGATACACAAGCCATATTTAGCTGAATAGGATGTTAAAGTGCATCCTAATTAATTTGCCAAATGAATTACTATCACCCTGCGATGGATCAGATAAAACCAATTAAATAATTAAACTATAGGGTGCTATTGCGGATTCAATCAATTTTAAGGTCACTTTATTCAAGTTTTGCTTATGAAGCTGAATGTGATCCAAATAAGATTTATGGAAACATTGCAGGTAGACTGCTACTGTACTTCCGTTGTACAGCTAGATGGTAAGGAATATTTATAGGGATGGGGTCTTCTTCTGGCCCTACGACAAGGATCCTAACTACTCACTGCTCACAAGTACACACACACACACACGTCCACAGGAAGGAGCTTTCTAACCATGGCTGTAGGAACACTATCAGGTTCCTTGAGGACATAAGAGATCCTGGGAACGGCAAGCCCTGACTCGCCCTGACTCGCCCTGACTCACCCTGCCTCGCTCCGTCTGCATCAAGGAAAGTTCCGGAATGCTGCCGCCGCCAGTGCTGGACATTCCAACCTGGATTACAGGCAGGAACATAACCTAATCTGGGGCTGAGGCAGTTAGAAGGGAGAGCATCTGAGATGCAGTCACACTGCAGGCTTTTGGTAATGGTGGAGGTGATTGTGATGAATGGTGGGCATGGTGGTGGAGTGAGGATGGAAGGGTTGAGTATGGTGGTGTTGGTGATGACTGTGGTGGAGATGATGGTGGTTGAGGAGGTGGTGGAGATGGCACAAGGGCTGATGATGGTATTAGTGGTGGAGGGGACAGGATGTTAACAGTGATGATGATTTGGGGAGAAGACCCCACATGTCGTGGGGTGCTCAGCCCCTAACCACCCACCTACCTCATCCAAATGAACCAGTATTGGAGTTTGGATTAGGACTGGAGAGATTGTGGAGTGGAGGTTGGTGTATGTGGGCAGTGTTGTATAACCCATTAACCATACATTCCTGTAAATGAAACACTCACCTGTCATATATTGACTGGTCAGTGAATATGGATACACGCACAAGTACATTACGCAAGAGTTACTCCCACAACAATCACCACAAATACTAACTAGATGACCCTGTTTACTCCAACAGTTCCCGATAATGTTCTTTACTCAAATTCAGGGAGGCAGATGAGAGCATTTTAACTCCAGGACATGAGTCATCAACATGTGTTCAATCACCTGTGTGAACAACCCAGTAACATCCAATGACAAGTATGTGTTTGTGTGCGTGTGAACAGACACCAAACACACACCAAACACAGTTAGACGCTCAACTGAGGAGTTCAAGATTTAATTGTGTAAAGGAGAGGAGGGTGAGAGCGAGAGGGAGGGAGAGAGGGAGAATGAGAGAGAGAATGACAGAGATAGAGACATTGAAAGAGAGAGTAGGGAGAACAAAACAAGCAAGACTTTCCTTTTCAAGTGTCTTTACCTTTGGTCCTATTTATTCACCATTATTAAATATTTCCAAGGAGGTTTACCAAGAAATCTTTTGTGTTTTCAGAGAGAGATGGAGATGGAATTAGAGATAGGATGAGAGAAAGGGCCAGAATCCAAATGTACAATATGTCTGCTATGTGTGTCAGCAAAATGGTCTCTTCCTGTTACCCTCCCCTACTCCTCAGTACACAAACTATCTCTCTTACATAAACACACTCACACACACACACACACACACTGAGTGAGCCTGCAGGGACCCTATGAGGCTCACTTCCTGCTTGGCTCCCCAATTAGAACTCTCTACGTCCAGATTGGCTTTAAATTACATGGTGTAGTGAAGTCGCTCTAAAGTGAATCTGGGGTTGGCGCCGGGGCTGGGGCTGGGGTTGAGGCTGGGGTCGAGGGCTGTTGTGTTTTATTAATCATTGTCATATAAACAAATGTCAAACAGCCAACAGATGATGACGGTGATGTGTAATTTTGTCAAATGATGTGCAGTATTCTGCGTGCCTATTAAATGTAATATTCATACTGTTTTCCACAACCAACATCATAACAGAAATGCGTGCGTCTCTCTGTCTCTCTGTCTCTCCCTCTTTCCTTCACAGCAGGGCTCTGGTTACCATGGCTACAGCCAATAACACACCTGCCAAAGCTACAGGTCCCCCATGTAGACAACGATCTTTCTCTCTCTCTCTCTCTCTCTCTCTCTCTCTCTCTCTCTCTCTCTCCCTCTCTCTCTCTCTCTCTTTCTCAATTCTCTCCAGGCTCACCCTCTCCCTCCGCCCTTTCTCGCTCTTCTCCTTTTCTCTTTATATTCTCTCTCTCGCGCTCTCTCTCCCTCGTTCTCTCTCTACCCCTCCTCCTCTTTCTCATATTCACAAGCAGTGACCTATAAAACCAGCCCTATGTTGACAAGAACAGTGATTACGTAGAAAAAAAACGTGTTTTCTGAAGCATACTCTTCTATCCCGACAATGCTGAAAAAGAAACCCTGCTTTTAGGGCTCACAGGAGGGAGTGTCTCGCACGCGTTGGATTTCACTAAGATCAAATGCGACACCTTTAACAGTATTCGGTATGAGCTCATCAGCGTGGTGTGATCCACGGAGCTTTAGTCTGTCAGTCTTGCTACTTAAACTCTTCTCCTTCACACAGACAGGCTAGAAAACCACCCATGTGAGCACAGCTACGTAAAAACAAGCCACATTTCAAGAGTCAAGAGGCAGTAAATAAACTCACTCCTTCCCTCTCCTCGCCCTCTGAAGAACCAAATCTCTTAATTGTCTTTACGGAGCCTGTTCAGATCGACAACCAGGATTATTCACTGCTTAGGGTGCGTTCATCTCTAAAGGGTGTTAATCCACTCAACTGGGGATTGTTTTTTCCTAACAATGCAAATACTTATTTCAAATATCAACCAATAGATAAGGGGCAAACAGAAATGATAACACCCCATGTGTAGTGTGTAGATGTGAGGGTTAGCTCACAGGGTTAACTGTGTCTACAGGGTAATGGGATGCTGTGTGTCCCTAGCAACAGGTTGGGAAGGTAGGAGCAGTAATGGGAACCTGTTTTAGCCATAACAACAATCTCTCATCTTCCTTCCTTCCCTCTACTCTTTCTACTTCTCCTCTTTCTTTTATTTAACCCTCTTCTTTATTTCTCTTCATTATTTTGTTCCTCTCTTCACTCTTCTGATCTCCGCTTCTCTCTTGCTCCTCATCTCTCCTCCACCGCTCTCCTTCCTCCTCTCATCTCACTTGCCCTCCCCTCCCCCCACTTCTCTCCTCTCATGCCCTCCTCTTTCATTCCTCTCCTACCCCAAAGAGAAATGGTCACTGGCAAACTACAAAGCCACTTTTTTTTTCCTTATCACCTCCTCTCCACACCCGGGGCCAAACAAAGGAGGTGTCCTCCGTCCCTTCCGTCCCCCCGCCCCCTCCGTCCCCTCCGCCCCCCCTCCTCTCTTAGCCGGCACCTGTTGCTCACCCATGTAAGAGACCTGGGGCAGAATCCACCCCAGCCCATTAGCACACAAGTAAAAAGGCTGAGCAGGCAGGAAACACAGTAGTAACACCATGTAAAGTTCTGCTTACCAAGCAGGTTCAATTGCACTACATACCCTCCAACCAGCCTGTCCGGCCAATAAATTCTAAAGTCTTAGCCAGCAGATTGTGCCCCCTGGAAGCGTTGCAGAAGCTGAGAGGAGCACACTGTTGAGTGTCATCCCTCTGCTCTAGCAGCCATTGTTTCGTGTGGATACCATTGCATTCTCTGTAACAGTAACAGGTGCCTATATCCTGCCCATTCTTTCAGACTGTTTTCATTAGAACAGCACTTTCAGAATTCGGTAGCTGTTATCCATCATTGCACTTGATATACTTGCTTCGAGCACACCTCTGTGACACGTTGCCTTCAGCGGGATCTCAACCACAGCCCAGTTCCAGAACAAACCGCGAGCTCAAAGTCTCTAAACGTATTTGCTTATGAACGAAGCAGCAAATACTGTTCATTTCACTGTCAGCTCAACAACAGTACAAACAGCACCAGGTCGTCTGTTTTCTTTTCTCTTTCTCATCGCTTCCTTTTTCAAACAAATCTGTCAGTATAGGTCAGCACACCAGTGTGTTGTTTACAGACACCCCGCTGTGTTTATCTTTGTTAATAACAGCCACCTCTAATAGACACAACAGAGATCTCAGTAAATCTCTGGAAGATCTCAGTGGATCTCCTGTTACCTTCTTGCCTTTCTTCTTTCGGTGCGAAGGGGCAGTCCTGGCTGGAGTCCTCTCCCTGGCCTCCTCACTCATCCTGGCTTCTGGACCTTTCCTGGTCCTTAGTCCAGCATGAAGTGCCCAGCCACAGAGGAGCAGCTGCTTCTGGAGTGTGGTCGCTGGGTGTCCAGAGCTCACAGCTCCCTAGTCCATGAGCAGAGAAGCCTGCCTGACTACTTGCCCCAGAGCCTGGCTAGTTCGCTGGGTAGACTGAGTCTCTCTCTCTGTCTCTGTCTCTCTCTCTTGCTCTCTCACACACACACACTTTCATATACACACTATTCTCACTCACACAAGCTCACTTTCTGGCACGCTCACACGCGCAGACACACACATACCTCCAGTGTCTTTTCCACGAACACACTCACGCACACTTTCTCCAGTTGCACTGCTCAGCCTCCGGATGCCTCTATCTCCCACACACTCCAGGAGTCAGGGAGCAGAGCTCTGATGAGAAGCAACAGTCAGAGTCAGATACACAGAGAGATGAAGATTAGTATGGATCAATAATCCGTGGGCTACAGTAGTCACTTCTGCTCTGCTGGTTTGGCTTGGTTCAGCTTCCCACCACACCACAGATCTACGAGGAGCGCACTTTTCTACCGGCTTCTCCCTCCCTCGATTTCTCTCAAGCTAAATGGCACTAATGGAGAAAACTCCCTCCCTTGCTCTCCTTGGCATGGGTGGGAGGGTGGGTGGGTGGGTGGGTGGGAGAGAGGGAGGGAAGTAGCGAGGGAGGGAGACAGAAGGAGGGTGAGAAATAGAGAAAGAGAGAGAGAGGGGCAGGGACTCAGAGAAAGAGAGGGAGGGAGGGCGAACGGGAGGGAAGGAGCGATGAGGAGATGGTGAGAGACAACCAGTAAAAGAGAATGAGAGGCAGATAAAGAGAGAAAAACAAAGACAAAAAAGGTTAGGGAGAGAAAAAACAGAGAGAAAAAAAACAATGACAAATCAGTGAGATGGTGTGAAATACAATGAGAGAGCAGGATGAGAGAGAGCTGTTAGAGTGATGTGTCTTTCTTCTACACTATCTCTATCCTCACTACCAGAGTCCACTCTGTGTTTTAGCGAGCAGCCTAAAGTCCTTCTCAAGAGGGGGGCAGAGGAGAGAAATCCACACAGCAGCTGAGACAGGGGAGTGACTGTCCCTTAGTGCTCCCGGTGCCTTGGCACCAGTCGGTAGTGTCATCATGACTACCACTACCTCATACTCACCACTCACGACACACACACACACACTCGGTGACACTGAGAGAGGGGGGGGGGGGTTAAGGGAATCCCTACATGAGACAGACGAACATTTCTCAGTTTCCAATTTCTAAGATGTTAATAAAGAACCCTAAAATGAGTCCCTCCTGGTTTCCCAGACCTGCTGGATTACCTCAGATTGCTCCTAAGTCCCGGTGTGATTACATCTTGATCCACCTCTAGCCAGTGAAACCAGACCACATGTAAGAGGCATCAGCCTGGGGTAGGACAAGTCAGCCTTCAGCTAGGGTCTGTGTGTGCTAGGGACCTGTGAGGGGGGGGGAGGTGGTGGATGGGGGGTAGCTGCCTGTTTCCATCCCCATGACAACTTCATGACTAGATCAGCAGGGAGAGACGGAGCTGCACAAACGATGGTTGGATAGGACAGTGGTAAGATGGAAAGGGATGAGGTCTGGCATGGTTGCAACATTTACATTCTCAACCTCTCACCGTTTTTTTTTTTTTTTTTTCAGGCTGGCATCATTCTTGTGGGCGTAAATATGCTTCGACAACGTGCTTGAAGGAATGTGTGTGAAAGCTGCTCTTCTCCTAATCAAGCTGAATCGATCCAGACCGCTCACTCTGATGGTAGTGAAGTATAGATCCAGCTTCAGACACATCTTCATCCTGATCCTCTAGAGGAAGGTTCTTTGTCTCCCGCTGAAGCCGCTCCATCCTGCCCTCTGCTGGACAGCAATAGTTATGACAGAAACAAGGTACATCTATGCAGAGTCCAGGGAAGATGTACTCGTTAATCAAGACGAGCAGGTTTCAGGTTGAAACGCAGATTGTTCCTTCAATCGGGGATGTTTTATCAAGAAAGACCTGGACAGATAGGGTTTATTCTATTATGTGGATTGCATACATCGTGTGCTTAAGTGATGTGCTAATGTACCGTTTAAAGAAGCAATGAGCCCATTCAGTTGAATTCAAACCAATAGCAACAGATGCCACCTGAAATATGTAGAAGCAGCACTCTTCTTCCCTCCATCTCTCCCTTCATCCCTCTATTTCACCCTCCCTAATTCTGAAAATAACACAAGTCCTGTCGCTCTAGTGTTCCTCTGCCTGCCTCGCCCTCAATTCACTCTGGCAGGACTAGACTAGACTGCACACACACACACACACACACACTAACACACACATACTCCCCCTCTCCCCCAGACACACACACATGATCACAAACTGGATCTGAGGCCACACAGTGTACTTAACCCTTATACAGCCTCTAGTCTCCTATCTTATTTCCTGTTTTGGGGGCTTGTGAAGCCAGCTAGAGTAAACACAGGAACCACATGGTCAGGGCACACCTCCTACAAGGCCAAACCCATCCACATGTTGATTACATAAGCAACACCTGTATTCCACCTTGTTCAGAGCTCAGAAGTGCCCCGTCATGTTGTCTCTGTCTGTCTCCCTCTCTGCCTCCCACGCAGAGAAGTGTTAGTTTTCCAGTCAGCACACACACATATGCATGCATAAGAACATGCAGACACATCCACACAGACATAGGTCCTGGATACAATAGCTTAATAACTACTGTCAAACAAACCCTGAAGGGACTGTTTTCAGCCTGTAACTAGACAATAGGAGAAATGCAAAGACATATTTGCCTTTGTCATATTTACTGTACTCCACACAGCCTGTTTCCAAACTGAGATCGCATACTGCTGTTTGTTTTAGAAGGTCAGAGATGCCAAATAAACACTCCTCTGCCAAGGGTCAAAGGTCAACAGGGGTCACACCCTGTTTTGCAGGCATAGATTGGCAGTCAAGAAGAGTCTCTCTTCCAGGAAACGTAGAGAAGACAGTGGGCTCCTAATGTGGATGACATAAATAGGAGTGTGGAAAGATCTGCTCACTTGGACTGTCCACATCCCACTGTGCTAAGGAATGTAGCACTTATCCTTCAGTCACTGAATTTGTCTATTTTTCTCTCCCTTCGCCTCCCTCTGTCCATCTTTCCCCTCTCCCTCTCCCTCTCTCACACTCTCTCTCTCTCTCTTGGTCTCTATTTCTCTCTATCTCTTTCTCTACAGTGAAGCTATAGGATCAAATCTATCTGTTTTGTAAAAAAGAAGATTTGCACACAAAACGGTTAAGTCCACATTAGGAAAGCTGTCTTTATTCAGGGTCCCACAATCCACAACATAAACATCTTATGAGGTCATCAATTTGAAGCATGGGATGTTGTAGGATAATACTATGGGTCTACTGTCACAGAATAAACTAAATAGCAGGAAGTAGCTATATTTAGGTCTCCTTCTCCTTGTTTGTAGATTTCACTTCAGGATTTGTTAGGGTCTGCCCTGGACAACCATCCATGATAACCTATGACCTTCAGTGTCTCGCTCACATCCAGCCCAACCCCCTATTAGAGCAGCTAACATGAAACACAGTCTGATGTGTGTTCATGTTCCTCAGCTTGGCTCACCTTTTCCTGTGTCTAAAACGGACAGAGAGAGATGCTCAACACAATAGTCATGATTTCACACAGCAAACAGTGGAACAGTGGAACCACAACACACAACCTAGTCCGTTCCACTTCACACTGGTGTGTTACAAGTGTGGTAACAAGGTGAAAGTACCAGGTGCTTTCTATCGAAACCAACAGTTATATATACTGCTGAGGGACTTTCCATTGACGAGTAACTCTTATCTTTGGAATCTTCAAATATGGGCAATATGAGATTTGAAGATTTGCTGATAGTCCACTAAACTATCACAGGCATGTTCAGACAAGATCTACTGTCGATGTGTATGTGTGCATGTATGTGCGTGTGTATGTCTGTGTGTGTTAAGTACGTGTCACTGCATGCATTTGTGCATGCATGTGCACTGTGCGATCAGATTTTTTACAAATCAATCTTGAACAGCCATCAGGCTGACAACTCCCTCATCAAACAAGACCTTTAAGACAACTTTTACGACCATTAAACCAGAAACTTCCACTGGTACCCTACAAAGCAGGATGCCTCACAGCATGGACTTATTCAATAAACCAATCGTGAAGGATATAGCCACGTGACATCGCTGAACACTTGGAAACATCCAGAGCGCACCGATCAGACCAAGCAGCAGCATTCTGCACAAGCCAAAACCTGGATTAAAGAACCTGTTATACCCATTCTGATCATAAGCATGTTATACAATGACTACTTTTGGAAAAACAAGTTCAAGAGACACACTGCACATGAGGTTACAGTATGTTCTATGGTTCTCGTGTTCTGGGACGCCACTAGAACGTGCTCACACAGCCCTAACAGAGCAACGAGAATCCGGATCTGATTAGACTCTGGTGTTGCTGTGCAGGACATCAATGCAACAGCAGAGAGTACTCTGTCAGAGTACATCTCTGTGCTCCCTGGCTAGAGAGAGACAGGGGTGGGGGATGTGACACGAAAGATGATGAGGACTAATAAGCTAGATCTACTTGACATGAGAGGAGGAGCGGTGAGAAGGATGGTCGAGGAGAGGAGGGAAGAGGAGCGAAGAGGAGATGGTGTAGGGCAGAAGAAGAAAAAAAAAACTAAAAATGAAATCCCTACCCCTCCCCCTCCATATCAAAATCGTTTAGTGTCCACAATACAATACAGCATTGATTGTGAAACTGAATTCATTTGTTTTGGTTAAATATATCTTAGATTGTGTCATCGTGACATCATAAATCTGGTTTCAGTAAGATGCCCACTCCCAGATTCCTGGTCAGAGGACAGATGTTCAACAGACAGCCTGTAAGAACAGTATGTTAGATCAGGCAGATCCAGTCGTGTGTTGGCAGATCCAGTCTTGTTGTTTTAGCTGTCTGATAAGATCAGCCCAGGTGAGCAATGAGAAGACTCCCCCGTTAAAATGTTTCGAAAGACTTTAAAGATAAGAGAGCATTGACAGGAAAGGGTGCTGTTCCTGCCAAACACAATGAGGTTGTCTAAAGCAACCCTTCCATAAGTGGGCTCAATGAGCCCATCGATGTTCTGTCAGATTCAGAGAAGAGCAGAAAAGAAATATGTAAGATTTGACAGAGTAGGGCAGCTGCATTCTACTGATAAGAGACATTCTACAAGAGTCTGTCCATCATACTTCCTCATTCAAACCTGGAGGACGATGACAAACCACATGGAGGAAGACAGTGAGGCTAAAGAAGGAGAGAGAGAGAGAGAGAAAGAGAGAGAGAGAGAGAAAAAAAAGAGAGAGAGAGAGAGAGAGAGAGAGAGACATTATACAAATCCACGTGACTTCCTGACTGGGAGTTCCGTGCCGGAGTATCACCATGGTAACAAAAACAGCATGGTTTCTCCATGACAACCTGCATGCAAAGGGAATATTAATTCATGAGCTAATCAAAGGGTCCAAGTAATCTGCCGTGATGCTCAAAATAGATTCTAAAGGGATATCTAGAAGTCATATTAAATAATTGAATAACCAATGTGTCATTATTAAACTTCTGGTTTCACTTGTGTGTTCTGTCTACACGTTTATCTAATTTAGAAAGTGAGTGTTTGTGTGAGTGTGAATGTGTGTTTTAGTCAGTGTGGAAAAACAGATAGAAGAATAGGGATCAGGTAAGATAGTAATGGACAGAGAATACTGTTCCAGGAAGTGAAGTGTTCAGGCCTGGGATCTAAACCAGCTGTTGACTAAACTCCATGTTTACTTCCAGCAGGCCACTTAGCATGCACCTGTCCATGGCTGTTAACTGTAACACGAAGGTGTGTAATATACAGGCATGTTAACACCTCACCTTTCTGGTTGTTGTGCTGGTGTTTTCACCTGACAGGTGCTGTGTCAGCGTGTGTTACCATGTTACCAAATACACGATCAGCTGCTTCAAAAGATGGCCAACCTCCTGCCTAACAGTAATGACAACCACCATAAATACCAATTTACAAGACAGCAGCTGTCATTTGGACCCCTAGTCAACCAACAGATCAGTAATGCTCTAAGTACCTGACTAGATCAGCACTCTAATCAAGTAATACAAAGAAACTAAAGAAGACTCCCTTGCACAAACATCTATATAATAACTGTGGAGTCTCTCATTCTGTGGGATTAAAAACAGGAACTCTGAGGAAATAGAGCCGAGTGCAATAGATTACAGTAGAGTTTAGTCGAGTCCTCATCATGTACTAATCACTGATGTAAACCAATTTGGGGAAAGAACTGCTCATATTTCTTCAACTTTTCAAGATTTTTTTTCCGTGAATATTTTTGTAAACCTTTAGCAACTTTTCACTGTGGCCACACCAAGAATTGTTATTAAAAGAGACAAGAATTTCCATTTGGAGACAGTTCATTTTTCATTGGTACCAGGTGAGTAAAAAAGACAGTTGCAAGAGCAGCAAGTGCAACAGCCTAACCGCACTGTTGACTTATTCAAATCCATTAAGCGGCATAGGATTGTCTCCACAGTGCAAACGCATGTACTACTGCGTCACAGATGCTGACATGCTTCACAGATGCTAACATGCTTTACAGCTATACACATTTTCCCACTCTGTAATTCAAACATATTCCACTCATTCCAAACACATACAGCTGCCGTGACATGGTGAAGAGTAACAGTATTGATCCCCAAATAATAATAATAATATGCATGTATAATATAATGGTACCCTGCTCCTTCCACATGGTGATATGAGGGACCCAAGATGGCCACAAACAAACACATTAGACCTTTACCAGACTAACTACCGACTAAAGAGAAGAATCCTATTGACTTAGGCTAAACACATCTGTCACTAATAGACTTTAGGGAGCAAGTAGACCATCACTAAACTACCCTTTACTCTAATGTCACGGTGTAGGATGGTCTCATTCTCCCTCTGACAACCAGCTAGTTACAAACAATACGAGAGCTTCTTGTTCCTGGTAAGTCATCCAAGCTTAACATCTTCCACAGCACACACGGTGGAGAGAACGAAGATCTACGTTTTTATTTCCAGTTCACAGTCAGATTTATCTCTTGTCTTTGTCTCACACACAGAACATGAGCTGAGCGCTTAATGTGGTTTCACAGTGAACTCCACTGAGGTTGCACAGTCAGAAAGTAAAAATAAGAAATGTGATAGGTACCGAAAGCAACAGTGTAACTAGAGATAAAGGATTGGGAATAACCCTGTTCCAGGCATTAAAGCTGTGGTCATTCTTGTACATTTCTCTAACTGACTACAGTTAACACATGGGGTTTGTTTGACATAATTGTGATGACATGATTGGACTCATTGGAAATAATAGCTGACATAATAGCGGACATAATCTGTTGTTGTGACACGCTCCAATCATTGAAGCTTTTGCAAGGGATTGTCAGGCTAAATAGCTTTTTCTCCTTTCTCTCCTCATCCTCTCAATGTGCACTTCTCCCTCTCGGGGAAGAACTGGCTTGGTATTATACTGTCATTCTCTATGTAAGAAACATCCCACTAGTTAGTCCAAGTGCACGGCTGCTTCAAAGGAAGAAGAAGATCAAAGATCCCATAAAGATAGGTGGCTGACTTTTGCCCCAAGTGACGTTCATAATAGTCTGCTTGAGCTGATGATCTGGTGGTGTGTTTACCACCTTCTAGTAGAGACAGTTTACCTGCAGGCGGAGAGGGTGCAGGGCAGTGTGTTTCATGGAACCAGCGAGTTAGATGTTTAGGATTCCAAAATGGTATTTCGTACATGCAGCACTCTCAACAGAATCTCCCTTTGGTGTTATACTGGACAGAAATGCAAAGCAGTAAGAGTGTAGTTCTACTTTGCGATGAAGAATTATTAACCAACGTGATGCATGCTAAAGTAGAACAGTGCTGGTGTATGAGTGACCGAGTCATCAGATCCCATTTTAGACACATTCAAGAAAAATACATTTGGTGTGACCTAGCTTAAAGCTTTATTACTGAGATCAAGAACAGACGTGACACAGAAAAAAATGATGACACTGGCAACGCAACATCATGTGTTATTGGGAAACAAAAAGTGGGTTCCTGGTTCAAATCCCAGCCTTGATGGGAGACCTTGCCAACTGCAAATCTGCCTTTAAACAAGGCTCGTTTGCCACTGTATCTGAATACCAGCTCGTCAGTGAGATCATTACAACAGCATCAGTTGTGTGATGTCATCAGTCACAGCTGTATGGTGATGCATACACACACACAAATACACAGTCTCGCTCATAACATCATGGTGGTGAAAGTCAGCTGCATTGTTGTAGAACGTGGTGCTACTACTGCACCTCTCTCTGGACCACCTCTCCTCTATACCAGCCCAGGAGACAGCGACAGAGACGCATTCAAGCAGCAGTGGGGTTTAAGTATATACTGGTACAGGGGCACATTCATCCGCCATATCAGGTCAAGCAAAAACTGAAAGAGACAGTCATTCGCCATTCTGGATCAAGAAGGTAGACAGAGGGATTCATTAAAACACCCCTGTGGGTGAAGGGGAGCCTGACAAAGTGCTTCATTCACGCCGGACCCATTGTGTCTGTCTGCGGCGCTGCTCGGCCCGTCGCCACCCAGTACACGAGGCTCTGACATCATCAGCAGGATCTCTCATCCACCACTCGGTGTTTCAGGGGGGAGATGATTATACAGACGAGGGACGGGGAGGTCAACGTTATCGTGACAGCGGTGAGACGAGTGGTTCCATGAGCCCTTCTGTCTGCCTTTGCACTGCCGAGGTCAGTTGACGTTCAGTCTCCCTAGATACAGGGGTGTGAGAGTTTCAGGTCATTCGTAGACCTCCTTGATACTAAATATCGCTTCTCCAAGAGAGACGAGAACCTCTTGGCCACGACCCAGTGACTCCTCAGAGATCGCATTCACATCCACACATGACTGGATGGAATCCAAGTTTGTACATCTCTATTTTTCAATGCTGTAAAGCACAATTAAAGAAAGCCCTACCCCTGCCTCCCTTCCCCATTGGGCCATAGACATGTCTGCATTCAAGGAGTATGTAATGTGTCTACAGACTAAAGCAGACACACGACTTGATGGCAGGGATCACCCTTGTGTGTGTTTGCATTGTGCCTACAATATCATCAGTCATTTTGGTGGGAAAATGTGACTGATGGCTTAAGATACAGTCTAGCCAAACATCTGGAGCCTTAGCTGGAAGTATTTTCAGTTCATAGAGATTAATTATTAGAAAATAAATCGTTTATATTACAGTACAATGGCGGTGTGTAGTATGTAGGTAATTTAAACAAATGTTAAAAAAGAATAACCCCACACATTTTCTTATCTGCATATGTAACCGACAATGCCAAAGTCATTTTCAGTGTTATGCCATTGTAAGGAGTAACAAACTATCCAAAGTCAAAATAGTATGAGACTGAGACATTGACATGAGTGATGAATTGTAAACAGTTCAGAGACTCGGTAAGAAAAAAGCATTTACAATTAAGAAGAATGCATTGCACGTTGACCGAAAAGTCGCATTTAATAAGTGTGACAGTGACCGTTTTTACGACCATTTCGTGTCGAGACCTCTTGATTCAAAACTTGCAAAACGGTAAGCAAGTGAAACCACCCCAGTGTGGCACGTTAAAGTGAAAGTATTAACCCATTATCCAAACGCACCGATGTGCAGAGTACACATGTAATTTTCTAAGTATCGCAGGAAAGGACCACACTATTAATCCTCAATCAAGCGTCATCAGGTTAACCAGACCAAAGGTTTACTCACCTGTTCGTCTCCGTGGTCACCTGTAGCGGAAGCCATGTTGGGGTCGAACTTTATAGCTTGTCAGAGAAGTAAC
This sequence comes from Plecoglossus altivelis, assembly GCA_036571765.1. Classification (NCBI taxonomy): domain Eukaryota; kingdom Metazoa; phylum Chordata; class Actinopteri; order Osmeriformes; family Plecoglossidae; genus Plecoglossus; species Plecoglossus altivelis. Next base: position 9,360,961 of record BROE01000007.1, read on the forward strand.
TCTGAAGTTTCAACGTATAAAGACAATTCTTGTGGCAGGTTCAATGTGTTGGATCAAAGCATGCGTATCACATCTAGTATACTATTTCTACTAGCCCAAAAAGGGTATAAGTCTAGAGTGCGTCCATAGAGTGCGAGTCTTTCAGGCAAGCCCCTATCTCCAAGACGCGGGCAGGTAATTCTACTTGTACTATCAGTGTATAACCACAGCTGGCGCGGTGCGCTTTTTACTATGCAACCAAAAGGCGTGGGTGCGGCACAAGAGTTGGTGAATGACAGTATCAAACGACGATGAAATTGTGAAGTGAATTCTACTTCACAATGCTTTGCAACTATAATACATTCACTATTGCCATGTAATTCCAATAATAATAATAATAATTAAAGCAATTGAACAACGGTCTTAGTCAGATCTATAGCTTCCCTGACACTAAACACTAGAGGGCGCAAGAGGATCAGACAGCTGTAGGTCACCTCAACTGTTGATTGGTTATTACAGTAAATACTTCACTTTCACTTTCCACTGCATTATAGTCCCGTTGTCAGTACACACTGATGTCATAAACACGGGCGAATTTAGTTGTGGTCTGAGAAAACTATGTGGTTGTCTAGTTGTGGTTTGTGCAAGCAATGCTGTTTGACAACTTTTTGCAACATGGTATGGTCCTGGTCAGTGATCTCTAGTGAGATCTGTCGGGATATGCTTTCTCATACTCGGTGAAGTTTATTGTGCACTAGCTAATCTCTGACATGCCTGTCCTATTGGTTTTAGCACTAATCTCGGACAGTCAGGGAGCAGACACGCTATTAATCCCACAGTATGTTCACAAGTCCCATAGACCTCAGATCTACTGTTTTGTGCTGATCTGTCAAAATGTTACACAAGCCATCTGCTGCACATGCATACAACCACTTTTTAAAGACTATTTTAGACTTTCAGTAATTAGCCCTACATCTGTGTCTGTTATGTCATGTTTGAGTAAATATATTGGACCTGTGTTGCTCTTTGAATCAAACGAGTCTGTTTGATCCAACTAAATCGTTTTTTAATTATTGTTATTATTATTCAAATAAAGTTCTCATCCCAACGGGGCCTTGTCCTCCCAGGTAGTGACCCATTCCTTATCATCCTCAGCTGTGGGGGCAATGTTGTTTGGTCCCAGTCCAGTGACCTGGCCCAGCAAGCTGAAGATGTGATTACTGTTCCGGTACCTTCATTTAGCCGTGGCGTCCCGCTGTAGCTTCAGCCAGTAACTGCCAGCACAGGGCATTAGTGCAATCCTCCACTGACACACAAACCCATCACAAATACTGTCGTACACACAGAGACAGGAACACACGCGCACACACACTGCTCACTGCTCCCTCACAAGTCAGGTTATGTAATGGGATTTGGTCTTAGTTTGGTCTCTCTCTTCTTTCTCGATATATCTCACATAAACAAGTTTGGATGTCTGGCTGTAGGATGGAGGATACGCGGAGCTGAGGAGAGCAGAGCCAAGAGACAGGCTCACAAGAACGAATGCTCTAGAACGTTCTAGAGGTCTTCTAGAATGTCTCTGCGTTTTGTCAAATCCACAGTGGACAGACAGAATGTTAGTGTCAGATATTAGCATGCTACTGTACAGGCAGCATTTGTGAAGAAGTGCTTCTGTGTACCATAGGCCAAACTCTGTGTGTGTTTGCCTTGTGTACACAGAGAGATCCGGATCTTGATGCCAGCTAGCTGTAACCCTGTTCTGATGCCAGTCAGATGACATGGTATGAATACTAGAACGGTAGGAATACTAGGCTTCAGAAGCGCACAACAGCTTTGATCCAGGATGATACTCTCCTGAAATAATGCCAGTTCCCTTTCTTGCTCTCTCTCTCTTTCTCAATGTTCTTTCCCTCTCTGCTGTTTACCTCAGAAGTGTTTCATAACAGGAACAGATCCTTATGACCGCTGTAATATTTAATTACTCATGGGCCAATCTCAGGTCAGCACTTCTGTGTCTGTCAGAGCACAGGACGCCAGTTACAGCACACAGGCACATCCTGTGCTACTAACAGAAGACTGCATTGACTTATCTGTGCAGTGGCTTCACAGTGCTGTAGCTCTGAACACCAAGCAAAAATAGGCATGGCTGTTAACAGAGTGAGATGCAGCCTGGAATAGTAGTTAACGGCCTGATATAGTTCCTAGATACAATCAGCAGACTGCCTGGCTGCCACTTACTGTAGAAAAATGTGTTGTTGTGAGTGTGATAAAGGGAAAGTTGCAATCCTTGCATAACCTCCTTGCACATTTCAAGCATTGAAAGCAAGAGACAGTAGAAGTGAAATTAATTATTTAATTAACAATAGTCGCTTTAAAAAAAAATAAGTAAATCAATCAATAAATAAATAGATACATAAATAAATCAACAACATTGATAAGGATAATGACCTGCAAGATCAAAGGCTTCTGACAGCACAACCAAATGAACCAGCCACTTGGTAATTAGCAGCTAACAACAGGTTTGCAATAATACACACCCAGAAAAAGACCTTCAACAATCACATGGCATCATCTATTTAATATGTTAATATGTACTTATCGCTTTGGTTGACTAAAGAAATGTCTAGCTACTGCACAGTATGGTTGATAAAACACATTATATTTTCAAGTATCAAGTTTCCCCATCTTTGTCAGCCAAAGGAGACTACTCCCCCTTAGCCTCTTGGGTGGTTTCAAATGAAACAAGCTGGTGTTTGATACATAAACACCCACATAAAGACCTAGTCTCACAAGTGCTGCTCTGCTGTCGTACACGTACAGCCCCTAACTCACAGAGGAGTCGCAGTATAACCATGACACACAGTCAGGGTTAAGGTCAATCCTGAAATCCAATGACTCTTCAAATTGTTTTATTAGGCATGAATGGAAATATTCCCTTCCCATACCATTAGTTTGTTTAAAAACTTTTTTTTTGGTGCATTTTCTTCTTGAATGTCACATTTTAAATTAAACTTACTTGGTTAAATTTAGATGGATAGACCCAAACCCCAACATGCACATTCAGTACATGTTCTTGGTCCAATACTGTAGAACGTTGTTTGCCCTACAGTATGTTTCTCTCGACAGCAACAATCATCTGTGTGATAAATAAAGTTACAATCTACTGTATGTAACTGCACAACAATGGTTATAGTGATACAATATGCAAGTAGTGGTTAGGAGCTGTTTCTGTTGTGTTTGTTATTTATAGTCTAGGTCCATTTCAAGTAAACCCTGAACTAATTAGTTGTGCTAAGCCCTTCTATAATCATAAATAGACAGCCTAGTTTGACCTGTGACACACACAGCCAAAAGACCGTGCTACAATATAGGATCAACGAAAATGAAAACACCAAGGATCTTGTAGAAAAATAAACTTCAGTTCTATCTGCAGTTGGGTTGTGAGCTAGTCAGTGTGTTCATCTCTGGAGCAGCATTAGTTTAGACGGGTTCCTCTGCTGAAGGCAGGGCCTGTCTGACGGAGGGTGACGGTTTATTGCATTTCTAGTGTCTGGGTGGGATTCAATCTAACACCCTTAGCAGAAGGCTGATTCATTCCAATGGTCTAAAAAACAATCCCAGAATAGGTTTGAGGCAATGTGGAAAAACCCATACAACCATCAAGAATCTGACCAGTGGTAGATACTTGACTCAGAACTTAGGGTTGGAGTTGGGAAGCAGTGCCCAAATGGGGTCTTCAGAACAGGACACTGTGCTAGCCACTGAGGATGAAGATGCTTGGATTCATCTCCAGTCTCAGCCTTCCAACTCACGGCTGGTGTCACGGTGTCTTCAAGTGACCGTACCGCTTATCAGATAACATGCTGTTATATCTTTAAAGGGAAGCAGGTTCTGTCCCACTCAGTGGGACAGTAACATCTGTACCCCAGTAGCTAATAGTGTCAGCGCTCATCCAAGGTCTTAAGCACTGACTTTAAAGATTGATGGATATTGAAAGATCGGTAGACCTTACAGGTCAAAACCCAGTTCTAACAGGAACATTCACTGTAAATGTGATTTTACTACGAAGAAGCTTACCTTACCTAGGTGTTTCTGACACTAAATGCAGTGTGCATACTAAGTGGACAGAGGCTCCTAACAAACTCCTGTGTTTATACTCTCGGAGAAGAGAGGCGGATATCTAAAGATGGAGATTTGAAAAACAGGTTTACAATCAACAACTACTGTAATACAATCCCAGCCACTGTTGGGAAAGCAGCCATTGAAATGTAAGTTAAGTTAACCAATGAGAATGGCTCTTATTGTTTGGACGCACAAGCTGTGCTTCAAACGGTATGGAGGTCATTCCCGGGGGGCAGGGGATGAGGTGGGTGATGGGGAAGTGGGGGAGAGTTGAATGTAGTACAGTGCATTTGTAGATACATCATCTGAGCTGAGAGACAGAAACAAGAGTTGGAGGGAAAGGGTGAAGGAAAGGGGGGGTGTAGACAGTCTCCCCAGTAGGACTGAGGGGGTCTGTTCAGATCTCAACTCAGTGGTCCATTGTACTCTACTTTGATCTCATCAGAACTCATCAATGCAGATGTGGGTTGAAGGCTGTATGCAGCCTCAATAAATCTCAATCCACATCCTCAAAGCTGGACTGTGACATTCCAGAACCATCTGTTCTGAGAACTCCTTCACCTCAAGTGAGTGTCCTGATAAAATAAACATGAATTAAAACCACAACAAACAAGACTGAGTTGAGATTTGAGTGCCCCCCCAACCCCCCTCCCCCCCCCTTCCCCCAACCCCCACCCCCACCCCACCCGGAGCAGGATGTCTTCAGGCCACCGCAGGGGAGGTGCTCCAGAAACACCATCTGCGTCGTGATTGGTGCTTGTTCATGACCACGTCCTCCTTCTCACGTTCCTTCCTGACGCGCTGGTAGTGGTCCTCTTCCTTCAGGTACCACACTGGCGGCCAGCGGTGCTTCTCAAAGTACTCTTGGTTCTCTGACAGCGAGAACACAGACACACAGTGGAGGACAGAATGAATCGTTTGTAGCAGTGCCCTCACACGCTTATTCATTCACTCATTTACAACAGAGATTGATCATGCTGATATGCTGCCTCACCAAGAGACTTGGACTTGATCTCTTTGCGGTAGTTGGCACAGACGCTATTGTAATGAGTGCAAATGTGATGCAAGCACCAAGCTGCTAACTGGTTAGCATTGTGGAACTGTGGGAAAAGACCCAAACATACCAAATCTTAAAATAAAGACCTTTTTTGAACAATTTCTATATGAAAGAGAATGAAATGTGTTTTCAGTTAGATCACTATGCTCCTTGGTAAAACTGGAGCAAGTACTACAACAAAGGCAATGAATGGAATGATAGTACTATTGGACATACCTGAGCCAGCTCCAGGTATGTAAGGACTTCTCCATCCATGTCCAGACCATCTTTCGAGGCTTTCACCAGCTCACAAACAGCATACTGCTCTGTGAGGGAGACAAGCACATGGAAAATGAAACCCGATACACACAGTAGAGCAGCACAGACAAACACACCAACTAGCACACGGGAGAACTGTCTGACTTCTAACATGAATAAACCATGAGCTGGGTTTCATAACCACAGTGAAATGTCATATCCCAGGGATGACACAACAAGGTCTCTACACAAAAAGGAACAACAGCCAGGCTAAAGCTGTTGCCACGTGAATGAATGCGTCATATGCTACAGTACGCAAATGAGCAAAAATGTCATCGAATGGTATATCCGACAAAGGGATGCAATTGAGTTTCCATATAAGAGAGTGTGAGAGTGTGCTTAGAGTGTCCTGTTCAATGGCATGGTGTGCCGACACCACTGGCACACTGCTGATTAAGCACACACACACACACACACACACAGACACGCATTGCTGATGGAGCAGCGACCTGTCAGGGCTATGAGACGAGGAAGGCACAGTCTGTTGGCCAGAGCGATGAGCTCCATGGGGTCCAGTTCTGCCATAGGAGATAGCTGATTGGTGTACAGGTACTCCAAGACTGCCTGCATGCACACCCTGCTGGTGTTAGGGAAGTACACCTGGAAACACACACACACACAGAGAACAGTCAGAGCAGTCAGAGATTCACATCATCTCACCGTGTAAGTGTTTACCAGACACACTGATCCAAGTCTATTTCTCTGTCAAGCATTAGCTAGGTGATAATGACATTCCAATCCTAAGGAGAACTCATGTTCACAAGACCGGGCTTACAAAACCGATGTTAGATTTGACCGAACTACACGCTATCTCAGTGTTCCACGTCTGATAGAAGACTATAAAATAATGTTTGGCTTAGTGTAATCCCTAGGATATAAGAAAGTAGTGAGGTGAAATGGAGTCTTCCTTTATTTCTCACTGTTGACACTGGGCCCTGGTGTCGGTCTGCTCAGCCAGCACTGTGATCTTGTCTCAATCTCAGTCACTGATCTCTTCTTTACCTCCGCAACTTCCCCTCCTCTCTTCCTTCTCTTCCTTTTATCCCTTTCTTTTTTCTCCACCTGCCACTCTAATCTGCCTGGGATCGATCCCGCCTCCACCCTGCCCAACATTACTAAGCACATTTTAGCCCAAGTCAAAGAGAAATCGCTACATAACTCATTACATAATACACCGTCAAGGGCAAACTGGGCAGATTGTGCTGCGTAGGATGGAAAGATGGAGGGAGTAGAGGGGGGGGACGCACGTTGGGATGTAATGAGGGAGGGATGAAAACGGAGTGGTACAACAGCAGGAGCAGATTGTCTAGGCAGAGTGTGTGATTCAGAGATAAGGGGGGAAGGAGACAAGCAGGAATGGACAACAGCAAGCCTGGTCTGTGATTCAGGGATGGCAGGAGGTGAAGGAGGCAAACGAGGGAGAAAGAATGAAGAGAGGGAGGATGCAGGGAACCCAGGGAGGGTAAACTGCAGTGTTGGTTAACAACCTGTCAGATCGAAATAAAGCTACTCTAATTGTCATGGTGGCAAGCAACCAGGTTACACTGCCAGTCACCTGACCTGAGCTGTCATAGTGAATCATATTATGAATTCTCTGTAAATTGGGCCCGTGTTATTCTTAGTCCTACACGTTTCCGCACACATGCTCAACATGAATGAGGCAGGACCTCTATCAGCTACTTAAGTTCAGTGAACTGATCTGAAAAATACTCAGGGGAGTTACAGTCAACAACCCACATGAAGAATTTACATGTTCCCAGAAACAGCCATTAGGCTGCTCCCTGGTCGAACATATGTTTTTTGAAGAGTGTCTGAATGACGTCTGCTCTCGCTCATTACCGTGGCAGACCTGTCATGTCCCCTGGCTGGCAGACCTGGCAGCTACCTGGGGCTGTGTCTGGAAACCACCGCCAGAGAGGCAGCATAGTGGGATCTCCACCCCACCGGGGAGAGAGAATGGACTGCTTTGATCTTCCAGATCTGCACCTGTGAAGGCACAGTCTGGATCATCATATCTAAGAGAATTGGAGGGATTTCGAATATTGTTCTAAAGTGGGCTGAGGGGCACAGGATGGCAGCCATGACAGGACGGCAGCCATGAACTCATTTCATGCACAGGGGAAGCCAGTTCAGGAATTCATGAGCCGTAACTCACACCTGTTTAGATGCTGCTTTTCTCCATAACAACAACAACAGAACAAACATACTGTGGAAGTGTGCGTGTGTGTCTCCGTCTATGTGCGTTCGTGTGTGTTGTGCTCGATGTTGCACCATCTGCTCAAAGCCTGGAAGCACTTTTGTGGTAAAACTTCACAATGGCAATGACATCCTGGGTAAACACAGGTAGGCTGTAAAAGCTATCATACAGGGTATCTGTCTCACTCACTACCTCAATACCTATTATACATTATACCTGTCTCACTCGGTACCTCAATACCTATTATACATTATACCTGCCTCACGCTCTACCTCAACACCTATTATACGTTATACCTTTGTCATTCTAAATGCTTTGTTATTCACAGTACATTTCACAGGCACAATCACATTATCCACTTATTATCCACTTTCCTGGCATTTTTCACACCTTTTTGGCCTCTTCGTTAGCGCTCACCTCATTGTTGGCACTCTCCAGGAATGCTCCCCCGAACAGAGCAGCCATCCAATCACAGCTGGAGATCAGCAAAGGCTTATGGGCATTCATGGTACCATCATCCAATCGGAATGTGACATCTGAATGCAAACACCACCCAAACCAAACACATGAATGAAACCATTTCGGGAGTTAAATGTGAAGCACAGACATTTATATTATATGATATTAACTCTGAGTACTACACACTGTGTTTACACTGCCTAGTTTACTGTTACGATAAGTCTACTAGGATAGTCCCTAACCTGTGAAGGTGTTCTTGGCCAGACACTCCTTGATGCGATTGGCCTTCCTGACATGGAAGGCCTTGGTGATCTCCTGATTCATAAAAGCCTCCTTATTCATGATGTTCTCCACCATCATCCTCAGGTCAAACACCTCCAGGATCTCCGCTATCTGGGCAATCTTCATCAGGTCCCGCTCCCTCTCGTCCAGCTCCCCTGTGTAGAGGAAGCGCAGCACGGCGCTGAAGGGTCCCAGCTGGATGGAGTAGTCCATCTTAACCACGGTCATGGGGGCTAGCGTGCTGGTGATGGGGTTAGTGACACTCTCCTTGTGGATGCTGTAGAAGGCCTTGCTCCAGGAAGCCAGGGACAGCTTGGTGCGGCGGTGCTTCCCGCTAAAGCTCATCATGCGCAGAGTCCCGTCACTCTGCGGGAGGAGAGGCAACTTCATTAGTATGTATGTAGCGGACGTGAGCAACCTGCCATTCAAGCGATCTCAAGTGGTCTGACGGAGGGAATAAAGGTTTACGCCCTGTCAAGCCGAGTTAAAGCCACCGTGTGGCGTGGAGCAGGGGGGCGGCGTGGGTCGTACTGACCTTGGAGGCTCGGAGGGAACAGGGGGACAGGTTAGGCAGCACGGCCACTTCTTCCTCGGTGTCCAGGCTGAGGGTCCTCATCAGGTGGTCCCTGCCGTGACGCTCCGTGACCACCAGGCACTGCGACTCGTCCGAGAAGTCCATCTGGAACAGGTCGTAGAACTTGGAGGAGGACGTCGACAGGTAGATCTTGTGGGCGAACACGTGGATGTGGTCCTGGAGGACAAATAGGACGTCGGCGCAGAGCGGGCTGTCCAATAGTTGACGGGGGCCCTCGTGGTTGTAGGGGATGCACTCTGGGATCTTAATGAGAGGGGGCGGAGCTTTGGGAGGAAGAAAGGGTGCCTGGAGGAGTGGTTTCTGGACCTTGCGGAGGTGGGACTTCCAAAACTGGAGGTGGCGTCGGGAGATGAGGGCAGCACGGATGGCGTTGTCGAAGATGTCTTTGACACCAAACTGGTCAAAGACGCTGGTCTCGTAGTAAGGAATGCCCAACTCTTTGGCAACCTCCCTGCCACTCTCAGGTGGCAAGATGTCTCCTGGCTTGATAGGTCTGGGGCCGAAAGATACAGAGGAAGCTATGTTTGAGCATAACAGAGGTGGTTCTGTGCTGTGTGAAAGACCTGGGCTTGAACCTTGCTTCAGCCTTGTAATGAATTTAATACAGCGGCTTGCTTTACAAAAATAGCAAGTGTTAATTGACTGAGACTGCCAGTCCAGATGCTGTCTGCTGCATGGCCCATACCTGGCGAGTGGGCGTCTGGCCCGATTCACAGCCTCCAGGTCTGCATAGCGCAGGTCCAGCTGGCAGCCAACCAGGATGACTGGGGTCCTCGGGCAAAAGTGCTTGATCTCCATGTACCACATGGTCTTGACATGATGAAGGGAGTTAGGGTTGGCTATTGAGAAACACAGGACCACCACATCTGACCTGGATCGGAAAACGCATAGAGGGATAGATTAAGGGAGAGATGAAGAGAGCAGGTGAAATAGAGTGTGTGTGTGTAAGAGAGAGTGAGAGAGAGAGAGAGAGAGAGAGAGAGAGAGAGAGAGAGAAAGAGAGAGATGAAGGTTAAAGAAATAGCAGACTACCAGTTACTGTAGGTCATGACAATGGGGTATTGCTGGAGATTTAGAGTAAAAAATATCTGATCAAATAAGAAGAAGAAATAAGGATCAAGGGCAGGACTGTACTAGTAACATGCTCATGTACTCAGCCCAAGTGGGTGTGGCAAAGTTACGTCACAGGTTAGACCCCAAGCTGTCACCATAGCAACACCAAAGTCAGTGGCGTTTCGCCTTTGAAATAGAAGACAACATTGCGAGCCGCTAATCGTTGAGGCTGGTGTGGACGCAGATATAGTTATGCTTATCGTCCTTGTTGTGATTGGGCCTTTAAGCTCATCATCCAGATGAGAAGGGAGGGTTCCAAACATTTCTGAACATTCCAGGAGTGTACTGGAAGCCTGTCAATGCCAGCCAGATATGGCAGCTGTTTCATTGACCTCAGTAAGCAACTTCCTGTTTTCAAAGCCAACCTCCTCCTCACACAGCAGTCTGCTGTAGTCCCCTCCCGTACTGCACACAGATTATACTGATTACCAAACTCAAGGAAAACGGAAAATGTCCCATCAAACCACAATGAAAACAGAAAATACAGAAATGTTCCACACTTGATTGATTACTCATAGGCCCCAGCAAAGGAGGTTAGCGTGCAGCACTGTCTGACAGCAGGAAAAGAGCACAACACAGCACTGATCACCATCAATGAGACTGGGGAAGGCAGCCAGGGGGAAGAACTAGCTATTTAACTTACTGCTCTTTTGACTATCCGAGTCCTGCAACAAAAACCATAGGAACCCCTACAGGTTTAAACAGAACAAGCACATAACAGGCACAGAACAGGAGCACAGTTATACATTTAACAAGTTCAATAGAGATGTACAACCAACTCTATTTAAATAACTAAGATCTCTCTCGCAATATTAAAGAATTTCTTAATAGTGTGTTCAGATGTTACGATGTGTGTGTGTGTGTGTGTGTGTGTGTGCACGTATGTGTGCGTGTATGTGTAATGTAGGACAAGGATGTTGTGTAGTCTAGCCATCGTCAATGTTGTCTCTGACACTCCGAGGTGTTGTAGAGTTCCTACACAACAGTCAGAATAGGACAGCAATGGCAAGCTGACAGAAATCAATCAGCCAATCGATGAAACTTGAAACTCCAGCTAAGGCCAGCCTTTCTCCGGGAACTGTGTGTGCCTATGAACGTGTGTTTCTGTGTGTTTGTTTAGTTTTTCAGATATTCTGAATGTAATACTGCCATATTTCTTTGAATTCATCATCTCTTCAGCTATAACCCTCTTCAGGGTTAGGATTAGATTAGAGAGGGATTCCTTCTCACTATCTTAGTATTTTTCTCCCTTACTCTCCCTTTATCCTGAAGTACATTCCTCTCTCCCTCTCCCTCTCTCTCCCTCTCATTCTGTCGGGCATTTTGACAGGTGTGTAGAGAAACAGTATTCCCTACGGAGAGCTAGCTATTCTCTACAGTGGAAAGGAACACAGGGCCAACTGTACCCTTACAGCAGCAGCCCAGTCTTGGAGGTTCTAAACAAACACAGCCAGCTCACAGACAGGACCAGGGAGTCAGCAAACTGGGCCCGAGCCCTACAGGCTGGCTGCTCTGGCTCCTCTGGGCCGGAGCTGTAGTCACTCTCGTTACACATAAGACAGGGCTGTATCTCATTCAATGTGACTTCCAGGCCCAATCACATCTACACAAGGTACATTTACTATTGTTAAAGCCGTTTCTCTGTTTTGTAATGATTGTTAGAAGTTGTTTTGTTTGTTTTTTATTGAATATTTTTCCATTTTCATCCATTTGGGCACACCTCATTCTGCCAGTGCATAAGGCCAGTTTGTGGGGTAAGAACATGCAGCTGGATACCATAAACTGCAGCATGCAGCTGGAGACTATAGATTACTTGGTATGTTGTGTCATTTTTCTTTTGTTACGACTGTAATGTTGAACAGTAACATAGTTACACAGGCCAGAGGATTGACAGTGTAAATCTGCCTGAGGAGTGGCTAGCCCAAGGGCACAGCAAGAGGAAGTAAAGAGAGAGAGAGAGATAAGGAGAGAGGGTGAGAGAAAGAGAGAGAGAGGAGAGAGGGAGAGAGGAGAGAGAAGGAGACAGAGAGAGAGAGAGAGAGAGAGAGAGAGACGAAGGAGAGAGCGCTAGAGAGCGTTCAGGTGCAACCATATAAGATGAGGCACTCTGTCCACGCTGACCACTGCACTAAATCAGGTAGAAATGTTCCCTCATTACATCCAGTCTAAAACAGAGACATCAGAGAAAGACCTGCAGATTCACCACGTGCAGCAAAGCTTTGCCCACGGTAGGTTTCACAGTTCTTTGCCTATAGTACAGACTGAGCTCAGCCCAGTCCAGCTCAGAGACATTTACCATGGCAACACAGTGCCACAACGTATAACTTCACTCCCAGTCCAGGCCTGGTCTTACCTGCCATAGGCGAAGCGTCTATCCTTGTGGTGGTCCCCGAAGGTGTCCCACAGTCTGAGAGACACGCTGACCTCGTCCACCACATCTCTGGAACGCTCCAGCACCTAAACACAGGACAGGTGTGCACCAGTCAAATGAGAGATATCCATACGTAAAAACAGGAAAACATGTTACGAACAACAGCCAGCCTGAACCCGCCCCTCCATGCAGCCACTCCTACCTCCTGGCAGACGCGGTACTGGTCGATGGCCCAAACAGTGGGCACGTGAGTGGCCAGAAGCTGGTACTGGGTCAGGGTGGTGTTGCAGGCCCGAGCACAGATGAGCCGGGTCTTCCCCACAGCATTGTCTCCCACCACCACACATTTGATGGTCTCAACATTGGGCCTCTCGTAATCCATACTGCAGATCTTTGGGAGACGGAGGGTGGGGGTGAGACATGGTCTGAATGATAGTAGCATACAGCGATGTGGTTTCTACTGTTTACATACAGTGAGCTTTGTAACGTGTGCACTCGGAGAACCTTACGACAGCTGGACATTGGTAAATGTGGATAGGTGATAGGTTGAAATCATTGATATCTCTCGAATGGTTAAGCTTGGCTGTTGCTACAGATATCTAATTACATGGATGGGTGTCACATTATTGTGTGTATCTTCAACAATCTATTGTTTCTGTGTGTTGCACAAGACCAGCAAGCCATAGGTCAGAATCACTACAGACCCGGGAAGGAACATTATTGTCCAACCTGTATTGACAACTCGTAAGTCAACATCAGTATAGTAAATCAATGCTCCGAGCCCCGAACAACAACCAAGCTCTGAACTGGTTTCTGTCTTTAAAATATGCATATGTCTTAATCTTACATAATTGACAGTCTTGCTGAGTTCATAATCAATACTCATCAAGACCCATATAAGACACTTCCCAAACCCAAGCTATGTCATAATCATTTGCAGAGTGAAGAGAGAGAGTCCTATGGCGGCAGACGTGACATGTTGTGTAACAGTTCGGGGTCACACTGGGAGGTCAGCCACCTCATAACCCTGTAGGGGCAGACTGGCTGAGTAGCTCCTAATCTGCTCTTGAAGCTGCTGTTATGATCACAGCAATTCAAACAGTGTGCTTGTGTGTGTAGTATGCTCTTAATATGCCAGTTAATTAATCAGACCAGTATGATGTCATAATGCAGGTATAATCCTTAAAAAGTGTCATGATACAGTAGACCTGCCGTCATACTATGGTATGTTATGTTGTCATAATATAGAAATACTGTAATGGTGTGATTGGGATTTTATCAAAGTGGTATACAATTATCATAATGTTATACTGTAAATTCCAATTCATGTTTAATATTGATGTTATTAATGTGTCATAATACTATACAACACTGTGACTATACCACTTGACATATAAAGAGGAGCATGTGCAATGTGTAATTATAAAGTTGTGCTTAATCTGACAAATTAGACCTGGATATTGTTGCAAATAACGTCTTTATTTCCTTCGATTCAGAAGTTAGTTGACGTAACAATAACACGTCTAGACGCAGAACAGCGCACTGTGCCGTCATAATGTAGGCACATCAATGCATGTAATTCAGTTAGTAATAATGAGCAGCTTGTACATCATTCGCTTGCTTTGATTAATTATCGCCTCTATTTTCCTTTTCCATCCGGAGAGCGGATTCAAAATGAATGCATTAGTGTTCATTATCTAATTATATCCGCAGAGCAGTTTATAAACTCCCAAAAACTGTAGTTAGCCTGTAGTTCCACACCACTCAGTGAATTGAACTGGGACACCACCCTACTCTCTTTGTTTCAGTAGTTGACTCAGGTGCCAATAATTTCATAAGAGCACCTACCGTTTTTGAAGAGCCGGGTAGGTGTGATCTTGCAAACCTACAGAAACTGAAGTTAAGACTAAGAGTAGGGTAAGGTACAGTAATTGCAGGTAGCTCAAACAGCTCTGTACAAAAAATATATAATCGCTCGGCGCTAGCTAGAGAAATGCTGCAAGATCATTTCGTAATCGTTATTTCCCTGGCTTTCGAGAAGTCATTCCTTTTGCTCCAATGAAACGACAATGTGTATCTTGTTTGATTGTCCAGGGCAGCGTTCGGAAGTGTATGCCCTTCCCCATCCGAGTGCTCTTTGAGGAAAATCATCTGCAAGCGCGCAGCGCCGACGTCCATGCAGCCTCCATTGTGACGTCAACAACCCTGTTCTATTTATAGCGGGCATACGATTTCATTCAAGAAAACAAGGTGGCTGAGACTGTCCAAAGCTTAGCTTACGTGGTCCGAACGTCAGGTGTTCGACTCATCTGCAGTGTTAAAACTAACACAACAATATCCATCTGTTTGTTTTTAGAGAGAAAAACATTTCACCTAATGATGCGATAAGGTTAGCGAATAAAAAGGAAGGCCAACCAATTAAACAGGAGCTTTAGTTCACACGCGCACCCAGATTGCAGATACAATACACGTTCGTTGCTTTTCCTTTTTTACGATTTTTTTCATAGGCTCTGTCTCACAGCTTTGTCAGTCTAAATCACCAAATCCCCTGTCAAATGTAAATGACAAGGAAATGTAGACCTAACTGCTCAAATAAGTATAGACTGCATCACACAACAGGAGACTTAATATCATCAGAATCCGTTTTATTTGCTATGCAAGATATACAAGCACATAATTTACTGTGGCAGGAAAGTGCAAACATAGAACATATATGGAGCATTATATTTGGTCTATCAACAGCATTTGAAAATGGATTCTTTTGAAAAAAAAATGATTGATGAATTTAGTATTTGTTTTTCAATAAGTCAACAAAATATGCCAACTGAAGTCAGTTTGCATTAGAGCGTAATCAAAACAACATGTTTGAGGCTATTCATTGCCACACAAAAACAGCAATGATAAGTGACAACGTGTCAGACGCATAAAAACAATGAACAAAGAATCAGTCAAGAGATGATGAGGGAGACGAGAGAGTCCTGACTTTAACCCAAGGCCACAGCGTCTCTTTCTCTGTGCTAGCTGTGAGCGTCCCAGCCGCGGCTGGAATTATGAATGAAGCGGAGACAGAAACGCCAGCACCCTCCTGAGAGATCCACTTCAAGGCCCCGATGATGCATGGAGACGAGGAGCGCCGCGCCGAGCGCCTCCCATGAATCATAAAATAAATGTGTGATAGAATTTTATTTATAACTCAGACTGATCCCTTTGTTTTGCTTGCCAGTATAAGCGAAGAGGATTGGCGTTGACAAAGGAGTGAATATGAAAATGAACTTGCTGTGCGTGTTTCGGTCACAGTCCGTCAAAGAAATCGTGATTTGCTTTCCTAGATTCAAAGATGAATGGTTTCACACTGAGAATGAAAGATATGCTTGTGAGAAATCCAATGTGATCTCATTTGAGCACATTTCTGAATCTAAACCCATACCACTAATAATAATAAAAACAGAATGGTCCCTCTTAACATTGAACTGTCACCTATACTCTAGCAACTCAGATGGTGAGCATTGCCAATCTCTTACCTAACCCTTGACTGTGGATGTAAAGTTCATGAGTGTCTAGATCCCACAGGAGTACAATAAGGATGATTGATGATCTCTTTCAAAATCACTTGGAGGATCAAACAGCTTCTATAAATATTGAGTAAAAACACCTTAGGTCTCCAAAAGCTTGATAACAATCTAAAGCTATGTTGCATTCTGTTCAGAAGGGAGCAATTTGATCATGTTCTATTTTGGGGGTCATTTTGCAGCCCGTATTTAATATGCGACATTGCGAAGAGAACCTCAGAATGTGAATTGTATTGAGAACACAGACTAAACAACAGTCCAGATATAATCATAAGACCAAAATACTTTGATGTCTCATCTCGTTAATGGCACCAAATACCGTTGCTACAGAAATGTATAGCAACAGTGATGTAGTGGAAGGAGGTCTTAGTTGCCTCATCACCATGCAGCATGCTGACCAGACTGCTCTTCTGCCCTTCAGCCAGAGACGTGAGAGAAATGTACAGAGTAAGATGGCTTTACCTGCAGATACTGATGACCACCTAACATGAGGGTTTTTTTTGACTAACTGCTGTTATGTGGGCCTACCATGTGTTATGTTATTGGGATTCAAATCAGTAATGTTCCGAAGAAAAAACAAGCACATACAGTTGATCAGTGGATTAGGATATCAACAGCATCTAAACGTAGGCCGACAACATCCTATAAATTCTCTAATTACATTTACATTCATTTTCACATGCAATTAGTTTCGACCATGTCCTCTGATATCTTGTTCTCTGGTGTTTACAGCTATTCCTGTAATCCACTTAAGCCCAGATTGGCCTGACCTGTCCTGTCACCTGCTCTGACGTGTGGTGGTCAGGGAAATGGCTAGTCGGTTGCTAAATGCTCGCCAGCCCAGCATGGAGGTCCTCAAACGGCTGGGTCATTAATAGCTTTGAGGACAGGTCAGAACACAGGAGGGAGAGAGACGTGCAGGTGTTCAGAGCACACACACTGAGACGTGACGGAAGCAAAGGCAATAATGGCCTCATCCCACTGCACCGTTTGAATCTTTTGTTTATTCAGATGGACTGTGTTTGTTTGTTCATTTGCCAAGTGTAGTGCTTCTAGTCCTGGACAACACACCAGTGACACGCCAGCGAAATTATGTCAGGGTAAACATGACTATTTTTGGATCCTTGTTTCAACAGGAGTCCAAGATCGATAACTATTTGTTGTGCTCTTCACCCCTGCACCCCCTGCTGTGTGAAACACTGCATTCAACACTTACCAGCACAAGCTTTAAACAACACCTACCACCCAGAGCTTCAGTGCTTCCAGGCAGAGCAATCGCTATTAGACAGAATTCATGTATTAACCTGATTCTATACTGATCATCAATCCAAGGCAGACCAGCATAAGCCAGACAGCAGACTGAATACTGGGCAGCATTGATTTCTTTGCTAATGCACCTGAAGTGCTATCATCCTGACGCTGCCCCTTAGGTGATTTATGTCCTTTCCACCTCAGGATTCTGTCAGAACCAGGTGGCCTGGTACACCAGGAAGGCTGGACTACAAAAAGAAACACACGTCTCTCTAACTCCTTCTACCTGTTTCTCTCTCTCTCTCTCTCTCTCTCTCTCTCTCTCTCTCTCTCTCTCTCGACTAAGCTCTTTATGTAAAGTCAGTGAGAAAGGCTCTTGACGGACATGCACCATCATCATGCAGAAGCCCACCAATTCCATCAGCTCAGTCCTCCTTGCACTTAGATGATCCTGCACCTTCCATTAGACCCAGTGCTGCAGGCCCACTAACACAATTCTAAAAAAGGGATATCTATTTTCTCACTAAAAGGTCATCTCAGATCTAACATGATCGGAAACATCCTGTCAGATCGATTTCTCTTAGCAAAGGGGGAAGGAAGTATACTGTTTCATGAGATAGAAGTCTTCTGCTGGGGAACCAAGAGGATAGTACAGGAGTTTGTGTATGGTTAGTACACACAACTTACAACGGCTATGCTGCATCCCACTCTAAGACACAAGCAGATGGTAAAAGCCAAACCCCGTTTAATCTGGTCACCACAGACTCTGTCTAGATCACTTTGTTATGTAAGGCTTATGTGCCAGAGACCATGTTTTCTAAAATCCCTCCATCCATCTATCCATCCAGGGTTTTATCTATCATTGTACCGTCTCCTATAAACTCACGGTTAGAATCCAAGGACCACTGATGAGTGTCTGGTAAACACATATTACATATCTCATCTCATTTCAATCAATGACTTTACTATGAATGTCGTTGATTTGCTCCCACTCATCCATGTCAATGTGTAACTATATTTCAGCCTCTATTCACGCTCCCTATTGAGTATGCATTAATGTTCACACAACCCTCATGTAATCTGTAGCACATGACAGCATGGAAGTTTGTCATGAGACAGGATTATCACCGTATCTCGGACGGAGAGCAGCTAGAGGACAGGCAGTCATGCAACCTTTCTGTACAGTCTGTACATTCCTTATGATGAACAGCGATAGAACAAAACACATTATGATGCAAACTACTATTCTAAATCTACTATTACACACCCAGAAGAGACCAAGGCGTGAGAAGCTAGCCCAGGCACACTGTGTATTACATGTCTTGGTGTTCATACATATTCTTACAATTATTTTTATCATTATAATGACGTCATATGGTGTCAAACCACCCCGGCCACAATCTCAAAAAAGACTGCATGTAATTGAAGACATTTCTTGTTTTGACTAAAAAATTGTTTCTCTTACGCCAGTGTCCACGATTTATCACAAGTCTGGTCACAGTGTTATAACCTTTGTGTGATAAGCCTGAGGATTCCGATAGCTCAGCCACAATTCCAAAGAGAAAACTGCATGAAGGCCAAGTTCTGTAAGGCCTGCATGCTGTACTGTATATAATCTGTCTGTTGTTGTTGTTGTTGTTGTTGTCTGCCATAGATCTACTGAGGGCATGACGCAGCATTGGAAGTCAAGCTAATGTAAACCTCCTCACAGACAGTAATCTGATTATCCTTCTACCTTCCTTTCTGGGCCTCTGGATGACAGAGGATAGAGCCCATCTCTTACAGACCCATTCCTGCACCTTAATAACATTCTTAGTTCAGACAGGGGAGAAAATACCTGCAGGTGACATAAGTCTTATTCCAAAACCCAGCACATGTATCCTTTCACCTTTTCTTTGTGGTAAACAAGGATTTAAACAATTTTCTACTGATCCTATCTCTATTCCCTATTCCATAAAAAATATTGGACTTTTTTATTGCTTTCTGCACAGCTCTTGACATCTTGATACAGTCATATATCCAGTCCTCTGATACTAGCTCACAAAAACCTCCTGAATGGGACTAGGATTGATAGGGCTCTGTGTAACCTTGTCAAAGGAAATGGAGATGAGCAGGCCGTGTGACACAAAGCCCACAGAAGCCATATTCACTTGTCTTTCACCGTCTGTCCTAACAAAGGAACCAAATTTTGTCTGTCCATGAGGAAAGAGAGAGAGGCTGTTTTCAAGGCCTAATGGAGGTCTGGGTGTTCTCTGTCAGAACACAAAGTCTCAAAGAGAAAGAGCGTGTGGAGGGAACAAGAGGGGGAGTGGACTGGGAGAGAGAGACTAGGACATTGCTAGCTAGATTCATTTACTGTCAGCTATACAGGGAGACAGAGAGAGAGAGAAAGTGAGAGAGACAGAGAGAGAGAGAAAGTGAGAGAGTCAGAGGACAGGTTGACTGACACTGGCTATTCATAGGGAAAGTCACTCTGGAACCATTTTGAATTTCCATGAGTCAGACCAGATAGATTTCTATCCTCAGAGTAGAAGAAGGGATACAAAAGATGTATGAAGAAATGGAGAGGAAACATATTTAAATGTTAATTGTCACTTTGACTTTCAGTCCAAACAAGACCACCTTAGCAGTACAGCGTTGTCACTCAAACAGTCTGCACGTGAGGGTGCTCACTAAAACTCTTGGGAATGTCAGGATTTTACCTGGCTACCTGCATTTTCTATGCCAGCATGACAGATACCACAACAACATTGCATAAGTATGAATTTTGCTTTTGTCAATATAGCTTATGCAACCAACTAACCCTTACCAGTTTGAAAGCAGACAAGCTTGTCTTTTCCTGATTAAAATCAGCTCAGATATGAGGTGACCTACATGAAGAGGTGTAGGCTATTGTGGATGTAGCCCAGATTTATAGGATAGACTGAAATAAAGAAGTGTAAAGCAGTTTGAGTCCAATTAACATGTAGAACAAAAGTCTGGTATGTCAAGTCATGTACTGATTAAATGATCTCTTAACATCTCAATAATGGTTGACAATTGCATCAGTTACTGTCCCAGATTTTTCCGTGTACCATGGCGCCACAGCATGGAAAGTTGATGTCATTACAGTTGAAACAATCAGTACTGAAACTTAAACGTTATGTATGTGATGTTCATGTATTTATGACAGAGGACAAAGGGGTGAACGATGGAGAAAGAGGAGTCTTAGAAATAAATGAATTTCATTCCCATTTGTGGTGAGATCATTCCATTATTCACTCATTCATTCCATTATTCATTCGTTCATTCAATCGTTAGTTATTACATTATGAACACCATGGACCATCAGATCTCTGTTGAACAGTCCTAGTATGCAGTATAACATTATAAACAATTAAACATTCATCGCCAACTTCCAATGTTTTATACTTCAACTGTTTTATAAATTCAACAACCAAGTATTCAGAGTGAAATAACAGTTCACGGAAAACCGTCAATCAGCATAATTAGCAGGAAGCTATGAGTAAACAACATACAATTACCCTGACAAATGTTTACGTTATTGGTAAACATGCCTCTAAGGTCATTATCATTCCTAAGAACAGATTACCGATAACTAAGCCAAAAATAACCTTCAAAGAGGCAAAAGGAAGAAAGGGAAAAGCAGATGGGGGTATTTGTTGTTGCGTCTGTTTGGATAAAAAGCATATTGCACTACCCTGTGTACGTCACTATATACCGCTGAGACACGAAAATATTGATTGGTACTGTGTACCTCTATTGCATCTATTGTAAATGCATGATCTGAGGGTATTTGCTCTTGCTGCTGTCATTTGTCCTCAATACCTACAACTCGCTCGAGGATTTGTGGTCACAGACGATGACAAAGAGACGGTACAAGTTCAGGATGACCACCAGGAAGTTCTTGATGCAGAAGAAGATGAGCATCTGGTGAACCACATTAAAGTAAACGATGACAGTGAGTCGGACGACCAGGAAGGGTCCGTCTTGGATGAAAAAGCTTCCCACAATGCTCCAGATATCCTTTTTCAAACGCGAAAGCAGAGAGCCACCCTGGCCTTCTGACTGAACATCGGGAGCATTCAACACTAGAACACAGACACGCGCATAGTCACTAACATGGCACTGTCAGGTAAGATGGAAAAAAGAACAAATTCGGCGAGTCAATATGATTTATTGTACCTGAGATGTGTAAGGGGAACTGCAGCATACTCCATGTCCACACTCCTAGAATGATGTACACCACATTGGGACTGCTATCCCTGTAAGACATCTCAACCAAGGTTGCAATGACACTTGACACCTGAGGGCATCGCAATGCTGAACTCCTAAATGCCAGTAGAAATGTTGCAAAGCCATATAAACCTGCTTAGCTAAGGGTCTTGTGCTGGGCTAGGTTCAACAAGCTACCTCACAAACTGTATGCATCCATGTCATAGTGTATCGAGGGTCCGTTTGCTGAAACCTTTTGGACATTGCTTAACTTGCTTTGCTGTCTATTGACCAATGATGGAGTTATTGTCGCCCTTCGAGGCAACTTTTGTTGTGATTTGGGGTGTTGCAAAAATAACTTGAATTGAACTGTAAATACCCCCCCCCCTCCACCTGCACTATATATGCCCTACTTACTAAAGTTATATTAACAACATCTGTACAGCTGGTGTCCACTTATCTTATTTGTATTTTATAATAGATTTTTATTATATTTAGATTTTTATGTTTCATATATGTTCTATGCTTGCACTTCCCTGCCGCAGTGAATTCTGTGCTTGTATATCTTGGCGAATAAAAACCGATTCTGATTCTGATTCTGGGGTTGTATCGAGTAAATGACTCACTTGACATCGGAGAGCGTTTCACTGGTGAACTCGAGGATGTCTGCGGCAGTGCCCACGAAGATGAGGAGGAGCTGGGAAAGCTGGTTCCTGGTGACACCTACACCGGTTGGCAGGAGCCACTTTCCCAGGATCAAGAGAATCAGCAGGATCTGGTGTAGAGCCAGGATCCAATTGTTGGCACACACCGACGACAGCAGGGTCACAGAACCCTGGTAGGAAATCCCAGAAGGTGAGAGGACAGAAACATGTTGTCTATATGAGGTGACTATCAATCTGCTGACCTGTACAGGACCATGTGTCCAGTCTTGAGCCTCCAAAGAGGTGTTTCATTTGCAGTCCTGCCTCTCCTCCGTGGAGGATTAAATCTAGACTGTGTCTAATTAGACTGTTTGTTTTCTCCCTTTCACCTGGTTAAATAAAATACTATCCAGGCATGAAAGCTTGAGGGACTTCTGCGATCTCTCAATTTCTCAATGAATGTACTGTGCACTCCTCCAAAGGAGTGTACTGTTTATGAAACTGAGGTTTAGGAACAGATCAAACTCAGTTTATACCATTGCACAGACTGGACCCACATATGCTTCATAAAAAGGCTGTACATGCCCAAATTGTAATTGTTTTTATTAAAGGCGGGCCTTTTCATTAAAAAACCAAGTCTGCGTCTCTAAGTTATATAGGGAAAATATCCCCTTGCTCACAAACAACAGAGTCTTTGAGGTGAACCAACATTACCAAACCAACTGTGTGAATAGAGGCCCACTGTCTGGACAAACCCAAGGAAAATCTTGTCTCATTTGAAAGAACTTTACGTAAACGCCAAGGTCTACCTTGAAAGGTTCGCTTCCATTTGATGAGTTTTGCCACATGTTTATAAAGGTCTTGATGCTCTCAGCTGAATCAAGTTTGTCACACTGGAAAAGAGCAAACAACGAGATAGACAAAAGCCGAAATGTATACTTGCACATCCGTGATTTGGGATTGGATGCGACATGGAATATTTGATAAGGCTACATAGCACATAGCGTACCCTCGAATCACTAAGTCTGTTCTCCTGGTGATGTAACTCCAGGAGCCACAGAGATGGGATGATGCTGATGAGGAAGAGAAAGATTGCCGGAGAAAACCTGTAAAGAGTTTAAATTGAATTGTAAAAGTCTTCCCACTCATCCCAAACAGAAAATAAAGAGTTTGGGCACATTTCCAGACAGCCATGGCACGTTCACTTAAAAAAACATATGCTGTTATAAACTCTATGGCATGGTCACCCATCTTCCTCCTCATTCCACCTTCATACCTACCTGAAATGTGCCAGTGTAAATATAGGTTAGAACATGTCAACACAAATATAGAGCAGAAACCTCTTTCTTACCATTCATAATCCTTCCCCTTTCTTCGCTTGAGTGTTAAAACCATCTCGATCACCAAAGGAAGGAAGAGGATAGTTAGGAACCAGTAGACTCCGTCATTCTTAACCATCACCACTCTCCAAACTCCGATGAGGGAGACAAGGATGAAAAGGAATCTGGTGATAACCGCGCAAATAAACTGCCCAATCATATTTTTGCATGAATGATGCAGATAACTTAAAACTATCAATAAAGTCTTAAAACTTCCACCAGTCACGTTAGCGGCAGATGAATTTGGTCACTCTACCTCCGTACAGAAAAAAAGTTCAGTCGGTCGAGGATAGGCCCGCCTCCACCACACGCTGGCAGTAGGTCTATTGGCTAGAGCACATCCAACAATTGTGTAGTAGATCGGATGATTGGTATAAATTAAAGACACTGTCTGTTTTGTATTCATACGTTTTACAGATGGACTGCTGGACAACTGACAAATGTCACAAAGAGAGATGTATATATATATAGAGAGAGATGTTCCCCAACACGTGGGCGCTGGATGTCCCGCCTTCGATGATGGTGTTTCCAAGGTTACGGATGTCAACATGTCAGGAAAAGTGAAACTAGGTAACAAGACGACGATGGACAGAAACGCAAACGAGAAAGAAGACGCTTCATTAAAGGTATGTCAATTCTTACTTAAACAGTAATCGTTAGTTATTGACAATCTTGTTTACATGTTTGCTCTAACGCTTTGTTATAAAGTACAGTATGTTTGTTTTGTGACTTACACATCTAGCTCGTACTCTTGCGCTAGCTATGACAAAGTGTCTCTACTCCCAGGATAACGATACCAATGAAAAATCGTTTCTCCAGTGGGACCTACTCACACATGAACAGATCAACGCGCTTCTGGATTTGACAGCGGACGAAGTGCAAACGTAGGTAGTGTTCTTGGACAAACTGAAAAGGGTCGCGTACGATACATATAGGCTACCTATCACAAACTTATGCCAAACGGACAGTAGCCAACATTGTTAGCCTAATGTTTCATCTTTGTTTTTGCATGATAGCAAATAGACAGTTACAGAATGATCCGACCTAGGCTTGGAGTAAAGTGATGGTCACCTGGTTTAACTTGCACCAATGTGATACACCAGTCATATTTTAGAGGCCCTTGGGCTGAAGAACTACCAGACCTGTCTGAAGGAGGTAGCCATGGTGGACTACTATGTATGTGGCTTCAGGTGGGCCAAGGAGATGAACTTCAACTGCCACCAAGTCTCCTTTGTCATGGCTGTTCTACAACTGCTCCTGGATAATATAATAGGTGATTCAAGGTGGATATATTTATTGTAAGCTGATCAACTGCCTTTAGATCTCTGCTGTGTCATAGTTTATAGGTCAGTCTTTACCAGTTCCACAACAAATAGACCAGAGTTTACTTACCATCTCCCAATGTTGTTTCAGAGAAGCAGATGCCTTTTGTAGAGAACTTCATTCAGTTTTATAGGGCAGTTACAACATGCCTCCGGTCCGCCACCGAGGCTGATGGCTGCCCAGTTCTGGATGTAGACCAGGCCATGGCCCTCACTGATCACCTCAAATACAGGTACATCTCCTGCCGTCTCCTTCCTCATTCCTGGGTACACAGCTTCTGCAGCGACAGCGATGAGTATCACTGATTGTATTTTTGAATTTAGGATGATTCAGTCGATACAAACCTCAGCACCCTCTCAAAGCTAATGCCACGTGCTAATGCCCACAGCACCCTCTCAAAGCTAATGCCACATGCTAATGCCCTCAGCACCCTCTCAAAGCTAATGCCACATGCTAATGCCCTCAGCACCCTCTCAAAGCTAATGCCACATGCTAATGCCCTCACCACCCTCTCAAAGCTAATGCCACGTGCTAATGCCCGTACTGTGTGGGCCAGTCAGACTTGACTAACTCTCTCAGCTCACATGAACCATCCCAGGATCTCAGACCTCTACTGTGCTCTGTTAGTCTGTTCCAGAACTACAGGCTGTATGGATTTCTCTTCACTACCTCCAGAGAGGAAGTCCTGCTGGGCATGGAGGTGGGGCTCTGTCAGATTCTACATGCTTGTGGTTGTTTTAGTGAACGATAAAGACAGAGAGAGACAGCGTAAGTAAGAATAGATGGTTTCTACCACTGGGTTGCAGAGGACCATTGAAGTGATCGGTTTGGATGAAGTAATTGCACCATTGGAGGAGGGCATGCCAGCTGACATCTATTTCCGCTTCCTGGCCCCGCCCCCTGTGGAGCAGCAGAAGGAGGTGATGTAACAGTGACCATGAAGGAAACTTTAATAAAACCTCTAAGGGACAGAAAGGGACATTGCACCATATCCAATAAAACTGCTGCAGCTTTGCTCAGATACTCCAAACACTCATCCTTTATTTAAAAATATAGCATCAATGGTCAAATGTAATCCAAATGATCAGGGTGGCATATTATGTATAGTAAAATAATGATATATATTCAAAGAGCAGTATTTACCCCTCTAGCTATATATTCTGAATTGAAAAAGCAGTTGATGTAATGTGGACACCTCAATTGTCAACCATGGCAACTTCAAAACAATAGCAAAACGTTCTCGGAAGATTCTTAGGAAAGTTCTGAAGTAAATGGTCTCCAAAGACAAAACAGCCATGCCTTGCAGACTCTTGACACCAAACCAGTAACACCAAGGAAAGTTGCTATTCCTACAAACAACCACCAGCTGGCAATGTTTCTCTTTAGTAGATCTGCAAAATAGTGTCAACCGATCACAGGCCTACAGAGGAGGGAGCAGTATGAATGAACCTGGGTCTGTTGAACTGACCTAGGAGGTGAGCAGTGGCCTGCAGGAGGAGAGTGAGGAGGAGCCAGGTGACACACAGTTCCAGGGTGATGAGGAACTGTCGACATACAGCGTCGAGGACGTCAAAGAGGTGCTGGTAGAGGTGACCAGAGGAATTCTGGGAAACCTGAAGGTATGTCACGAGATGACACAGCATTTTTAATAATTCTCCGGTACGACTGCCAGGCCTGTGCTGATGTAGAGAGAAACAAGCCTTTTCCACACAGCACAACTGAAACGGTCCATTATGAAAAGTGAACATGGTCAAGCAGCAGTGTTTACATAAGTTCACATGTTCTCACAAGTTGAATATTTCAGATGTTTTGGAAGGCAGTGCCTTGAACTGTGCTCTCATAGATCTTCTATGTTGTAAAAAGCATGAATGGTATTCATTCTCCTTCTAATATGCCTGTGGAGACATTTAATAACAGTAAAAGACTCCCAGTCCTAGTTTGACAAAGGATTGAACAGCTGCACCAGCTTGTCTACATGTTATTAAGTGGGTCGGGTGTAACGTGAGACTTACTGCTGCAGCTCTGTGTGTGTGTGTGTGTGTGTGTGTGTGCGTGTTAGCGTGTGCATGTGTGTGTGCAAATCCTGATTGTGAATTATCCTGTGCAGGAGCACAGCTATTTCTATCTGTTCTCTTGGGTGTATTCCTCTTTTCTCTCTGCCTCATCAAGGTCAATTACATATTTTTACTCAGCTAAATTTAGATATACATTCAAGTAGTATAATTTGCATAGCTTATGTAGAAAAGTAGATCTAGTATGTGCATTATTGAAAAGTTAATCTAGTCATGAAAAAGTATGGCAGAAATGTAGAACATGTATGGAACAAGGTATGTGATTGTACTCTTTTTAAATCTCAATTCTTCATTTTGTGCTAGAGAGGTTTTCGCTTTCATGTGGATTGTCTCTACCATTCTAAATTGCTGTTCTCTGGTGAATTATATTTAATAGCCTCCATTTTTCCCGCCTCCAACCAACCAATATTTTAGTTTCAAAAAGTTCCCAGGAGTTTCACTCTCAAAGCATGTGGAGCTCATCAGCCCATATATGGTTGAAGATTTGAAGTTGGCAAACGTTGGGGTAAAGCTGTGGGTGAATTCCATAAGTGGATTGGAACCGTTTAATTTGGAAGCATACAGTATTCCAGAGAAAATAAATGGACATGGGATTCTTGGTGACTATGTGAACACTCAAGCAAACAAGTTCCAATAGCCATAAGAGCATGTTTCCTTTGCTGCAGCATATGGTTGTAATTCTCCAATATTGTCAGTTATAGACACTGGTAATATCAGAAGGGCTCAGCATAATGATCTTGACCTCTTCTCTGCTGTCATCTACAGGCTGAGTTCACGGAAAAGCTTCAAGTTCAAGAGAAGAACTACATTTCCAGACTGGATCAACTGAAAAACAATTCCAACAAATAGATACAAAGCAGTGGGAACGTTCACCATAATTAGACAATATATTTTTATTGAGGTTTTGAGAGGATAATTGAATGTAATGTCATATTCAACACTAATGAATGTTATGTCTTCCAGGTTCACACAAATATATCTTATTATACTGTTGTGTGACTCAATGTGTCTTTGTTCAATTGAATCCCCTGATAATTTCCTGGAACCTGTAAGGTATAAAGGAATATGAATCTAAATCATGATGTCAAATAAAAGCGTATTTGTTCCGTGAATGAGCCAGATAAATCTCATTAGGACTGAAGGTATCTTATATAATGTCAACAGGGACTCCACTGCAGTCATAAGCTATTTCAGCTAAAATTCCAACACACTGCAACTCTAGAGCTGAGTAGAGCTACTTGCTATGAACAGCAAAGGCAGCAATACGCATATATTATTTAAGATGAATGTTATCTTTCACCACATATTTGAACAAGTCCACTTCATTAGAGTGAAAGACGACAGTAAATGTACACTGCCCCAGAGAATTCTGATTGAATATTGCAGGTGTGTTATTTTAGCTGTTCTCACTTATATTTGTGGTTTGTGTGAGTGTGTGTGTGTGTGAGTCAGTGTGTGTGTGTGTGTTGGCGTCCCAACAGATTGAGTTCCTCAGAATTCTTGGCATCACTGCATGACAAAGAAACACTATCTCAAGCGACGTCATCTGCTTTGCTTCATCCTCTTACAAGAAACAGAAACTTAGAAGTTCACCACATCTGCTTTCCTCAACCTGGACGTCAAAAGATAAAAGTATATGTCACTTGTGGATCGTTTTCTGAATCCAGTATTATTGGTTTATCAATTAAGCTGATTATGTTAATTAAACTTTTGTCAGTAACATTTACAAGATGTATTGCTCTCTACCGTAAGATTTAAAAAAAATAGTTCAGAGCTTACTTCTTTGCCTATAACATTAAGTTTTTAATGGCTTTAAGTAGCAACAGCCACCACAACTCCTGGAAACCATTTGCTCCGTCATTTACTTTTTGTGTGGGGGAAGAGGTATGCACATGCACAAACGGCTGATACCTTTAACTGGAAATTGTTATCATGTCACGGCAATGACTTTCCAAAGAGGAACTGGGAAAACGAGTGTTGAATGTTTTCCTGAATTCCAGTGGAACGTGTCTGTATAACATGTTGCTGGAAAGTGCTCCCTTTGTACCTCTGAACTGATTGATCGAGTTACTGCCAAGCCGAGCACAGATTACCCTGTGTTTCACAGTTCTGTCACTGTTGACAAAAGCTCCCACCCTCGTGTGGCCGAAAGACCACACTGCAGATTGGTGAGTCATCGTGTATTTCCTGCACTCACTGCCTTACTTTGAAGCACAGACACATGTCCTGACATTAGAGAACAGGAAACCAACTGCTGTTTTGTGTGGTCACAAAAAACTATATACGTCTCCCAGCTCTACTCTCACTCTCGAAAATGTTCAACTGTATCTCTCTGTGAAAGCGCAGCGTTGATAATGCTGTCATGTTTACCAGTTTGACTCCCGGTATTTAACACACGGCTGTGATTATGAAGTGACTGAGTATTTGCAAGTGTTTCCTTTCACAATCTGTTTGACCCTCAGATAATGCTGTGAGGTGAAGGATAATTAAATAAAAGTACATTTTCTGCAGGTCCTGGCACTGTGTGAAATGTAATCCCTTTAGCATCTCATGCACTCAGTCGTGACATTTACTACCAGAATGGAGATGTTGCCGCAAGGCTTTATGGTTATAGCTAATATATAGCTAGTCTGGGCACAGGTCATGCTGTTACAACCGAGAAGCGTAAGAGGATATTATAAGGGTGATTCTCTCAAAGAACTGTGGTGTAAATACTGTATGTGTCTGAACAACATGTGCTGCTATTTAATGTCATCTGAGTCACACCTGAATCATAGTTAAGTGTTTTAAATCCAATCAAATTGTACAGCCCTTCTAACAAGCAACGTTAACAAAAGACTCTACGTATGCCCTTACAGTTCCACCTAAAACAACATGAAACCCTCAAAGAAGATAACCTCCTATGAAAACTCAACCCTAACCGTGACCCACTGACCCTAACCCACAGATATTCAGACTTCTGAATAAGTAGAGCACTAACCGCACTTTACGTTGTTTGACTATGGTTAGTTACAAGGCTGGGCAGTACAGGATCAGTAGAACACCACAGGATGGTCAAGTAGAAGGACAGGAGGAGACCGGTAACTAGGTCCAATGTAGTGACAAGGTCCAACTTTGGCAGACCAGAAACCTGGCAAATGTTGACTGGCCAAATGGGTGAGGAGAAAGAGACAGAGAAGGAAGTAGTATAAGAGAATGTGGAGGATCCCATAATGGGATTGTAACTGTGAGGGTGAAGTCCCCAACAGTTAAGTGTGAACTAGTGCAGCAGTTCAGTTCAAATACTAGCTATAAAGAGGTTTGTAATGGATCCTTAAACAAGCCAACACCAAGGCGGTGTAAGCCTGGCTTACGCTGGAGAGAAGAACACATTTTTATCCTGCAACCAACAACACACCTTGTCATCCATGGAACACACAGTTGCACACATCGACAGCAACGATAGACACACTGTAACACACAAGATCAGGTTTTTTCAAGTTTAGATTTACATATTTTGTCTGACATTTAATGTCCAGTCCACCACGAAAATGATGAAAGTGACCTTTTGATGATTGTTTTCGAATTGCAGGTGTGACTGAATACCCCACCCACATACACACACACACACACACACACTCACACTACACTGGCCAGATGTTCAGTGTTGTTTCCTTCAAAGCAAAGAAGTTATGAGGGTTACTCAAAATGCCTGGCTTGTCGGCTGCTGGCGCTTAGTACATTCCTAAATTACCATGTAATGTAATACCCTGTTTTCGTTGTGAACAAAGACTGGTGAGACATGTTCTATTCAGAGTGGTGTCTGTCATGTTCTTTAAACACAGATGGAATGATGTCTGTAATAGAACTAAGCATGTTACTTAAGAGTAGAGTCTGTTGAATTCTCGCATTGGCCCTTAATGAAGAGGTTTGTAAACAACATGGATAAGAATGGAAAAACAAGAGACTGTGTTTTGCTTGAGCAAAATCATTGTTCCATTGCCTTCAACCCCGATAAAAATAACACGTCCTTGTGCACTGTAGAATCACACTCTAAACCTTGTGTTATTAGTTTTGTCATATTTACATTAGTCAGAGAGACACTTTTAACTCTGACAATATGTTTCCTGCATGTCTCAACAAATCCAATAAAAATGCAGCCTTGGGTTCAGCTCATTACCATTGGCTGTAGTTTATATTCATTTCAAGTCCTGTTAGGCGTCATTAATGTTGCTTACATAATGAAATTCATTGACTCTGTAGGGCTGGATGTTTAAATCATTAATCTCTCCTCTGTACAAGCTGCCATAGATCACGCTCACCCTGTGTCTTCCTCCCTGCCTGCCTGCCTCCTTCATCCATTTGTTTGAGTCATTTCTTAACAGTTAAATGTTTTAAGGCTAATCTTATCTAGGAGTGATTTGCTGGCATAATGGTGTTGTGGAGGGAGCCGTGAGGAGAGCGGTGTAAAACTGAAAGAAAACTGTTGCAAAGGTCAATTTTTATTGACATACCACCAGCTCTCTGCAGCAGAACGAGCTGGACGAGAATGAGAACTGACTTAATAAACCAGTTAGTATACAATAACGCTACAATATCAGCAAGCATTCCAGCCATGAGATAATAATGAAGTAATGTACAGAAACTGCTCTAATCTTAGATCATTGTTTCCTGTTGAACCGGCTCATGAATCATGCAATGTTGTTGAATCGTGATGTTTGTCTTTCTAGGCCAAAGTATTTCAAGGTTAGAGGTGTATACCTCAGTCATTTACAGGCAGTTCAATGTGCAATACCATGTCTGTGAGCGCAACATTACAAACATCTTAATGATAAGACACAGAGCTGTGTCTACATGACTCGTACGATCTTACTTTGCTCAACCGACATGTACTGTTGTATATAGTTTAATACAATGGATTAAGCACATCCCTTAAACCAAATACTTGATTGTTAGAAATGTGAAATATATTTAGTCATGTAGATTAATTCTCTGTCTTGTTCCATGGGAAAACATTTCTCTGAAAAGGTCCATCTTGGCAAGTCTGGATAAATAATTCTGCGCTGACTCATCTATCAGCATTCACAATATTGTGTCAACCATAACGTTCTTTAGTGTTTAGTGGTTTCAGGGCCGAGCTCTGACAGAAGAGTATAATCTCCCCACTTAAGACATACCTTCATCCTACATATTGTGCAATGCATTAGCATCCGTTTGATGGAGTCAGAAGTTTCAACATTGACTGTTCTCTTAAGCCATCCAATAAAATGTTTTGTTTGTGGCCCTCGCAGCAGTGTGGGTGTAACGAGGCTTTAGAGCGGATGGCCAGAGGGGAACTTGATAGGTTTGTGTGATATATTGGAAACTGAAATCTAACCCACCTGGTGCAGTACACTCTTACAGAGCTGCTAGTTGCCCTCAGCTCCCCCTTAGCTTCATTGCTTGATTTTAGTTGAATATGTTAATGTTCATGGGCTACGTTAGTATTCTTGTATTAGAATGAAACACCACACACCATTCTTTTGATTCCATGACAACCAAAACGTGGGTTGTATAAAAATCTGAACAGTGATTCTTTAATCATTCAAACCTTAAGGGTGTGCTCCTGTGAATTACTGAATTTCATTAGTAAAAGCCTTCATATGAACACCATTTAGAGTTTCAGCCTTGACATGATCTTAATCGTATTCATTAAAAATATAATTTTAAGAGTGGATAGTATCTGTGTCTGTTCATGGTATGGCCCAATGAATATGTGTTCAACAATATTCACATGAGCCTAAGATGACGATGAATAAAAATAACATTTCAGTTGATGATTGATGACCCAAATGCATACAAAAATTATTTTGAACACTGCAATTTTATAGCTGTAGCAATATTAAACAGGAATACATGTGTGAGTATAGATAGTAAAATTCCAGTTTACCTATTCTTGACAGTCATGTAATAACTATAACAGTATTTTGAGACACTTTTAGTCCATCCAGCATCAAACACCAGGGGTGTAATGAGCAGCTATGAGACACAAACCAAATATATGTCTTGTCGTCAGGCAGAATTCACGGTAAGTAAATTACCTGACAGGGAAACACAAAAGGTTAGTGTTGTCCTGTGATCCTATTCGCTGTCGTGAAACTTAAAACTATTTGCAATAAAGGAGATTGATGTGAGCTGGATAGAACCCTCAGGGTCAGCAGAGAGTGTTTCTGAGTTGGTCCCCACAGGTTGAACTGATCGTCATGTATCACTGAGGCTGCTGTGTAGCTCTGTACCATCCACACTAGTAGGACCAGATGGTGCTTATCAGAATGATTGATAAGTGCCTGAGACTTGTACAGCTATCCATTTTCCGCTGATGCATCTGAGGAGACGCAGAGATTACAGAGAAAATCTCTCTTGACATTTACCAGACTTAATAAACAGGAAGATAAAGAATCAGATGAAACATTTCTGACTTTGTGATCAATCTAATGTTTACGTTTGTCTATTGATCATTGTGTGATTTATAACAAGTGTTTGTTTGGACTTGGGAGTATTTTTTGTATTTGAAAGATGGTCGTCTATCTCTCAAATCAATATAAATTTTCTCCCCCATTTACATGGAGGAGATCTGAGCTGTTTTGCATCTGGTGAACATGTCTAAGATATTAAAAGAGAGAGAAAAATAGACAGATGAACAGAGAAAGAGGGAGGCAGGGTGGGAGTACAGAGATGAGGGTTGCAGATCCATTTTTCCACAAGCTCTAAAACTGTGGATATTTCCTGCAGCTTTGAGAGGAGAAAGATTAGGTTATCAATCTGCTGTACTCATATTGTCACCAGCAACCACAAATCCATGCAGCGCAGCACACACTGAAACAGCCCATCTGTAAGGCAAATTATCCTCTGCAGTATAACTATCCTGATTTATTAGTACTCATTCTACTTACTGCATTCAAAGGAGCACTGTGAAACCAACAGCTACATATGGAATAGGCCAATCTGTTTTCCCTCTGGTCTAGTAACCTCTTACACTAATATGTTATATCCAAGCAATTTACTTACACACCATGGACCACTTTAATTGCCACGCAGATTATTAAACCTAGCACTGGACTAGGACTACATTTAATGGAACCCTTTTATTATTAACGCTTATACTTTGTTGCACTGGCTTAATGTGTAGAAAATGGGTATTGTTCAATTGCATCCATACATCATGGTTTGTGGGTATAGGACATGTCAGTTCAGAGGTGTGAACTGTAGGGAGAAGACTTGGTTTTAGCACAGTGAGATATTTGATCTGTGGAAGCCTGCTGTATCTCTTCCCTGCTTGGCCAAGCTGTTCCCTCCCTGCCTCATGTCACCGACACAGCCACAATGTAGTCAGAGATTCAGGGCTCTCGGGTGAATTGACAATGCTTTTGTTATCAACTCCTATTCTTTATTGTCTCTGGTGACACAAGATTGACGGCTACACTGCATAACAAAAAGTTTAGTTTTCTATTCTAATCTAAAATAACAAACTGATTGCTGAACGCCAATCTTACTTTGATGCGGATTATGTGTTTTTATTCAGAATCTTTTTGTGATTTTGGCAATAGGATGAATAAACACATATTTTTCATAAGTCTTTTGCAATTAGGTTTTGATTAGGTAGTTGAGAAAATAATGGATGATTGATTAAGAGTCAAAGGCTAAATGGTGCAATTAGTCAAAATGGAAAATGTCCATGCAGCTATGCATCGAAGCAGTTTTATTCAATTGTAGCGGGTTGTTAATAATTTAATAAGAAAATGATTAAAATCAAAGTCTTTATTAAAAATACACATTAACTTCCAAAGAATTAATTTTAATCATCCATGATTTAAGTGGAAAATGACTAAATGACGAAATATCAAAATTAAACGATCATTTATCGCGATCATTCTGCCTGGTTCTTCCTCGTGTCAGAAAGCATTGCATAAGGAACGAAAATAGCTGACGTTAAGGCTTTGAATCATGTAGGACTCATTGTACAGAAACAACCCCAGCAATTCTCGGCTTTGCGTTATTAAACCCCGCTGCAGTTACTGCCAATGCCCCTCCTAGGCTAAATAATATATTACTCAGAGGACGTAACAACGAAACAATGGTCCGAATTTCAAGTACACTATTAACACATTTGTTGGACACACAATTGTTTCATTTTGCGTGGCAGTGTATACAATATCCTTTCTAGAACGTTAAAAGCGTTCGAAAACAAAACATCGGTGTCTGAGTGCAAATAGCGTCATCAGAAGGTCTTTATGAAAAAAGAAACGCGACACAAAACGCGCGCATTCTGCATTCTAAACGCATCCGCGTGGGTTGTCAACACCTATCTTAAAAACGTTCAAAAACCAAGGCGGGATAGGCTACACTAAAAGCAGCCCCAAACCCTAAAACATATATTAAACCGCCAAGGAAGAACTATCTAATTCAGTTCCACACTCAAACTATATGTTTTAAGCTATGATTTCCCCGAATGCTACCCGTCTATTGCGTTCCCCACCATACACACCCTGGAGAGATAGCACAAGTGGCATTTTAGACGAAAGTGGATACAGTGCATGCATTCTAGAAATAGGAAGACGCGCGCTCCTGATTCTATCCCCAGGTCTACAGGAAATGTTCTTTCTATTACCACATACAAACGTCCTTGCAGCAGGTCCTGGTAGGAACATAGCAAGTCAATTACGCGTATTACTGTGTCATTAACTTAAATACAGTTAAATAAATTATTACTGAATCCTCACATTGACAAAATGGATACACTACTTTGATGACTGGAGCAGAAGACATTTATTTACTGTTTTGATTTTTTAACTGGATGCGAATTATGTAATGCGGTTGCAGTAGACTCATGCACTCATCATGTTTATGAATTTAATATGACAATAGTTTCGAGGAAAAACGGAAAAAATTGTTCTGTTAGAAACATGGACGTCTGAAAAAATATTAGATTACTTTTTTACACATTTTTGGGCTGCCAGATTGGAACTATTGGGACTTCATATTGACGCAGGGCGGAATTCACCGTGCGCAAATATTGCAGACTGCCAGGACCGTTTGCAATCCATTCAAGCCAACAAGTTTGGAGAGAATGTAGAGTTTAATCAATTCAGAACCTCGCGATGGAGCCCAACTCACTCATGGTATTATCATCTAGTCTGCTTGTGTTTTTATAGGCTTTTATTTCTTGCTTAAGAACAAAGTTACGGATGTATTTCTGCCACGGCTTATGGGAAATTAATGTTATGTCAGGAAACTTTTGCTCATAACTTCATAAATACGTTTTCTGTATTTCTCTTACAATATATATAGACTATATATACAGTATGTCATTAGTCTATCATTAGGTTAGATCAGTGAATTTGATTTAACGAAGACGCATAGCTATATAATATAAACATCGTAATATAGTTATCTTGTTACAATTATATTGTATATGATGCAATTTGTAACTATATACTTATTTTATACGCTTTGGCAATGTATGAAAAAAAATTCCCATATTGCTCTTTCCGCAGTGGGTCGGCTCGCCTTGCGGTTCACACGGACCTTACATTTTCTACAAGGCTTTTAGGTTTCACCTTCATAGCAAACCAAGAATATTGTCCCTTGGCGACTTTTTCTTCGTGAGATGTAAGCCAGGGGATTCCATTTGTGTAGCAGAACTCCAGCTGCTGTGGGAAGAAAGGACAACCAAACAACTTTTATCCAGTTCCAAACTTTATTTTCTTCCTGAAGATACCCCCCAGGGGAGAACTGTCAACCACGGAGAGGTAATAACATATTTTCTACTTGCATGCTTCACTGTAACTGTATGGCGACGTTCTTTCTCCGAATAACATTTAAAACAATTTAACATCGAAGTGTCGTTAAGATATGACCTGTAGCCTACAGCAAGCGTATGCGTGACAATAAGTCTATTCCGCTTTCTGTTTGATGTGGCACAAAGACTGATAACTCGCAACACATTTCCTATAATGCACATCGACATGCATTAAATGTGGACAAGCTGTGTTCTCTAAACACAACCCCCCGTCTTAACGCTTGAATTGTCATTTTTGCCTGCAATGTCAATGCTTGTTTAGATAACAGATGTGCGTTATCTTTCTGAAACCGTTTTGTTTAAGATAGCATAAAGTTCAGTGCTTTTCACGATTTATGTCCGTTTGGTGAAAATAGTGCGGAAATTACGCACCGTACTATAAATCAGACGCCTTTTATTTTGTCAGTGTTGTGTATGGCTGGGATGATTAATGGGCTGTGATACAATGACAAATTAGAAATCCTTATTGTCATGGGCGTTTTGAAAAGCTAAATTAACACGTTAGAGCGTGAGCGATCGAGCAACAAGATCAAGAATGTGATCTGTCAGGTTTAATCGTGATCTTAAAATCTTGAGCAACGCGATTAAAAAGACATGAATGCGTTCCGTTTTCTCAGTAAAAAGCATTGTATTGTAAGCGGACATTTTCCCCATACGCGCTCAAACGCTCTCGGTCAGTGGGAATTGATTAATAATGGCAAGCTGATAAAGCAGGCAGCTGCGATGCCTTAAAGGGAACGAGTGACATTTATGAAGGTTATTATGTCAAAGTGCTGCGGCTTCATGGCGTACCATCGTTAGACTTAGCTATCAATGCAAATTGTTGAAAAGGGAAATATGTATATTGCTCATGAAAATGTAACCCTTCACCTGCCAAGTAGGACTGTTTGTTTATGGTTTAATAGCGCAACTGCTGCATTCATGCAACGCAGAGGGAAATATGGCTAGTTTACAGAAACAGCTGCTCTCGATATACTATTAGAGTTATATTAATATTTGTTTCATGTTGTTATGTTGGAACAATGAGCAAAGTCAGATTACAAAGAATACAACGTTTACTTGGTTGAACTTTTATTGTACTTTCCCCTCTAAGGAGCGGAGTATCACATTTCCATCTCATAATAAGCAACAGGTTTTTATGTGTTCCCTTGAAGAAAATGTCAAGGTTACTCCGCGCAGTGATTGTGAATATTAAAAAGGAATACAGCTGCTTGGTTGGATCGACCTTGGGATTTTCGCTGTTTACACAAAGTAACGAGGTGGAATGGTTGAAAAACATTAGACTTAACCTTCGTGTTGACACAGTTGATCAGACCCTGTCCTCTTCCTAAACTTGTCATCTGCTTGCCTCAGCCCCCTCTGCCCCTCCCCCTCCCAGGAGCGATGGGAGTTATTTGCGTTTCAAATTTATTGAGCAGCCCCATATGATTAGTGTTCCAAACGCGGCCAGGGGAATAGCAGGATAAGATTTCTTGCTCAAGGACAATGTCTCAGCAAGACGTATTTTTAGCATAATTCAGACATGGTGTGTAAAGGTCTTTAATGTGCTGTGAGTTCATGGTGTCTTTTTATTGATCACCCTCCCTTCTGTAACACGAGGATCTGTTGACTTGCACTGCGTGTACGTCAGCTATTAGTCCTTGAATGTTTTAAACGCTGTTGGAAAATGTGAGCCATATGGTGAATCCGAATAACAATGTGATTGAGTGTCAACCTGAGCCACCTGCGGTAATATGAACCGAGCCAATGTCACTGGCGCTGCAGAAGATGATGCACTCAGCAAATTGTCCAATTGAATTACATTTGCATTTGTACAGAATCACCCAAAAGCCCGTAGATAAAAGATGAAGGATGATTAGGTTTTGGGGAGGCTTGAGTGAAGTATTCACCATGTGGAGTTAGTGGGGCTGTCTTCATTGTAATGTGTGTTATGTATCTGTCACCAAGGGGGTTTTATTCACTCTGTCCATTCCCGCGAGATACTTAGGATGATTGAAGTTTTTTTTATTCCGCAGTAGCCCATCTGGAAAGCTGTTTACAGTAAAGACCTTGAGATAAAAACATGATCTCCAAGAGGTTTGTCCCAAGAGGGGCTCTGTGGGCCACAACAGACAGTAATAGTCAGTGACAATAAATAGCTGTGGTTGGAATAGGGCATGCCCTGATTCCAGTTGCCTTTGTGTTTCTATACCCAGGTGATGTAATTCCCCCTGTGGCCTGACTTAGTCATTTATTAGCTGAGTTGCAAAGGCAAGGGGTGCTAGCAGTCTCTCTCTCTCTCTCTCTCTCTCTCTCTCTCTCTCTCTCCCTCGTAGAATCTAACACTTCTGGTCTGGCTGAGCCTGGTGAGAGCAATGTTACACTCCCCACTCAGACATGTGCTGTTTTTACTTTGTTCAGCTTGACTTGATGATCTGGCCTCTGTGCTCTTCCAAGAGTGTATCCCTGGCAGGGGATTTCATGAGGGATTGAGCGTCACGTATACTCTCCCTCTGAAGTCAAACACTTCATATTCATTGGAGTTGCTGCCTGTTGTCAGGGGCTGCACATCAGATGCCATATTTGTCCTTTTGTCCATTTGCTACATGTTTTTAAGTAATTTGTCAGATTTAAGACGGAAAGTATTTTACTGGGTGATGTTATCAGTGGAAACTCAAGTGTCTTGGCTATTAAACTGAGCCACTTACATCCTTGGGTTTTTCGTGTTAATTGGAGCCATTTGTTGGACAGCTTTGTAGCTCTGAGCATCAGGCTCTCCGTGCATGACTGCACACAAGGCTAAGGCTGTTACAGCAATCCCTCTGAATAAAGCTGATGTGTCATAACAGCTCAACTAAAACACCTTTGTCTTTTATAAATAGAGGCCTGATGACATTCTACAAACCACATTACACTCCACTTTAGTCATTTGCATACTGTGGGTATCTATGAGCAAGACATTTAGCAACAGCAATAATCAGCCCAGATTGATCTGAGCTGGTATAGATACAAATTAAGAAAACTTTAGTTCTGTGGTTTGAGGAGAACGTACATGGTGATAGCAGTTCTGTAGCTAATTATTTTCCCTTCAGTTGTTGTTCAATTGTTGTGTGGATTACTCAACAGTCAGGCTTGTGATTTTGGGAGGGGAGCATTGGAGCCTGGTGGCTCACATCCAGACATACTCTGCTGCCTGGCAAGCGTCCATGCTTGTGTTTGAATGCCTGTGGCACATATTTACAGTTCATATTAGATCATCAGCTTTATATCTTTTTTAGTTTCAGAGGTTATATACCATGGTGTGACATTTTCATGTCATGCCAGAGCACGTTAATGAATTTAGCGAGAAAGTGCAATCTAGAATAAGCCTCTACATGTTTATCTTGGTCATGGTGGTAGGACAGAATGAAACAGCAGATAATAAAGGACAGGGCAGGCATGCCAATAGTTATGAAAAGCTCTTTAAATAATGGCAAGTTTATATGTCTATGACAACATAATACACAACATGATACTTAATTACAGCATGTTAAGTGTTCAAACATCTTATGAAAGTCAACTTTGCTTTTTGTCATGGATAGAAACACATAATAACTTAATCCTCTTGTGTTTGGCTTTTTCCGTGTGCCAATATAACGGGCTTAGCTCAATGGCAGCGCAACTCTCTGACACCACCAAGTAATTAACTCTCCTCCTAGCTCTTAGCAAGATCAATTATTGCCAGAATGAGGATGGATAATGTAAACTTTTCTTTTTTAGACAGAACGAAACAAAAAAAAAACAACAACTCATACTTGCTATGGGCACATTTTTCATGTTAGCAGGTCAATAATTCAATATGCGTGCAAGCAGGTGTACAAATCTGCTGTGACCTGAGGAATTCTTGAGCTGACCCTAGGAGTTAGCGGAGTGAAACATTCTCAGCGTGACGCGGTTTGAAGGGCTCTCTGTATTATGGTGCTCGCCGCACAGTCCCCGTGCCCCCCCCCCCCCAGATCCCCACCACCCCTCCCTGTCCTCTGTCGCCCCCCCCTCCTCCCCCCAACCCTTCCTTATAGTATAATTACAAGATACGATTGTTTGAACTATAGCAAGTTCACAACCTTGATTTAGAGGGAGTAGTAAGAATTGGTGTGTGGTGTTTTTAATTTTCCATTAACCACTAAACGAAACAGCAGTCAGAGAACTGTTTTCCACTCTGAGGAACATTTATCTCAGGAAGAAAAACAATCTTATGTTGAGTCTTTCAGCACTCTGAGTAAAGCATGTGATCTCAGTTTAAAGGGTGCCGTGTCACTGTTAGAAAGGACCTGTTTCATTTTCCAGGTGCAGGAGAACTCACACCATGACAACACTGAGGTTTCTCTTTCGATACACAACCGACATTTTAAAATCTGATGACGTTACATCAAAAGCTTTTTTTTTTTTTGCATCTGAAGGGTTTTGGGGGATATACAGTATTTTATGCCTAAATTAATCTCCATATCTCATTGATTTGAAAATGAATGACCATAGCCCTGCTCTGATAATTAGTGTGCACACTGGTGATTTAACCAGGGATAT
This sequence comes from Plecoglossus altivelis, assembly GCA_036571765.1. Classification (NCBI taxonomy): domain Eukaryota; kingdom Metazoa; phylum Chordata; class Actinopteri; order Osmeriformes; family Plecoglossidae; genus Plecoglossus; species Plecoglossus altivelis. The sequence continues at coordinate 9,402,245 of BROE01000007.1, forward strand.
AATGATGGACAGCTTGCAGGGTCCCAAAGGGATTTGGTCTTTGGTCAAAAATACCATATGGTGATGCTGTGAATTCTGTAGGATATTGCAAAATGTTTCACTGCAACAAACCAGATGGAGTTTATTGCATACCGATACCATACTGTAGAAAGACTGTACAATAATGTTTGATATGTATGATGTCTATCCTCCAGTGAATGTTGGGAGAGAGAGTTGAAATAAGAGCCATTTTTCATTCTTTGCACATCAAAGGAAGTTCATTATAAAAGGTATGATCAGCAAAAGTTCTCAGCCTACAGAGGCAAAGGCATAGCCTAGTCTGCTGGAGCAGGGAAAATAGAATGTGTATTCCACTCCGTATGGAGTTGCAATTTTCTGTGATCTATGTTTGCTTTTATTGGGTCACGCTGGGGAAAATGTGGAGGAAAATGCAAAGAAAGCAGTTAATGCATCCATTGGGTGTAGCTACAGCATAATGAAGGAGAGGGGTGCAAGGAAGGGAGAGAGAGAGAGATAAAAAATGGAGAAAGAAATGGACCAAATAAATGGAAAGAAAAAGGGACAAAGCAAAAAAAAAAAAGCAAATGAGAAGAGAAGTAAAGGGAGGGAGTTGCAGTCAGTCAAAACCCTTGATAAAGGCTTCCGTGAAATACAGACACATCTGCTCTCCAGATTCCAGCCTCGACCCCAGACCTCTCTGTTATCCTCCGCCAGGTTACAAGCACCGCTTTATTGCCTTTTTTAATGAATGATGTGTTTATTTGGCAGTTGCACTTATCTGGGGCAGCAGCGCTGTTAGTGGTGCATCCATTCAGGGAGAGGGGATGCATAATGTAGCACGATCACTCAATATTGAGATTGTGCCATTAAAAATGAAGGAATATTTGGTAATTCGGTCAGGTCTTACAAGCTGCAGACTCAGAAGAAACAAGCGCATCTTTAGAGAGCGGCTGTATTGATTTTAGCGCCATGATTTATGTGAGATGATTTGCATTAACATCGAGGACCTAATAACGTTTCTGTGGTATTGTTTAGAGCTATGGAACAAGCTCTGGTCTTGGGGCTAAGTTATGACAGATATTGTGTTTAATATAAAATTCAGTCCTACTTGAAATGGATTAGAACTTAGAGTAATATAACGCAGAACGTAAACAGAAAGACTTAATGAATCTCCCCTCAAACCCTTAATAAAGCACTTGTGCTTAGGAGCTTTGGACCCGTGTCCTTTAGATGGGGTGCCTTAGATGTATATGCCAAATAATCCACTCAGACTCCACCAAGTGGAGACCATGTCCTCATGGTCTCTTTGTAAACTCTGCATCTAAAACTGAATCCGTCTTTGCTTTTTAGGATGAGGTCATTGCTGTGTCTGAGAAGGTAATTGTGCGGTTGGAGGACCTGGTGAAATGGACGGAGTGGGACTCGTCAGGATGGACCAAGGGACTGAAGGCTGTGCCCCTCAAGCCCAGTACAGTACTCCGGGAGCAGGGCAGGAATGCTCAGAGAGAGCCCCATCTGCTTCGCTACCGAGAGTCGACGCTCAACAGTGGCCTCAACTTCAAAGATGTTGTAAAGGAGAAGGCTGAACTTGGTAAATATTCGGGCTGTTTGGTTTTCACTGTCTTTACTTGCTTTATTTCACATACAGGTCACATACACACACTGGTTAAAGTGTCTACTGCTCCGTTTCACTCCGTTCTTTTTATCTGTGCTGCTCCTCATCATGCAGTCAGAAGATGAAGTAGACACTGTATACACTGAGAGCGCAGTCCCTTTTAGCCTGCCTTGAGAAACAAGTTTTCTTAACATCTGCAATCAATCACATTGATTATTTGATCTCACACAAATGTTTGCCCTCCATTTTCTCTGTTCGTTCGTCCGCTTCTAGGTTGAGGAGCTCAGAGAATGTTTGACTATGAGCTCTGATTAACTAGTGTTTCTCCCCCTGTGGCTTCACAACACCCATGTTCTGGCTGTTTGTAATCTTCGACCAAATTTAATGTTTATGTGACGGGGAAAGAACATCAGAAAGTGGATCAATAATAAAACTAGCCTTTGTCACAGGGCCAGGCGCAAGGTAATATCATAGACTAGAACATAAACTGCAGTATAAACTCGGTGGGAAACCTCCATCAAAAGTAATGTGTTTTCATTTAAATGTGTGGAAAACTGTCACCTTGGAATAACTGCGGATAATGGAGACGCGCAAGCTCTTAAAGCGACTGTACTGAACATTCCCCTAAACGGCACATCTGACATCCTTCTCTTCATTGTTCAGTGTGTCCATGTGGCAGACTTTGTCTAGATGAATGCCATTAACTACATTAGACTACATTGCATTGCTCTTTAATAAACTGCAGTACAGGAAGGCTTGCAAAAAGTCAGATAGCTAGACAAACAGGGGTGGGCATGACAGACAGCCAGAAAACAAAGTTAGGGTTGTCTTTGGCTTTACAGGGATGTAGTGTGCAGTTTATACCGACACGACATGCATTTATACATGTGTAACATGCCTCAGTTATCACAGCCGAGTTGGGGAGCTGCAGAGAGAGGCTTTATGACCTTGTAAACATGTCATTTTTGGCTGCATTCCTGTGAAGAAGCAAATACCTGCTCAGAAGCAGGGGGTATGGCCTTACATGGTGATGTTATAGTCAGTAAAACGATCTCCTTTCAAATCAAGCCGATTCTTTACTTGGGGTCAGGCCACAAAATGGTGCTTACTTATAGTTTTCTTTCCGGTCAGTGCTGAAGTTTGACCTGCCAGCCGCCATCTGTCTTATACCCTGAGAATTTCTTCCACTGTATGTTGAAACATGACTACATGAGAAAGTAGGATTTTCATGCGCTGGTGAGGCAAGCCTAAAGGCCATGCCAGGCCTTTATTGCTTGTATATTAAATTCCTTTTGTGGTGTCTCTAATTATGCCACGATGGATCTCCTGACTCCCACAGTTCTGGGAATTTGCATAAGGCTTTGTCTCAGTCTCACATAGGCGAATGTTAAATTGCCCTTGAATGCTTCAATGGGCTGATGTATTAGATTCCTATGTAGAGATTAGATAGGCGGATCAATAATGGATGCTTTGTCACTGAAAGCTTACATGAGGCTACAGCCAGCAATGGGAATCAATAAGCCAGCAGCCTTTTGGCGGAAAAACGGGAGTCTGATTTATGTGTAGCGGCTTAACCTTGTAACCATATTATTTTTGTGTATTGTGTGTCAGTAGGTATTTTTTTGTAATGTTAATAGCTTGCTTTTTAATGACTGTATTAGCTTGTTTGTGCACTGAAGATGGGTATGGCAGTTACTCAGAGTGCCTCCAGATACCCTGGTAAGCAGAATCTCCTGGCAAAACACCAGAGGCCATCCTCTCTTTTTCTGCTGTTCTTCTCTCTGTGTGTGTCTCTCTGTCTCTCTCTCTCTCCCTCTCTCTCCTTCTCGACCCCTCTCTCTTTCTGTCTTGTTTAAATGGTCTGTCTTTGTTGTCCAGAGAAAGAGAGGGAGCATTCATTAAGCCAAAGTCTTTGAGTGTCCTAGAGAAGACCTTTAAAACACAGCATTACGGAAATGGGCCATTAATTGACACAGGCACATAAATTAAGAGCTGTCAACTTTGCTCTGTGGTTCAAGCTGGCTTGAACGTCTGAAAAAGAGTATAAGTATGCCTGGAAACTCAAATAACTGCCATTTGTTTTCAGTTTCAATACATTTAATATTTAATATAAATGGTGATTTGTAGGTCTCTGAACTGAATCAAGGGGTAAAGTAATGGCTCTTCTCCACCTGCTGTGAGTCTGACTCAACCAATCATCATGTTCTCTCCCCAAATAAAAATGGCGCTGTCTGAATTTGATATGGAAATTGCTTTGATTTGCGCGCACAAGATCAGAACCTTAATGCTGCTGCAGAGAGGAAGACTCTGGTAATTTAAACAGCCGAAAGAAACAGCAGTTGTTCACCTTGGGAAAACGACTGTGTGTGTTTTCTAATAAAGGAAAGGAAAGAATTCTCAGCACACCAATCAGACACATGGATTACTGCCAGGATTTATTCAACTACCAAGAGACAAAGTGCAATGTTTACTTGTTAGGAAAGACTGTCATAAGAATGAAAATATAGTCTGTCAATTAGGATTATCTGAATAGTTGATTGGCTCTGGCATTGTTTATGCTCTTTATCAGGTTTTGTAAAACCATTTTCCTACGACAAGAGAAACTGACAATAGATCTCTGCTAATCTTCTTGTAGTCTCTCATCTTCTGTCAGGTGGCCCCTGGAACATAATTAGGTTTTAAGAGCCCTACCTAGCCCAGCAGTTTGAGCAGTGAAGAGAGGAGGGGGTAGGAGGGAGGGAGGGAGGAGTGGATGGAGGGATGGAGGGAGGAAGGTTGCAGGGAGAGGGGGTTGTATTTTAAGCCGTATCTCAGGGGAGTAGGACAGGAGGACAGCTCAGAGGATTCTGGGGTATTAGCAGCGGGTCACTAAACAGAGGGATCGCTGGTCGAGATATTAGCATACCTCCATGGATACTAGCTGCTCACCTCTGGACTGCTGTTGTAACTAATGTGCATACAAAAATGGTAATGTGTACAACCATTTGTGGTTGTCACCTGAATATCTACAAATAAAAAGATGTGTTGAAGGTGGTTTCGAACTAGCAGGTACGACTATTGCTAATAGATAGTTAAGGTATGTCTCACTGGGGGGGTCTCTGGTGAGAGGCTAACAGAGCTGGGATGACCTGATGTCATCTTCAGGTCCCAGGGCCTTCCTCTTAGGCTCTGCATAGACACTTGTGTCCTTTTGGCTGCAAGAGTATATATATATATATATTTTTTTCTTCTTCATGGAATAAACTGGCTTCAGCAAATTCGGGGTTTCAGCCAAATGAATCACATGTTCAAGCTGATTCAATCCAATAAATGTAATTCCTGAATGGCATTTGTGCTAAGTGATTGCTAGGTTGTTCCCTCATCCTCTCCACTGCTAGTCGAGGAGTGCCTTTTGAAAATGATATCATGACAGGTTGGCAATTTGGAAAGCCATTACAGTCGAACACAGCAACAACTTGGGGTGGAGCTGGACTTCTGTCTAAATTGTAATGACTTTTCACATCGTCCTTGTTCGATCAATTCAGTGGATGTTTGACTTTTGTCACCAAAGGTGTTTTCCCTCTCATTATTGCGCCAGGTGTTGGAAACAGAACTGTACGTGGCTCATCACCTATGTTGCCAGTACGTGTTTAAAGCCAGGTCAACCCTAATGCCTGGAAGGCTCTGAATGACGGCTCCACTGACATGACTCTTTGCACTGTTCATCAGTTCCTGGCCACTTAACGATCTGAAGGATGAGTTGAAACATGAACCATCTTGAACGTGTTGATTTGGCAGTGATTGTAGGATAATATTGTATGGATTTTCTTTAACAAAAGCTTTTTATGGTCCTGTAGCCAGGCTGTAAAAACCACACCCATTACAGTGTATAGAATGAGCCTGCGTACATGGGTGTTTGTGCATGCATGTGCATGTGAGGATCCTTGCGTATAGTTTTAGCTATGCAGAGCTGTTTTGCTCAAAAGCTCTCTGCATGTTACAGCTACTCCTCCGGATGAGCTTGTTAGAAGCTTACTGAATGCTCGCTTAAACAATGTGTGAGAAAAAGCTCAATCCTGTCCTTAAGATACCAGGAAAACTCTCCTTTATGCTTCTTTAACTGTGCACCTGGAGGGAGAAGATGATATAAGCACTGCTGGCTTGTTTCCCACTGTGTGGGTGATGCACAAGGGACTGTACAATTACAGGATTGCAATCTACTGTACAATCAGAACCTGTGTGAAGCAGAGCCCTATAGCATCACACAACAGACATATACACTGTATATTCCAAATTAGATGGAAATGTTTCACACCAAGTTCAAAAGAGTGAAGTGACGTGAAGTGAGTGAAGACATTTTCACTATTATGCCTCATCGTTCATCTGACAAATAGGGTTTTGTTTGCAAGGTGTATGCTTATTTAAAATGAGTTCGAAGTTACGATTTTACCCAAACAATGCAGATGGATTGATTTCAAGCTCCCTTCATACATTGATTTGGTTGAAAACATAAACTAACACACATTACTATAGATGGATATACTGCATATACTTAGATGCAGTTCATGATGGACAGATAAACAGATAGATAGATGGCAAGTTAGAGGATTTATACTAAGAAGGATTTACAGTGCCATTCCCCTTCTCTCACATCTTGAATATTGCATGCCAGATTATTTTGCTGACTGCCGCAGCAGTAAGTGAGGGAGTGAGTGAGTGAGCAGTTTACAACCAACAGTAATTTATTCTGCTACATTCAAATCTCGTTGCCAGTTTGTGCTGTTGGAGAGGAAATTGTGCCCCATATTTGAGGAACCAGTTACAAAGACTGATATGTGAAATAGCTTTTCAACTATATACTGTATTTCTATGCAAGCTACATCATTATTTATTTACTCGCACTGGGCTCTCTTGGTCTCACTTATACACTCGCTTGCTCAAACTTACATCTCACTTAATATAGTTGCAGGCAAGGCAGGCCTAGTTCTTTAGCCTATATAGAGAAATCCATGGCTGCTCCCACTCAGTCAAGAGAAAACAAGCAGCTGAATGATATTCATCTGTCCCCCTCCCCTTCAGAAGAAAAAATAATTTAATGGCCCAAACATTCCCCAGTAATTAAATGAGTGTTTTATTTAGGCTAAACTTTTCTTCTCCAGCTTTTGTCAGCAGTCTTAGAGTTGGTATTTACTGGTCTAGTGTTCTATTACAACTCATCTCATTCTCTGTCTCTCTTGCTCTTTCACTCTGTTTCATAGTCATGTGATGTTTTGATTATTGGCAGGGCTGTTTGAGACGTTAACAAGGCTTATTGTCTATTACAACACTCTGATCCGACCATAACTTTAGTTACTCCCCTCATGACTAAACTATGGACTGCAGCCAGCCAGTAAAACAAATCTGTGATGTGTATTGTATTGTGATCTGGAGTGGAAAATAAAGGGAGCGAAAAAAAGAGGCAGTTGGTTTGCTAATAATGATGGAACAGTTTTCATGAGCATGAAGAGAAGGGTGGGGCTAAAGAAAGAAAGAAATAAAGAAAGACAGAAGGAAAGAAAGAAAGATAAAAAGGAAAGAAAAAAAAGATGAAGAAAATGAACAAAAGAAAGAACGAAAGAGAAAGAGAAAAATATAATAAGAAAAAAAAGCATGAGGCATGGCATAATTAGTGATTGGTTTCAAGTCCAAACATATTTGTTTTTGTAGCTTTATTGGGTTTCCGTACTCCCTGGTTCCCTGTGCTGGCCCCTGCACAGCATGCTCTCTGGGATAATAGTAGTGCTGCTGCTAGACACTCCAACAATACACATGCCTCCAGAACCTGACCTTTGGAGGAAATGAATAGTTTTATTGTCTGTCCATTACCAAGACTGAAACAACACTCAGGTTATTAATGTGACTTCTCCTGTAACATAAAAAATCCCCACTAAACAGCCAGAAGCCCTGATATCTATAAAACATAGTACTTACTTACTTAGCTACTTACCCACACCAACCAAAAATATCATTAATCTGTTTGGCTTCATCAGATTTGACAAGTTTTTTTTTGACAAATGCCTTAAAAAAAGGAAAAAAGAATGTTAATGCAGTTTGCTGTCCCTTTGAGAAGTATGTCACCCCCCCCCTCCCTTACCCAGTAGGCAGTCATTGTGGAATTGTTAATTTTAACCTGAGGGCTCTCACTGGGGCTTTCAGAACAGGAACACAATGCTGGCTTTTTCATGGTGAGCCAGTGCCAAGCCCCATCTAGTCTAGTTGACTAATATGCTATTATCGTCAGCCAATCATGTCACACACAAGCTGGAACTCTGTCGCAACACTATTGAAAGACTTCCTTTTAAAATATGAAACATCTTGGAACAACTTACACAGTCAAGGTCTTATTATTATTCCCTCCTTTGGCTCTGGGTTTTTATTGGCTCTTACTGTGCCACAGTTTAATCTATTTCATTTAGTCTTGTAGGTAGAACTTTGTGTGCAGGAGGAATATATTGCGTGCATGAGTCTTTAATTATTCACTAATCAAATTCATCTCAGTTGCTGCCGCCTAATCCAGACATCCAGAAGAGCAGCAGTGTGTAGTCCACTATTCAGCTGACTACCCAGGAACTGGGACATGTGGTTTGACTTGGTTTGTAGAATCTCATCACTGGTGATGGCTCCTAAAGGCTTTAGAAGCATGAAGTATACTGCTGTCGGCTGAAATTGGTTGTTTTCATGTTTTTAGTCACAAAGCACAGCTCTACCTAGATCAACTGATTATCATGTTGTCATTTCATTTTATGTAGATATACTTCATTTGGTTGTGTAAAGGTTTGACAACCTCTGATTCATACACCTCACCATTGTGCGTAGGCAACATTGGTTAATGGTAGTACATCAGGCATTGTCACAGTGCCTTGAAAAATATTTGACACAGTGTAGTATTTAGCATATTTTAACACGAGATGCATTATGTCTCTATATGTAATGCATATGACTATCACAAAATACCTCAGTAAAATGTCACTCACAGAATGTAAAATGTCAAAAAACAAAAAAAAAAGCCTGTCTATTTTTAAATATTACATTGACTGACTACGATGTATGATTCTATGTGTCACTATGGGGCTCATTCAGTTGTTGAGCTGAAAATAGTCATTAGTTTGTAAGTCGTTTGGTAGAAAGGACTAATTATATACTTGAGTCATGAATAAAGTGATTATTTCTAGTGCATATCTGACTAATCAGTTTGGCACCCATTGGAAGCAGTTGTCACGATGACATCCAGTACTGAGTGGGTGTGGAGGGTCAGTCTCTTGCCATTACAGATCCACAGGTACAGGACCAGCAGGTACCTGTGCAGATGATCAGTAGCAGTTCTGACGGCAGAAGTTAAACACCAAATTCAGATCCTTACATAATTATTATTATTTACAAATGAGATTATCTAGTCACTATGGATAATATTATACGATACTATCATTATTTTTGATCCCAGGTTCTATTTACCTCCATTCTTTCTAAGCACATCCTGAGAGATTGTATTTCTTTTCAAGGAAGAACATGTTTAAACATGTAGGATTCTTCTTCTGTATCCTGCTCCGTGACTAAACTTTTGATCATTCGACACAAAGGGAAATATGTAACTTCAGGATTTCATCTCCTTTCTTGTGTATGTTTCTAATTTCTCAAAGGGTACATAGGGAAGTGGCATTGTTTCGACACAGCCGGAGTGAGATTCTTTACTCAGCATGTCTGCTGTGGCAGCCCCTATAGGAATTATGAATGATTTATCATTAGGACAGTCATGAAAAGCTCTTGTCTTGTAACATAAGAACAGAGAAGGAAAGCATGGAAAGAAATAAGCACAATAGTGCATTGATAGCATACCATGTCCTTATCCAAGCTTGCATCTAATCCCTCTATTGTGTCACATTCTAGATGCTGGTTAATTGGTTTCATTGAGTGAGCACCATTATTCTCCTTCTGCCTCTTCCTGTTCTTGTGGAAATTGTAATTATTTCACCCACTCGTCTACTATAAAAGAGAGCAACTATTGTTTTGAGTACGCATGTTAGAATATGATTTCCATTTTAACCAAACAAGATGAAGTTAATCGCTTTGGCGTTGCATGTGGACGTGATCTATCTTTCTGCTGTTTGTTTGACACCTGCGTTCTAAGTTAATACATATTTAAATTGCTCATTAAAAAGTAGGAAAAATTGATACATCCCTCCCACGAGGGCCAGGGGTTGGATATTAAGCAGATCTTTATTCAGATCTTACCTTTACAGTATGTGTGTGTACGTGTGTGCATGTTTATACATTTGTGTATGTGTGTGTATATATGTGTGTATAAATGTGTGTGTAGATGTGTGTGTATGTGTGTGTTGTATATGTGTATGTGTAGATGTGTGTGTAGATGTGTGTGTGTGTGTATGAGCCTGCGCTTGTGCGTGCGTGGATGTCCTCTGTGTATAATGAACGTGCAGCAAAGATACCAAAGCTTTTAAAAATGCAATTAAATCAAAGGAAATAGGACAAGGACATTGAGTACTTTCTGCGGGGAGAGAGACGCCTGATGCTATGTAGCAGAGGAAAATATCCTCCTCGGTATCTTGTCCTGCCATGTTGTGTAGCGCCTGCCTGATTTGTACAATATGTCCTATTTTGCTTAAACAGAGTGCCGAATGCAACATCCCTATAATGGGGCATGGTTTTCTAGCTCGATCTTGGCGTCGATGCTATGGCTGATCTTTAAAATGTCCCAGGGATATATTGCCCTTTTTTAATATCAACTTCTATGCTGGTTTGACTGATTATGTTGAATGTAATGTCGTCATAAACAATTCATAAGAGCTTGTAGAAGATCTCTTTGTGCAGAACCTGATGCAGAATACATTCAGCTCCCATAGCACTCGCATCCTCGCCGTATGAACCCTTGTTTCTGTTTCATGCCCAGGCATAAATGGGCTTGTTGTGTCTCATGAAAGATGCATTTTCTAGAGTACAAAGTCCCCTGTTTTGTTCTGTAGTTCGAATCAAAGGGGCCCATAACTGAATTGTAGGCAGTGAAGATGTTGAATGATATCTTTCATTTAGGAAAGAATTTTCTATGCATTTCGTTTATTAACTTTTGAGCAACACATTTGACCGGGTACCGATAGGTCATCCTGCTACCTTCTCCATGTGCTTCAAAGTTGGTCAGCATAGGTCTCCATCTGTATCATCAACATCATTTTGCCTTCATTAAAAAAAGAATCAAATCCATTTTGATGATCGCTATATTGATTTCTCTGCTCTTTGACTTGTCACCTTTGAGAACCAGAGATTCTATAATGTAATTTCTCAGATGTAAGAAAGGCAAACAAACAGACATGTTCCATACTGATAACTCTCCTTGACAGATTGTAGTCGACTCATTCTAATCTCATTTTTGGCTCAGATCCCAACTCTCTTTGATCCACTCAAAACAATTATGATTTTCCTTTAGAGATATTTATCATCCGAGCCAATTTTCGGAGAGCTCATTTGTTATTCAGTCAGAATATCTGATGTTTTTAGTGTTTTGTACTAATATGTTCAGTTCCCAGTATAAATCTCCTCAGGCCAAGGAGAAGAACACATTTGCCTGTAATAACAAAATGTGTAATTGCGTTACAAGCAGCTATTACTTTAAATGCTAACTTTACAATCAAGAACAATCAATATATGAGGCATTGGACTTAACCTGGATCACTGCCTGCTGGAGAAATGAAAAGATTTCTTTTTTGGCAGATTAGTGTTGTTGCTAGGGACCTTCCTCTCTGTAAATCCAGGCTTGAGGGAGGGGGGGGGGGGGGGGTAAGAGCTGAAGAGGGGGATGGAAAGAGAGATGGGAAGGGAGAGAGAGGTAGAGACACAGAGATGGAGGACTATAGAGGGAGGAAGGGAGGGAGAGAGAGAGTTGGAGGTGAGAGAGAGTGAGAGAAATAGTGGGAGGGAGGTAGAGAGGAATGTCTACAGTAATAAAATACCACCAGGTGATCATAAATCACCCACAAAGTGTTTTACATTGACACCAGGGGTATATTCCGGAAAATGTGGCTCTGGGGCGATCTAGGTCCTGACAAAATGGAATCAAATAAAGAGCTATGTTAGGGAGGTGTGAGGAGAAATGGAGAATAGGGGCCCCGCCCTTAACTGTCTATGGCCCAATGAATGCTGATATATGAAGCTTTATGTCTTCAAGTGTTTCTCTTGGCTTGCCTAATGCAATCACTCCCCATTAACTGAGAAGTCATTTGAGGGTTTCGTTCTTGTGTAATGGTTAGAGCAGCTGAGATTCAAGACATAACTTGTGCCAGTATATTTCCAGGCAGCATGTTTCAATAAGGTTTTTTCCTGTTGGTTTGGCGAAAATATGATACGCTTCTAAGTGTCCTTAACGTTCTGCTAGAGAGACAGTCGTCATGACTGGTGGTGGTCTTGAATGTATTAGATGCGTGTGCGCGTTTGTGTTTTAATGAAGAGGGATATTCTTCAGCTCCCCAGACCAACAGTAGTCCTCTGGCTGCTCAAACTGAAGCAGTGGTAGATAGATAGCTCCTATTAGAGCCTCATTTGAATATGAAAAGATTTACATATCCTCAACGAAACGGAGACAGGCATTTGCTGCAGATTGGAATCCATCTTACGTTTTCTGCACAATATTGTTTTTCTGGCGTTTGTTTTCTTAAACGGAAGACAATCTACCTTTTGTGTAGTTCTGGTAGCAGTAGCACACTTTTACGGACCTTTTTCTGTTTGAAGATAGCATCCACGTCAAGTGGCAACAACACAATCATTAAATCAATAACTGTAAAACAGGAAACTGCTCTTTGCTCATAGAATGTAATTCAGCAATTTCTTTTGTTAATGTTTTACTAGGGACATTTATAGGTGTACCGGTCCTTAATCATTGCTAAGCAGAAATCAATGGCCAGCCAAGCGAGGGTTATAAAGCTAAAGGGTGGTATTCCAGGGATGTTTACAGTTCACAAAGTGAATATTTAGATGGCTGAGCTAATTATCAACCCAGTGTTATTCACTGGTCTCAGTTTACCAAGAAATCATTATGCCGGGGAGCAAAGATAATGTGCCCTGCTCTTGACATAACTTGATTACTGAAAAGAAAAACTGCATTGGTCAACGCAAGCAAATGCAATCTGTCCTGGTTTTATCAAGTAAGAACTAGATTAAACTTAAAAATGTTCCCCCTTGTGACTGAATAAAAGGTCCACTGTCAATGACAACATATGTTTCCCTTTTGCTACAACTAATGCACATAGAAAAGATAAAGTTGAAATAAAATGTGATGTTTAACTATTCCACACTTTAGCGTTGTTGCATAGTACAGTATAGTAAATTATAGTATAGTATAATGCAGTATAGTGTAGTGTAGTATGATATAGCATAGCATAGCATTAGTATAGCTGTATAATGTAGTACAGCACAGTGCAACATGGCACAGTGCATTGCATTGCATTGCAGTACAGTACAGTACAGTACAGTACAGTACAGTACAGTACAATACAACACAGTACAGTACAGTATAGTGGGGTGTATCCCTGTATTTCTACATATTTAGAATATTAGACATCATGCTACATGACCATGTGTACATTTCCAATCTGTTGCTTCTGTATTTGTAATACAGGATGCACTGACATCACTGTGTTTTGAACTGGCTGGTGGTTATTTAGTCATGTTTGTCCTTATGACTCAATCTTTTTCCGGCTTCTATTGGCCAATTGTTGTTTCAAAGGGTGGGGTAATATACCTTCTTAACAAAATGCTGCAATGTTCGGGATGACTTCACTTCTATAAGATGAATTCATACCCAGTCATTTGAAATATTATCCATGGCCCAGAGTGACATTTGTGTGGTATTAAAGGAACATTGTCTCCTTGACTAGCCTATCATGATCATTTACCAGAGGTACTTGTCTTAATCACTCGGCAGTCACACATCTTCTCATTCATGGCTTAATTAGAAAACCTGTTGAAACTCCCCTCTCCAAGGTTGCCAGAAAAGGAGCTTGGCAGGCTGTAATTAGTCATGCACTGTTTTCTTTTTCTCTCTTCTTTCATCTCTTCCTTCGTTCATTATGTTTTCCAATGACATTTTGTTCCATTGTGAAATAAAGAAGTCCTCCACGCAGATTGGAGATCTTATCACCCCCACTCCAAAACAAATCCATAGTAGGCTCCAGCTGTAGTTCAACCTAGCACAAAACACCAACACTTTGATCAATGGCGCTAACCATAAAGCAGCGTTACAGATTTTATCATCAAACTGAAAATAACACTTACATGAATAATTAATCACCCTTCCTACATTCTCGTTCTTTGGCTGCAATTTAATTGGTCCGTTCTATCAGGTGGTAGGTATGAGTGGAGAGAGGAGTGTTATGTAAATATATTCCCATAGAGGAGTGGTTGACATTTAGCAGGGCTCTTAAGCCACATGACAGAGGAGAGCTGACACTGTTAAGAAGGGAGGTCCACTCACCCACATCTGATAGCACACAGTGGACTCTGCATGATTTCAGGCTTGATTTTGCAACCAATCAGTGCCTACCTGTCCCCCCACCCACCACCACCCCACCCCCATTATTTTTCGTCTTCTCCTCTCCTGACAAAGGCTGCTTGTCAAGGGTATTAAAGGGAAATTGCATAATGTGATTTTCAGTGCGCTCTAATGACAGTGCGCGCCCTACCAATTAAATTGCATAGATAAGAATTCCTGTCTTAAGAGAAGGTTAGATTTTATTAACAAAGTGACTATGTAAGGAGGGGAAGGGATGGGGGTGGGGTCAGTTATGTCCCCTGTCCCTTTCTTCCTCAGTCCTCTCTGGCCTCTGTTCGTTCTCTCTCCCTCAGGGTTAAATCTAGTCATTAAATTGTACACAGTTTCCCAGTGAGATTAGCTGGGCCTGGAGAGGCTCATAAAAACACGGCCGTTTTGAAACTAATCTCAACTGCACTAATTGCTAACAAGGAAAAGGTAGGGGGGCAAAGGCAAGGGAAAGAGAGGCAGAGGCTGAGAGAGAAAGTCAGAGAGAGAGAGGGAATGTATTGTTGACCAGAAGTAAATAGGGACAGGAGGGTTGTGTTGAATGGATCCAATGCCTGTTGCTCTCTAGTGTGTACCATGTGGTGGACCACAAAGTGGTGAGGAATCCTTGCTGAATGGACACCTACTCTGGCATGTCCAAATGCTACTCAATCAATGCTTTGGTGAGTTGTCTGGCTGGCCAGTGTTAGTGTGTATGCACTTTGAGAAGTGCTCTTAAGAGGTTGAGAGGTTGGCAGATTAAAGGTTGGACTGTGAGGGGGTGGATTGGGGATCATAGTCGAGTTCCAGAAAAACATCGAATGTTCCGTTCCTTTGAGACATCCGAAATATGGTCTGTGTTGAATTTGATAACGCTTCACACAGTGCATCGACAGCCAGATGTAATCTTCGAATGGCTGTGTGAAAAGGGAGGTTATATCTCACTGGCAGCTCCTCTAGCCAGTTTTATACCTAACCTATTTTATATTACACACATGACAGAGACAGGGAGAGAGAGCGAAAGAGAGAGGGAGAAAAAAAGGAGAGAAAGATTGAGCTCCACATTTGGCCTCTCTGCTCTCGTCCTGTAGGCCTGACACAGTGATCTCATGTAACGGATCCATTGTAACCTGTGGGTGACGAGGGCCCAGGGTGAGCTGTCTGGGTCGGGATGGCAGCAGCCTAGCAGGGTCTGGGCTGGAGACAGCAGGCAGAGGGAGCCTGGTGCTCTGGGCCTCTCTGAGGCTGGCTGATGTGGCTCGATTCCCGGACAGACACTTTTATGTGGCCAATTCTAACTGAGAACTGTCATGTTAATGTCTTCAATAAAACCGAAACACAGCATAGATCTGTATTCTGATACTGCAGAGATGGGTATGTACTGTACTTCTTACATTAGCAGCTAAGGGAAGAATGACATGAGAATTCAATAGTAAACGGTTCACGTTGTCACTCTTGAGATGTGAGCTCCTTGTGGGATCAAAAACATGTCCCCACGTTTCCCACATGCATGGTGGGAAAGGTTTGGCAGTGTGTTTCAAAATATGTCTGTGCCTAATGTCTCATCTTCTGTGTCTGTGCGTGTAGGTGAGGAAGGGGACCAGAAGCGAGCTCTGGTTCTGAGTTACCCCCAGTATTGCCGCTACCGCTCTGTCCTGGCCCGACTCCGAGAGCGTCCTCCGTCGCTGCTGACCCAGCAGGTGGTTCTGGCGCTGGGTGGTATCGCCTCGCTCACCAGCAACACGCACATTCTGTACTGCAGGGATACCTTCGAACACCCCACACTGCTGGACAACGAGAGCGTCTGTGATGAGTTCGGTAAGTAACCAGAATTTCTTCTCCCTCCTTCTTTCTGTCCAGACAGAAGTTAAACTGTGGATTCAGTTGGGGGTCCCCTATGTAGACCCATGGACTTATTTCAGTGACTTCCAGGATTTCTCAGTGACAGGATTTTGGCGTTCATATCCACTGCCAGTGTGGTGCAGGGCTGGTATAGTTGGCCCATCTGGCTGAATGTGAGCGGTGCTGGGAAGTGACTTTGATGAGGTTTGATTATTGCTGGGGTAATTGAGATGGGCGTTCTGGCCGGTTGTCAAGGTATACTGTCAGCTCTCCTGCTCGGCTCCACAGGAAGCAGCAAGAGAGAGAGGGAGGGAGGGAGGCAGGGAGCTAGGAGGGTGGCGAGAGTTCAGTCGATGTCTAATCCTCCATGTGGTCAGAATTCAAAGATAGGTCAGTGTTTTTGAATACATGGGTCAAATTATTGGCAAGACTTAAAACACAGAGGGCGTGGTTTCTAATTGTATAAATGTGTCTAATAGGGATGAAAGTGGCTGATAGGGATGTTTTAGTTACATGGGTGCTCTTGCTGTAAAGCTAAAAATGTAAAAACAGATGACCCCTAAGGCTTTCTATTGCTAAACCATCTGTTGTACTATAGTTTTAAAGCATAGGCAATCTATAATTACATAATACATGCTGCAACCTCCAACCCTTACACCCCAGGAAGATCACACTGCCATGCTCTCTCTCGCTCTCTATTGTACCTGGCATGTTGGACATGCTAGCTGTGTTTTTTAGATAGGGAAGCAATATCAACATCACAGCCGGCGATATTGAACAGGTCAAAAGAAGGCATAGCTCATTCTCACAGCAGCAGCTGGGCAGCTCGGTGCGGTGACTGCGGGAGATCCGAATTAGCCAAACCAAATAAAGAAATGACTTTACAAAGTGGACACCAAATGGAAAACCTCTTCAGATGGTGGAAGTGATCTCAGGAGTGGTCTCTCTGGCCCTGTTTACTTTTGTTCTAGTTTTAGCTGGAGACGTAAGCAGCAGTGACAGACATGTTCATGTTAGCCATCCTGATTGCTGGTCCTTCCTGAGGTTTAAGAGAGGGAGTGTGTTTTGGCAGGAGGACGCAAAGGGAATCTGACGGAGGCCTGTTGTTTAAGTTACCCCTGGAGGGGTTCGTATTGAAGCCCGTGATCCCAACCTATGACGTCATTGCGCATGTAAGAGATTTGAAACACGTGGAATTTATTACAAAAGAGAGTATTTAATTTTGAATGTTTTCTTCCTCTGGAACATATCAGAGACATATGAGAGAAAATGAGAGAAATCTCGCAAGATGCTTTCATGCTCGGTATGATGGCTTCTTGGCGTCAAATCTTTGCCATCTCGTGCGGTCGTTCAACTTCGCCAGATATTATTTGAGGCGGGCTAGGTACAGAGGTTCTATACTTCTTTGGCAAGTCTAAAACAAGACTGTCTTTTTCTTAGGGAAATCTCTAATGTTACTGAGGACAGAAGAAAAGAAGGACGCCTATTTATGGGAAAAAACATTATGAGTACATGTGGCTTTGCCATCGCTCTGTTTTGACTTATTCTAAGCAGTTCCTGGACTTCTCCTAATCATCCAAGAGTCTGGTTTTCCCCTGAAATAGAAAATATCTTAGTGCTGCCAAAACACTGCCTTTTACCCAACTCTGTGTCAATGTGTTTTCTATTTGGAAAAACAAGAGTGCTAAAACTTTTTATCTGCACATCCACCTTTTATTGGTCAATCTGCCATGGCCAAACTCCCTCTGTCTCTCTCTCACAGACACACACACATACACACACACACACACACACACACAAACACTCAAACATAAAATCCTATATCTCTTTAAAGACGATACAGGCTGTGATGATGAGTTCTTGAACAAAATTGCTCGTTTGATGCAACAAATGTAAGTTGCTGACTTTCTGTATGCTCCCTTAGGCTAAAATGTGTAAGCAACATATTCCGGTACATGACTTCCAAGCTAGCACTGCTCTGTGACTGCTAGGACAGAGATGAGAATGTGTAATACTCTTGAACAGTATAACAATGAACTATTTGCATTTCCCTATGGCTAGATTGTAGGCTGGGATGATGTGTTTGATGTTCTGGAGTGGTTTATAGTATCCTTTGTCATCAGCTATTGAAAGCATATTTGCCTTTCAGTTGCTCGTTTGTATAGTATTACACAGTGCAAAATGCTCGTTGGAAGACAGATGTTCTCTATTCAGTATTTATGTGATTTTTATGTTGGTTCTCCTGGCCTTGGGTTGTTCTGTATTTGCATACTTGTCAAAGATATGAAAAAAACAACAATTCCGAACAAACCACCGCAATTAGCATAACAGTTTTTTCCTCATCTTTAATGTTTTACAAACAAAATACTTTCCATTCCCTGTCAGACTGAGGAGGCGAGGTGTTGTGTGTGTGAATGCGTGTTTCTGCGTGCCTGCCAGTGTGTGTGATAGGAATCTAGTGTTTGTCATTAGCGTATGATCGGTGCATGGCAGTGCAGTGGGGGATAAATGATGGGCCTGTGGTCTAATGGCAGACACGTGAGGAACAGGGAAGACTATTGCTAGTCCTCATCAGGGGAGACCTCCACTACAGCCATTGTTCTCAAGTGTTCATCAGTCCTACTTTACAGTAATAAATCAAATTATGGCAAAACAAAGCAGAGTGGTTCTGGCTGTCTGTAAATTAGGATTTACCTTGGTAGAAAGCAGACAGTATGTGTGTGTGTGTGTGTGTGTGTGTGTGTGTGTCTGTGTGTGTGTGTGTGAGTGTGTGTGTGTGTGAGTGAGTGAGTGTGTGTGTGTGTGTTTACTATATACACAGCTATAAAAATGGGCCATTCATTTCTCCCCTATTAAAAGACTTGTGTTTCAGAGTTCAGTGCCAGAGTATTAGTGTCCTTCAGTCGCCTTTCCAGTTTGTGTGTACTGTAATAAGAGAGTGAAAAGGAGAGAGGTCATAGGAAAAGATATTGCAGATTCAGTTAGATTATTACTATATGTAATAGCACCAGAGCAATTTATTTTATTATTGTTTGGAGGAGATCCAGTTATCAAGCTATCTATCTATGTACCAATAGAGCTGCATAGATACGTAGATACGAAGCTGATAGTGAAGCAGGCCTGCAGAGAGACAGGGAGGGAGGGGATGTTGGTGCTGGAGTCACTCTGGTGAGAGAACATGTGGTTTCTGGAACATTTGAATAATTAGATAGTGGGAACATAGTCATCATATGCGTAGCGGAAATGACTGTTTAGAAGATTGTGTAACCTCAGCCTCTCCTTTTTTCTCCTTTATTTCTCCCTAAAAGTGGAGGATAATGGAACTAATGGGAGAGGCTTGTTAAACAGCTCCACCAAGCAAAGGATACAGTTCCCTTCATAATCGTTGTTTCGCTTCAAATACCAAACTTGATGAATAGGTCTTTCAGCTTGGAATCTAGAATTTTAAGATGTTGATACTGTAGTTGCCTACAGAATCATACCCATCACCCCCTGACACACACGCACACACACACACACACACACACACAAATACACACACTCACTCTCCATAACCATCATTTAGTAGAACGTAGATTTTATGAGCTCTTAAGTTAAGACAATGTCAAATGATTACTGTTTTATGTCCAAAGAGCACCATGTAATTACGCACAGTTCTCTATTTGCAACACACAGAGACTAGCTGCTACACTATGCTAGCAGCCTGAATTAGCATCTGTGTTGAAAATCTGGGCTAAGTTGGCCTAGCGTTACATTTTGGCTCCTACTAAACTAAGTCTCCAGGCCAACAAGCTGAGCTCAGTCTGTAGCCTCTCATGCTGTTTTCTGCATTATGTTTGACGATTCCGATTCTTACTTTTTGTGCTCATTTCCACAATCTGGGTTGAATTACTAAAGGTCATGCATTTTTTAATAGCCCATATGCCTCATCCATGTGTCATATTAAGAATTCAAGGAGAAACTGAAAGGGAGATTTGCTTTCACTCCTTTTTTTCCTTCTGTCTATCCTCATAGTCGCACCGTAGTCCTCTCCCAACATTTTCCATATTGTCCAATGTTCTCATCATTGCCCGTGTCCAGCGTCTCTTTAAAATTAGAATGGCTCTTTAAGGCTGAGAACGTTTTAGTCCTGAGTGGAATTTGCATAATTGTCTGGTGAGGTACAATATTCCCTTATTTCGTAATGAATAACATGCAGTCAGTCCAAATGGAGATTACACCGATTGCTAGGGAGCAGCAGCCTTGAGAAATATCATTCAGTGAGCTAAGAGCACAGTGCGTGTGTGTGCGTGTGTGTGTTCAGGTCATATAAAAATGCCATACACATGTAATTTGTGGTCTAGTCCATTTACGTCCTTAGGGTCACTGTTTTATCAGCTCACATTAATTTCAACAATGCCTGTAGCTCACATGTCCTAAATGCCCAGATTTCATTTCAAGGTATTCAGTTCCACCATGTAATAGTTCCCAGTTGTTGCCAGCAGAAGGTTTTATGAAGTAGGCAAGTCCACCCTTAATGTTCAAGACTTTCAAGACTTTCTACCCCTCCCTCTACGCTTTCCTTTCTCCCTCGTGGAAAAATGCCATTAATGGGGGTTCGCTAGAATGGCAGAGGAGGACAATAGTTGTTTGACAGTGAGATCAGATTAGGCACAGTCCTCCTCTCCATTTCAAAGTCTCACATTTCCTCCTCGTCATCTCAGGCTAACAGAGCAGCTCTCTCTGAGAGCCTGTCTTCTTCAGAAGCTGCTGAACCCACTGAAGTTTTTAAGGAACAGATCAATACATTTTCACTGGAGTGGAGGTTTTCAGCTGTGCATATAGAAGATTTATATGGCACAAATTATTTAAAAAATCTCTAAGATATAGATTAAATGTCCGTTTGTAGTGCAGCAGTCTGAATAGATGTTTCTCTGCTTCTTGTGCAGTGCAGCAGTGGTGCTCCATATTCATTTTTTTCTGCGCATGAGATGCAGGCAGACAAGCTCGTGGTGTTCTCATTGTGTAGTACAGCAAAGGAGACGAGAGCAGAAATGTTTCCACTAACTGTTTGAGATGCATCAAGCCAAATGAAAACCAAACTGTCATTATTTCTCCCCAAACACTACCCAGATACCCAGAGGTGCAGCTCTCTGGGAGTGGAGTGGGGAGAGAATGAAATACTGTGGTAATGTGTCAAGAGACCACTGTTTAGGGGTTTAAGTTTGCTTATTGTACACACATACACAAACACACAGACACACAAAAAGCCGTTGTGTTAGGCTCAAAGTAATGGATGATTTATCTATGTAATCTACAGTTTGTGTGTATGTGTGTTTATGTGTGTGCCAGCAGTATTATCCATTCTCTCTCCAGGGCATGGGGGATTAATTGAACTCAACCTGTGTGAAAGTGTGTTTACTCCCTCCATCCGTGCAGCCCTCCACACCTTCTATCTTAGAAGATGGTAATATCCCTGTTTTCTTCTGTACCAACGCTCTGCTTCAGGAATGCCTCTGCTTTTTACCTCTCAGAATGGATTATTAGTCCAAAGTGACATTTGAGGCTGCCTGCACTGATATTTTTAGTGTGCTCCTCTGTGATTTGGACTAATTATGCTCCTGGCTCTCTCTCTCTTGCTCTCTCTTTCTCTCTCTGTCTCTCTCTTCTCTGGTTGGGAAATCTTATCTTGGCAGTAAATCCTCAGGAGATGACGAGAGAGAGAGAGAGAGAGGTCTCTAAGAGACGCTTCTCCTTCAAACGGATGACTTTAACTCTCCCAAAAAGCACTACTGCGTGTCAACACTTGAATGGCCTTTTCTCTTCCTCCACCCCTCCCCCCTCTCTATCCCTTTTCCTGTTATTATTAAGTGACTCCAGAAATGTTGCCGTGATGTGCATTGATTTGGAATGCTGCACGCAGAAAGAAAATATTGAGCTAGATTTGGAGTCTCTTGTATCCCCAACTGACTACTTACAGGCAAGATAAATAATTCATGAAAAAAAATGGAACCTTTCCTTTCAAGGGCCCCAAGTCTTGGTTTATTCTCCTTTTTTCGTCTCATGTGCTGGCTGGTAATAAAAATTTCCGCTTTACAGACTTGAGACTGAAATAAAATGTCACTTAAAGGCTGATACAGGATTTAATTATGGTGTTTCTGATCTGTGCTGGGAGGCTTGCTGCCTGGCCTGGTTTCTCCTGGTGTGTGTGTGTGTACGTGTGTGTGTGTGCATGTGTGCGTGCATGTGTGTGTGTTTGTGTGTACTATATGGATGAATGCAGCAGGCTGCCAAACCGCCTCCTGTGATTTATGATCATGCTGACATCCCTTGCGCCTTTCCCCATAAACATTTAATGAGTCTTAGACCATGGATCTGAATGAAACAGGAGAAATTTCTGATAACAGCTTTAAAGCAAATAGTGTTTCAAGGACTTTTCTCTCTAGGCGCCATTAGGGAAAACATTACTTCCTCATTACCGACCCAATTCCTTTGTTTTCATTATATATTTATGTATTTATCTTTTAACGTCCCACAGCCTTCTGAGTTTCTTACTCTCTCAATTTCCCTGTCCTATTTCTTTTCAACCATTTTTCTCTTGCTCTCTCTCTCTCTCTTTTACTTTTCTTCCTCTTTATCTTTCTTAACAACTCCCCTTGTTCTGTCTGTGTCTTTAAAATAAAATCATCATCCATACACAAGTACACACACATGTATTTGCACACACAGATTCTATTGACACAAAGTTGCTCACTGTTCCTCTCAATAAGGCAGTGTGGAATGTGACAGGCGTGGTCAGTTCACTCCTCTCCATAATGAAACACATGTTGACAGATGGTGTCACATTTAAAGATGTTATTATGCGGGTTCGCTTATGTGGCTCACGGTAAAACCAGACTCAAACCGTAACCGGATATTTATGCCACAATATTATTTTCATTTGACCGGACCGTGCAATCTAACTTGAATCCCATGATCAGCATGTGCTGTCGGAACTGACACACATCCCAGTACTACTCTGGCGCAAAGCTATTTCGTCGTGTTGCATGTCTATTTCGTCTTTGTTATTTTCATCTTTGGCATTATGCAAATGAAGGCGCTGCCCTTTAAATAAACAGAAGAAGCTGAACTGTTGCTGTCACCGTTTGTTCAAACCTTCTGCATGTCATGGAAAAGGGCTTTTTAACCAGAACGATTGTGGCATTTTCCTCACTGAATCAGTTGGTGTTGTTGAGAGATTTATACATCTTTGTAAAGATTTATCAAAAACAACAAAGATCTCAATTTAGAATAATTTAGAAGCACTTTATTGAATACACAAGTTGCGATGTTTTTAGTTGCTTACGGAAACATAACCTGTATTGCTTTTCATTCCCTCCCTGTTGTACTTGAGGTTAGTGAGCCCAGCCCATACAGTAAGCTAATGTTTTTATCTGTCTCACATGTATTATGAATGCCTGAATGTTTGCAAGTATTTCCATTATGTAACATTCTTAAATGTCACTGTAAGTGTTGTACATAAGACTGCCTTGTGCTTTTTACATCAAATTAATCCGTAAAAGAGGATTTTGCCTTGTTTCAACAATGGCCAATGAACCAGGCAAATAAACAAGCAACTGGACAGAGGGCTGAGTGACGTGCTCACTGCTCACATTTCCATTTTTATAATTGCAATATTCTTATTATAAAATGAATCTGTTTAACTCTCATAATAGCACATTGGCTTTTCAGTTTCAGCTTGGTAGGAGAAAATAATTTGTGTGCGATGTGTGTGCATGTGTCCATGTGTGTGTATGTGTCTGTGCATGTGTGAGTGTATGGGAGTTCAGTCACCCTGAGTAAACCAAAACATCTAGTTTGGGCAGCAAGAGAGGGGGGGGGGGTAAGCGGTGGCCCCTAGAGATGTAGGTTGAAGTTGTAAGAGGAGTCAGAGGTCAAGGTTCTATTAGCAGAGCTGCCTCATGTGCCGGGGTTCAAAGCCCCCAGCATGGTCGCCGCGGTGACAGGGATGGTCCGTAATGAGCGACAGGGACAGCTCTGCTGAGTGTTTGAGCCAGTTGCACAATCGCCCATGCATCCGAACGCCAGGGCTGACTGAAGAAAAGGCTCTGTCCTGCTAGCTCATTTTCTGCCATTGTACAGAACACGATGATCAATGTGTTACGTGGAGAAATGAGTGGGTGTAATGCCTACATCATCAGAAAGCCATCTGACTCTGCTTCACATACTGCAGTGTTCAACTGCTTGTGGAACAAGACTGTGTCGGTATTGGCTTCACAGTACTTACTCAACCAGTGAGTCCAAAAATATGTTCATCGCCTTTTGGCCATTCGCGAGTATAGATTTCTCACTGAAAATAGTATGAAAGAACCACTCCATGATGAATAACCTGCCATGCTGATGGTGGAGAGATTCTGAAGGAGAGTATCCATCAGAGATTGGAGCACAGTGTCCCAGCGTTTGACCTTATTTGGAGCCAGGGGAGACGCTATTGGTCTGTGATTTATGGATAGGCTGGAGGATCATGGGAAATGGAGTGTGAAGGGTTTGGTGTCAGAGATCTGGTCTTAACTCCCCTTTTACTACAGGACTTCCTGTTTCCACAACCCTCCTGTCACTCTGTTGATCTGCTGCTGAAAGGTTAAAAGAGCGTTCCTGTCAAAATGTTGATTTCTCCTGTTTTATATGATGTGTAAACCATATCTCAAGTTAAGAATGAGACCTGTGCAGTTCCATTAGAGTGCCACGATCATGATATACAATCATACATAAAAACGGAATACGTGTAATATCTTCCACCAGAAAATAGTAGAATGCAAACACCTTATATGAAGGGTTAGTGTTCTAGAATAGCACTTTCCCATTATGAATGAGTTTTAAATGACTCTTGGATTAGGGCTCAGGCTGTGTGTCAAACAGAAGACCCTTGGGGGGTTGATATATTGCAAATGCTCAGCCCATATGTCCCAGCACACACACACGCGCGCGCACACACACACACACACACTCTCTCTCTCTCACACATACACACACAGAACAGTGTTCCAGGTACTGCAGTAAGGTTCCCTGCAGATGTTCCCTGAGTGTATCCATTCTATCTATCCATATTCATTTCTGCTACAGTAGCTACGGCACGCCACAGAGGACATCTCAATACGCCATCTGAATAACATTACCTTCACCTGCCAGAGATAGGGAGTTGTTCCAAGGAATATTCTCATATTTAGTATTCCTTGCTTCTTTAACCAAAATCACAATCTCTATGGGAAATTATTTCGAGGATTGCGGTACATTTTGCTCATGTTAAGAATAGTCTGCATGTCTTATCTGACTGATAAGATAGAAAGGCTCTTAGAAAAACAAGAACACTTATTTTGGATAGAGGCAGCAAGACAGTCAGACAGGGGAACTCTCAAGAATAGAGACAGGCAAGTAGTGACAATCCCTTTAAACAGCCTTAACCTTTTTACGACTGTGGGACTGAAACATCCCAAGCTAACAGAAAATCATAGCATACCACATCTAATACTAAATGGCACAGTCCATCTGTCTATCTAGAATGAGTCATTTAAATGCTCAGATTTGCTAATACCAGTCTTTGTCTTCTAATATCCGTAGCGTTTTATTGCACTGTTACCACCGTTTGTCTCTGCATACCACGTTGACATATCAATGACCCGAGGGACCAATGAGCTGCGTGTTGTGTTTCACCATAATTAACTGCCATTACCCAGAGTGGTTTGAGCCGCTTTTGGAAAAGGCAAGGCGTATTCTCGAAGAAATGGGATAATAAACACTGTGTGTTTGCTTTAAAACCAATCTATGTCGTTTCTTTTAATACTGTATGTGTTTCATATTTATTATGATGTCAGAAGTAAAAGGTTGTTTTTTTCCCCCCACTGAAGCCCCTGTCAGCCAGAGCTCTGAAGCCTGGTGCAGCATAGCACACTGGCATTCATGCAGAAATAATAGAATCCACCATTTTGAAGAGCGCAGGGGGACGACGGCTGTCTCAATAGCTCTTCAGTTGTGTTAAACAATTAGTTTCCGCACTGCACCTCAAAAGTCATTACTAAAGTCTCATGTCATTTCCATCCAAAAACAAGGATTCTACTTGTATCAGTGTGACTGTGTCAAGCACTCTTCAGCGGGACAGATATCATTAATGCGATATATACATTTAGAAATAGTATTATAATTATTTTGTTGCTTATTTGCTTTCTCGCCATGCTTTCTTACTTGGTGAGAAGGCCAAGGTTTTCTGTTACGCTGGCTGAAAGTCCTGACCAGGCCTTTTATATATTGTAATATGTAACCAGGTAATGACATAGAGGAGACCAGAGCTGTAAAACTGCTGGGGCAGAAGGAACGAGAGATTCCGATGAAATATATATAATGTTCTCAGAACTGCCGTGGAGGTCTATGTGTGTCATCACACAGTTGCTGAGTAAGGAGGTATAAATGTGGCGGTCAGTGGATTCAGAATTGTTTTCAAAATTCTCGTTGAGACACCTTTGAACTCTTACAGTGGGCAGGGATACAGAAATGATTATGACATATCCTGCAGGGGTAATTTCCTTATTGTAAGTGACTGTGCTATTGTGGTCTAACACTTCCTTATAAGGGTCAGGTGATTATGATACGATTACTGTGGTTGATAAAAATCATATTTTTGGTCATACTATCCAGCTCGTTTTTTTATATGGCTTTTCTCGTTCACCTGCTGTTTTTAAAGGTCAGAAGAGAAATCCCCCCCCCCCAGTTTCAGAGCTCCTTGTTAAAAGTCTTCCTTGTGAAAGTACAGTGGTCTATTACAGAACAACTGTATCACCGCTCCTGTACACTGAAAACAGATGGTGTTTATCTAGTATGTAGCTGTCATAGGAGAGGAGGCTTTTCTCAAGTCCTCAAATATACCTTCACTGATCTTCAGCACTCACAAGTTCAGACTTGTAGCATAACTGGAGACAATATTGTCCCACAGCGCCATGTGGCAAACACAGAGCAGCATTGTGGTATAGACCTAAACACAGCATAAAGCACTGCAAGGCCTCTGGTGTCTCTCACTTTAGGCTTATACTGGGTGTTATTGTTAGAGAGATTGGATGATTACAGGATGCTGAAGTTTGCATCTCTCAGCAGCGATGTGCCTGCGGAGAAATGCACCAAATTACCCTGACTAAAACTTTGGGCAATTGAAAGCTTTCAAAATGCAGAGAGAAGTGGGAGTGATGCATTTTGGCACCCATAAACATGATGTTGGTTCAGATTTTGCTGCTCGTGGTACCGTGGTGATTTGATGCTAACTGTGTTAGTGTGCAGGGGTGTTTGCTGGATCCCGCCATGCACCTCTGTGTCCTGTCCTTAGATGTAGCTCTGTACACGCAAGCTGGATGTGAACATGTTGACTCTCTGAGACAGTATTAAGTAGGCTTCTTGGAAATACGGAAGTGGCCGGAGCTTTTTCTTTTTTCCTCTCTCTCTTCCTCTCTGTCTCTCTCTTCCTCTCTGTCTCTCTCTTCCTCTCTGTCCCTCTCTTCCTCTCTGTCTCTCTCTTCCTCTCTGTCTCTCTCTTCCTCTCTCTCTCGCTCTCTTCCTCTCTCTCCCCTTCTCTTTCTCTCTGTCTCTCTCTTCCTCTCTCTCTCTCTCTCTTCCTCTCTCTCTCTCCCCTCCTCTTTCTCTTTGACACAGATGGCATTGATTGTACTTATTTGTTACAGTATAAAGATGGATAACACTGTGTGTTACGTGTAGCTTGAGAAGTCATTAGAATGATCTATTCATCAATATGCATGCACACTGATGAAATATGCAAATAGCCAGTGACTGTTGGCCAATGGTTATGAGGATCCCACAATCTGATTTGCATTGAAGACAAATTGCATACGTCTATAGCAATAAAACTGTCATCCTCCAAGATTTTGCTGCTTACTAGTTCAGTGACTAGGATGATCTTTCCAATGAGAGAAAGAGAGAGAGGGAGATAAAGAATGAGAGGGAGAATTGCTGATTCAGGCCATGTAAATGGGCTAAAAGGTTGGAATGTCATAAGTAGGAGGAGACATAAGGGTGGTAGACTTTGATTGGTGGAGCTGGTTAGGGTAGGAGGGGATTGTAGGAGATGCAATGGGTTATTGGAGAGGGATCGGCAATTGTACAGAAAGTCGTTTTCTCCTAGAAATAGTGGACAAGTGTCTATCGGTATCTGTGTACCTACTAAGATTGTGTCCCAGATGACTCTACAGATGCATAGATTATGTCTAAAACCTTAACTGCATTGCGAGGTTTGATTTGAAAAGCTTATATTGGAACACCACAATAACAAAGAACAATACATCACACAAAGTAGACTCTGGCTCGCTGGTTGAAAAGTAAACAGCAGATTCCGATAGCTTTGATGACATAGCGCCAGATTCTGCACATGACACAGCGCTGTTCTCTGTCTCAGAAGCAGGTTTTCTTCAGAGAGATGTCACATAGCAGGAGGAGCAACATAGACATACAGAGAGACAGAGATGAAAAAGAGAGACTCGACAATGGGGAATACTCCACCACAACATCAAACACACACATGAGATGGAGTGAGTTTACATTCCGAGTGTAGTCCATCTCTCTGAGGGCGCGAGATAGGCGATTACACAGTACTGTCGGCTCTCATCTCTGCTAGGTTTATCTTGTTTTCCCGTTTGCTAATACTTGTTAAGAAGGTGTTAGTATTCACTCTGTGTGTGTTTGTGTAATGAGTGGAAGAAGACCCCCGATGGGCATGCTCACAGATCTGGCCCGCACAGCAGAGCTGGCTGGCTTCAAAGTTGTATTAAGTTTCATGTAAATATATACGCACCACTGGCTGCCCGTTGTCATGGGGACCTCCTAGAAAAGGTTCTTTTCTGCAGTGCATGATGGTGATTAGAAGCTGCCCCCCCCCCCAACATACACATGCAGACACAAATTGGAAGATTCTAAAGAGAATAGTTGATAACCATAGCGGGTACCTCAGGAGCC
Source organism: Plecoglossus altivelis (assembly GCA_036571765.1). Classification (NCBI taxonomy): domain Eukaryota; kingdom Metazoa; phylum Chordata; class Actinopteri; order Osmeriformes; family Plecoglossidae; genus Plecoglossus; species Plecoglossus altivelis. The sequence goes on from BROE01000007.1 coordinate 9,431,224, forward strand.
GACGTGAAAATGGTTTCTTATTGCATGCTTACAGCCCCTCGATTCTCAGGCAAGTCTCACCGTAGCTGAGTTAGGTGACACACCTGTCCTCTGCTTGCTCGGCCGTGTGCCTTTTATCCATTCTTCCTCCTTATCCTTTCTATCTCTCTCAACTTTTTTTCCGTTCACCTGTTTACTCCCTCTCTACAACGCAACCTATCAGGCTGATTGCGCCTACACATCGCCTGGGGTAAAGCAGTTGCATCAGCAATTCTGATGCAAATGTCTACTGTGTTTTTCCTTGTCCCTCCTGATGGAAAGCCTTGCAATTTATTTTGATGAATTTACACCAGTATGGCCTGATTATACCCCTGCTTGGATTATCATCACAGCCCTCCTCGTACAGCCAAAACTCAACCCCCTGCTATGAAATATTCATGGCAATTTTACATTGCTCTTCAACATGGCACTATTTATTATGAGAATACATATTCATGTTGTTTGTTATTTCATGGTGTTTTTATTTATCCCATTTAATCAGTGACATGATTGTATTATGAGGGATGGGAACCTAGGCGGACATTGACTTCAAATCAATTTGTCATTTGTCATTACTGTTAAAGGCAATGAACTGAGGGAGCTGTGCAGATGGACACAACATCAAACACACCATTGCAGATTTTTTTGACCTGTCAGATATAGAGAGATTCATGCATATTTTGGTCTTTTCATCATAGGTGAGATGCATATGACAGAGTATCTTTGCATGCTGTATAGCTAGCATCTGAGGTCATCTCTGGTGGGATGTTTTGATTGTAATATATTGTAGTGACAGTAGAGGGCGCATGGCTGTCATTGAGCACACACGACCAATACTTTGCCTATAAATAATTCAACCACATTCCTCCTCCTGCAAGCCAGCATTTATTCTCCAACCATATCTTTTAAATAGCAAGTCCTGTTTTCACAAGAGTGTTCAATTACAAGATTTTCTTTTTTTAAACTTTTACTCAGCAACTGGAGTAATGAAGGGAGGAGAGCCAGAATACTAAGCCATGTCTGTATAGGATGTTAGGTAATGATCAAATGATAGCTGGTCATGAGTTAATAATGTCAGATGACTGAAATAAGCTGATCCCTGTGGTGGTTTAAGCAGATCTGCGACGAACAAGAAAGAACAAAGGCAGAAGAAAGAGGTGTTCATAATTGGATTGGCTTTTTCTTTTTCTCCTCCTCAGTTTGGAACTCTCATTTCACAGTTCTGGTTGTTATTGACCCTGCCTTGTTTCCCCTGTTGTTCCTAGTGCTTCTCCATCACACTCGTTTCAGAGTTTCAGATCAAGGTGAAGCACTGAATAGCCCACGGCACCTAGAGCAGATGGCCACAAAATTGACTCCTTGACACATTTTAGCTCTTATATCTCTGAAGGGGCAGCAGCGATTGTGAGTGTCCGTCACAGATAAATATTGCAAGAGATGGATGCACCTGTGAGTCACTCTGAGTGTGATTGATTTGAGAATATCCAGGTATGAATAAGTCATGTGAGGTTCTCCTGGAGGAATGACCGCGCAGTGTGGGGAGTTAGCCAGCCCAAGCTGATGCTAACTATTTTGGAAAAACACACCAGAGAGGTTGACTTAGCACTTGAAGACTGACATGCTGTGTATACATACACAAATGAAATGTATGTCAGCTTATGTGGGCATGTGTGTGCGTGCAGTTTGCGGAGAGATATCTGGTCCAAGTGTGTTCTTGTGTGTCTTTACTGCAGCCCTAAGCAATGCAGTGTGTCTGTACCAGCTCTCTCCTGAATTAGCATCCGACCTTGGTATCTTCACGTCATCTGCACACTCACGCTGCATAACCCCCACACACACATGCTTGCAAGCACACACACACACACAAACATACACCCATACACTGTGACATTGACTCATTGTTCAGCCAATCTGTTTGCATTGTCAAACCTCTTCATAAAACTGCAACTACAATCACACGCAAACATCCACGCACAAACACACACATAGACACACTCACACAGAAGGCTTGTGACAACTCCTCTGTCATCTCTGAATCAGTCTCTGAGGAGTGCGTAAACTAAAGGAGAGAACAGTTGCTATTTCAGATGGGGGAATGTAGGAACACACGCTATGGTATTATTTAGTGAGGGCGACAACGAGATCACTTATTCATTGTGTGTGTTTTTGTTCCTTCTGCGCCTCACACCGCCATCTGCTGCATGGCCCTGTGTTAAATCACAGAGAGAGAGAAAGACAGAGAGAGAGAGAGAGAGAGAGAGAGAGAGAGAGAGAGAGAGAGAGAGAAAAGGAGGAAGAGAGAGAAAGTAGTCAAGATTTAGATGCAGATAGAAGGGGAGGGCATTGTCGAAGGGTAAGAGACAAAACAATGTACAATAAAGAAAGAACAACATAGACCAGAGGAAGGTTTTTCCTTGTTCATGTCTCTGGTGCAGATGGTGCCATGTTTGATAGGTGAACACACCCTAAGTGACAGAGGGATCCCTCTCTGTTGCTCCTTCAGACAGATCGTCTCCCACATGCACAGGATCCATACCATCCATTAAACATCCATGACCGGCCTCTGCCAGTGCAGCTTGGCCAGCGGTGCTCCAACACAGTGTGACAGAAGCCAGCTGAGAGCAGGATGTGTGTTCTGATGGCTGCCAGCCAGGTGGGATGGTGTCAGTTGAATGTCAATAGCCCCTGAATCACAAACGGACCTGACATAACATTTTGTCATGTTTAATGTTCTTGTCATGCATGCTGAACATACGACGGTATGGTTTGCTTCTGAGAATCTTATCTTTCATGTCACACACTCACACAGACCCATAATAGACGACTTCTTCATACTGTGTATTCTGTAAACCTCTCTTTAACTTACGGACAAAGGGAGAATGTGCGGATAATCAGTAGGCATAGTCTGGGTTGTGGGTCCGCAGAATAATGTGGACAAATTGGCGTTAATGAAACAGGCAAACTGAGATGAAGGGCTGCGAGAGATGAGAGGAGCATTGAGCTGCATAATGAATGACGATATCCAAGCAGAGCCACTGATCATAGCTGGAGAGCGTAGGAATAGTTAGCCCAATTCCTGGAACAGATGTGATAGAGGGAGAAAGAGAGAGAGAGGATGGATGAATGGATGGATGAATGGATGGATGAATGGATGGATGGATAAAGAGAAAAATAAACTTTTCAGGATTATGCTCTGTAACAAGATATATTTTTTCAGGTGTTCAGTTTAGTCACAATCGCATGTGACCACGATGAGAACTCTCAACACTTGGCCCATATGATGATCCTGTTACTCTATCTCCTGGAGCTGCTGTTAATGGGTTACTTGTGAGAAGGCCCAAGTGGATAGGAAATGTCATTAGCAGATAGTCCAATCTAAACCTACAGCCTAAAGATGTAAAAATCATGGATTGTTTGTTTTAGCCGTGTAATAATAATTTGAATTCAGTGCAATTTCCACATACAGTACTATATAAGTGTGCTTTGGGACAGACTGAGAGAGAGAAAAAGAGAGAGTGCAAACAGGGTTTTTATTTGAAGTTGTTCATTTTGTTTCATTTGTTCCCCTGTGAGTGTTCCCTGGAGTCTGGGCTAGGCTCTGATAGGCTGAGCCAAACTGGCGGCAGTTCTACCAAGAGGCTTCAAACAAACCTCTCCCCTCAAAGACAACACCACCACAGGAATGCTGCCCAGATAGCTGATAGGGCGGAAAGGGGCGACCACAGCCGCTTGGGTTTACACCATTGTAGAGTTGTCCTTAATAAAGCATGGACGGTTCCTCGCCATGCTACACCTAGTCTATCTTCAAGCTTCAAAATTGTTTTTTTTTCTGTCTTTCTTTCCTGAGAGGCTTTCAAAGTAGAGTCACACTTGGAGAATGTCAAGATAAGGGCAGCGGAGAAAGAAAATCCACAACAAGGTTGTTTTGAAAGGCCTAAAAGCTTGTAATGCCTTGCTTAACTGTAAGCTAAGCACAGCCTGTTACTTGATACCAGTGGAAGAAAAAGAGAGTGTGAAAGAGAGAGAGGGAGCGAGAAAAACTGCGAGAGAGGGTTAGAGGTCACTTTTCTGGAAGCATTTGAGAGGTTCTTTTCTCAGCGAGAGCGGGAGTTTTCTCTCTCTTTCTTCTCTTGGCTGGCACTCCTGAACGGTGACACAGTTCTGCTATGGCACTGTGCAAGCCAAACACCCCTCCCTCCCTCCAGCTCAGGGAGAGTGTGTGTGCCAATCTGGGTCTGTGCGTGAAGGGAGAACAAATAGGTTGATATAGATGTACTGTATGTAGATAGAGAGGGAGAGAGAGAGAGAGAGAGAGAGAGAGAGGGAGGTAGTATAAGTGAGAAAAAATAGCTGGTGTGTGTGGAGCAGCCAGTCTTGTGTCCTGGCTTGTCTCTAATGTGCTTACTAGTGAGTGATGGGCCCTTGCTGCTGGGAGAGCCCCAGCAGATGATAACTGGCCAATATAACGCCAAAAACCTCCACAGCTTAAACACCTCGCTGCCAAAAAATCTTCCTTTACACTTTGCTCTCGCTCTGCCTCGCCAGACCCAGAGAAAGGCCCCACACCAGCATGCAGGACTCCGAGCACATGACCTGCTCCGTATGCCCTAGAACACATTACAGATCCAATCATTCTGACGCTACAAATGGTCAATTTCAGTTCTTAAAAAAAAAAAAATCTTTTTCCTTTTCGTTTTTCTTTCCCCCTCTCTTATGGACGTTTTTTTTTTTTTTTCTTCTTGGCAATTTCACACTATGATTTGGTATGGTGGAGAGAGTAGACAGATGTTCTTTGTACAGCATGTGACTCTGACTGTAAGTCCCCAGCCTTTTGTAATGCTCAGGCCTTTTACTGTAAACATGATATTAAAGCTGGTCCTGACTCCTTTGAAATAGGACTTTTGTAAGAATGGAAAGTATGTTCTCAGAGAGCCAGAGCGGTTGAGTCTGTAATAACAACACTGTGGAGAGGAACAGAGGACTAATGTACTGCAGTAATGATGACTAACTCATTACTCACTGACCAGGAATCCATAGCAATATAGTACTGGCAGAGAAGTAAGGGCGAGAATAAGGGCTGAACTGTGAACAAACATTCCTCTAATTTAAAAGATAGAATTATATTTGGAAAAAGTTGTATTTCTTTCTACTCCCGAACAATTTCCTTGTTGCTTGGCCACTGAGGTCTCTGGGGGCTGCAGAGAGACGCATTTGTCACACCGAAACAAGACACAAACAACCCTTAGCCGTTGCCAAGGTGACTAAACGGCTCACTTTGCTCTTTTTAACCACATGGTTTCATTTAGTTCCTGAATCACTTTTTCATTTTTTGTCAAATCGCTCACAGAAAGGTTATAACGATATTGAGTTGGTGCAGACCAGAAGTGATCTATGGTGATTTGCCTTTTAACTGCTGGCCCCTCTGTAGTGTTGAGTCACCAGCAGAGCTATTGCTGAGCGGTGAGAAGAGCTAGCCTGCGGCTAACGCTAACCCTCAGCATGATTCAATCACCCGCAGCACGCCACAGGGAGAGAACAAACACGTCTCTGGGCTCACATCTTTGCACCTGCTTGTCAGTGGTTGTGCTTTTTTTACAGTTGCAGTTTGTTTAGTGTTGATTACTTGACTAGTCTGACCCTACTTTGTCCCGCCACCTCCATCTGTCTTCCAATGTCCATTAGCACATCATGGATGTGAAAAGGAACATGTTGGATTGAAAGTCCAAGTTTATTCCCCTCTAACCGTAGATCTAGTTATGGTGCACGGTACTCTTAAGGGGAAAAGGGTGGAAAATGGTACACATCTAATCTTCATCTCACATCATCAATAGCTTGCTTGTTTGATCAGCCACTAGCGGCTGTCATGTCCAACTGGTGATTGGGTAGATTGTTTGACGGTTGTTGTCTTTTGGACGAAGACAAAGAGGTCTTTCTGTTTGATAGGATGATGGGGGGGGCAAGGGGGAGGGGGGCTGCAGCGATTGGAGGATGAGGGGGGAGGAAATCTGATCCCTGGTCGATTTCACTCTGAGAAAAACACAATCTGCTTCAGTTAGCAGGTAAACACTTGAATAAAGGAAGCAGATCGTATCAGAGGATCCTGCCACAGTGAGAGAGTGTAACAGTATAAGGGTGTTTTCAGGGGGATAGGTTCCAACATGTATACAGTGTGTCTCATATTATCGGTGAAGCAGAGTTAGATAAAGGGTGGGTTGTTTATGTTCTGTTTGTATAGCCTATAGGCAACATGACTGGTGAAACACTGCTCTCATTTTTCAGCATATGTTGAAACCAGGATCTGTTTCACAAGCTTTAATATGACTCCCCTGACACAATGTGATTTTCATTTTTCAGCTCACACTGACTATAATTAGGTTGTTATCCTCCGCTGATAGTCTTGATCTTGATCCTGCTAAACAGATAATGTAACATAAGGGAGCATTCTGTAAAAACAATCTTATTAAGTTATTGGAAAAAAAACCCCAGCAAACACATGAGGTGGCTCTAAATAGCTGTTCCATTCCTGACTCAGGTAACAGACCTTGTGCTTTCCCCCCCCGCACAGCTCCAAACCTGAAGGGGCGGCCGCGGAAGAAGAAACCATCCGTGTCGCAGCGACGAGACTCCCTGGGGCAGGGCTCTGTGGTTGGCAAGGAGGCTGGCAACACTGAGGGCAAGGCCTCTGCTAAGGTACTGACTCCTCCTTAGCGCCTCCAGTGTCCTCATCCACAAAGCTGCAGAGCTATTGTGGAAGAGGAAGAGCCACGGTTACCTTCCAGTGTCAACAGCGCTCATACTCATGTTTTCATGAGCAGTGTTAGGACTGCTTGCTGCTTTCATTAACTGCGAAGAGTAATTTGGGGTTTGAACACAGATGTAGGCCACATTTGCCGCAGACCATGGTGTTCTTACTGAGTGATAGGGTCTGTCGCCCCAGCAGGTCATTTCCATGGAAACTTCAGTGCCAAAAGCGTGTAATAGATTCTTCATAGGGATTTGTACGATATTCCATTTTGTAAACGAAACTCTCCAATAAACATCCCATAATGAACTTCACAACCACACATTGTTCAGTGGGTCTAAATCATTCTCAGATGACAGCATGCGTGACTACGGATGCTTAGCCAGAGTCAGCGTTAGGGTTTGGAGCATTTGAACAAGGTCAAATTAGTGTTGATTTTGTTTACGGGCGTTGAATGTAAAACTGTAAGTCAGTGTTTTTGACTGTGGTCATGTTAGTATTTGGCTATCCTAGTGGCCTTGATAGTTCTGTTGGAAGAAAATAAATGTGTGATGATCTGGAACAGATGGGCAGATAGCTGTGTCAGATATGATGGCAGTTGATGTGTGTGTTTGCATGTGTTTACGTGTGTGTGTGCGTGTGCGTGTGCGTTTATGGTTGTTTGCCTGTCTGTCCATGCTCATGTTTGGTCCCTTGTGCCCCCAGGTGAAGCCAGACAGTAAGACAGCAGCGCCTGCCAAGTCGAGGGCCAGCAGTAGCAGCAGCAGTAGCAGCAGTAAGAGGGGATCATCCTCAGAGGAGAAGGCCCAGGCCCAGGCCCTGGAGGGAGGGTCAGGAGATGAGTGTCGAGCTGAAGAACAGGCCTTCCTGGTGGCTCTGTACAAATATATGAAGGAGAGGAAGACCCCTATTGAGAGGATCCCTTACCTGGGCTTCAAACAGAGTACGTAGTGAAGGACACCTGGGGCCTGTGGAATCCTCATTGGTCCTCTGTTGCGTTGGTTTAATCTTTCTGGCAGTCGATCAGTCAATTTGGCTGTCTGGCAGGCTGGCTATCATTTCATTGGTTGATCTGTCTATACGAACATATAACTCACAGAGACAGGTTCGGTATGCCAGAAAACATTTGCAGTCTTTTATGTTATCTTCTGTACCTGTAGGACTAAGAGAGCTCAGACTAATATGGTGTTCTTAAAAATGCTGTGGTCTGTTCTGCAAGGATGTTAAGTGGGTCAAAGAAACTGGAGGGAGCGAGCGAGAAAGAGAGAGAGAGAAGAGGGAGAGAGTTATTTTCTCTGTCAGCTCTCCAGACCTAATTTGATGTATCCAGCTGCTTGCACCCGTGCTGTGAATAGAGAAGCAGTTTAACTTCTCTAAACTCAAATTAAAGTTGCCAGGACATACTTAGTCATCTAAATTGCGCAAACAGAAAATTGCATTACCATGGTTAAAGCCAAGCCTTGCAAAAATGAGCCCTGAAAAGGTACCCTACTGTATGTCAAATCTTCTACACCGTAATCTGTATTTACAGTAGCACCGATTGGACTCTAATATTTCAAAAGATTATACATGGCTGACTATATGGTATTAATTCTCTGGGTCCCTGTGCTAGAACCTAGAATATTGAATCCAGCCAGAAATATGTGACTACGTCCTCCTTTCCATGGTAACAAAGACATCCTGTATCAGATCATAGGATGAGGTTTATTTGTCAGTGGATAGATTATCATCCCGATTAATTATTTCATGAGACAATATTTCCAAATGTTGTTATTTCAAGGAACGTTACGACAGTACATGTAATTGCCTTTAGATAAACTGTTTCTTTGATATGATTCTAACCCTACAAACCCCAGGCTGGATAGTAGTATTGATCTCTATGATCTTTGTGTTTCACACAGTCAATCTGTGGACCATGTTTCAAGCTGCGCAGAAACTGGGAGGGTACGAGCTGGTAAGTGGTTATGTGGGCTTAATTTCACTTTGTGTTTGTGTGTCTACATAATCGTTGCATTTTGTCCAGTATGTGACAACTAATTGGACTGTTTACCAACCTGGACTGTTGAATATTACAGAACAACTGTTGAACAGACAGAAAAAAAAGAATGGGTGAACTGTGTGTTGACATTTCTTAGTTTACAAGCAATGTTAGTGTCTAATATTTGGCCACATGACACAGGCATCATAAACAAGTGGAAAATCATTTGGTTGGAAGGGAATATTGGCTTGACAGATTCCATCTCTAATGATAGGAATAAAGGAGACTGTTACACTTCGTTTATTGAAGTGACCTGACAGCATCACCTTTTGCCATAGCGGGTACAGTGTGACAGCAACATGACAGCTTCTGTATGACCAAATGCTACACAATTGGATTCCTGAGATATTAAGGAAATTCATAAACAGGAAAGCAAGATCCCGCTGGATTTCTCTGAAATACAATCTGCCTTCTTCCTCTGCTTCAAGTAATAGTTAGTCTTCTGATTGCATTTTTGGGGAAATTTGAATTGGGTCCTATCGTGTTGAGTGGCTCTTGTGAAGGGCTTTCTTTGCCTCCATGGGAATCAATCCAGAGGGTTAGACTGAAGTCTAACTCTTTAATGGTATTACTCAAAACAACAACTCAAACCATTATGACACGGTTCATGTCCTCTAAATATTCAGCAGTCTTCTCAACGCCACCACAAAGTAGTTGTCAGATGTACTAAAAATCAGTTTGGCACAGGAAGATGAGGTCACTGGAAACATTGACATCACACAGGCACGCGGAGCAGATGAAAGAGCAACATAGGCTGCTAACTGAACTGGGTCTGACAGAGTTCTCAGGTCTCTGCCAGACTCAGGGCCAGTCAGAGGAAACATCTCCCACAAACACCATTGTGAATACAAACTGCAGTCAGCGGATGACGTTGCTGCAGGTTTATTTGGTGCAAATGCGTCCGACTGAGAGAGTTTTTAGAATGTACCTCACATTCTGTGTCATCCCAGCTTGCTCAACCTGACACTTCAACCAAGCAGCAGTGAGATAGATCACACTGTGCCTTTTCCAATATACTACAACTGCACAGGTGGCAATTACCTGGTCTTTAGGCATCGCAGTCATATTCATGGGAGGGATGGACATACTGTATGTCAAGTATGTACCTTTCCATGGACGCAAAATATCCTGTTCCAAATTTCCAATGGGGATTTGTCTGTGAGGGCTAATGGATCTATTGTGAAGATACGCAGCGTGGTATATGATAATGTTTTTGGTAGGTTTAAATGTGACTAAAGTGCATTTAAATTTGGCTGTTCATACAGTGTAGTTATCCTCTTAGGTTCATTGTAGCATAGAGCGCTGATCTCATCTAGCGAGATGGTGTGTTTGATCAAATCCAAATCTGTAGTCATTACAGCTATGGCTGGGTCCCTGCAGAATTAATGGAAATACTCTATTCAGCGCTACGCTCTGCTGCCTAATAAAGTGGCTGAATCATTTAATTTAATTGAAAATGTAGCTAGTAGCATGTACCGTTGCTGAGAAAAACAGAGACCTTCCTGAATGTCATGTACATAAAGATACAATTTAGATGGGGAACCATTGTGTCAAATTAAAACAGAGAAAACATCTGGGTTTAGATTAAAAATCAGCTCTACACAGGAATAAGTAAACTTCCTACAGTACATCTACTGCACGTAGCACGTTTAGCATATAACACGTACCTAGCATGTTTAGCGCATAGTAGAGTGCAGTACACAACATTCTAATGTTTTCTATTTTCATAATCAGTTCCCTCTTCCCCTCCTGTTCTACTCGTCTCCCAGATAACAGCACGCCGGCAGTGGAAACATGTTTACGATGAGCTGGGAGGAAACCCAGGAAGCACCAGTGCAGCGACCTGTACTCGCAGACACTACGAGAGGTAGGGGAGATACACACACATGCATAATTAAAGGTTGGGTGTCTACACACACACACACGCACACACACACGCATGCGTCCACGTGAGTATATGCTACATTCAATATGAGTGTTATGGATCAGCGCCTTCATTTAAAGATCCCGTAGCAATGGACATGATTTCATGAATGTTTCAAAAACAATCCAAAGCGACCTTTTGAAAATGTGTTTTAAAATGTGAAACCGCCAGTGACTGACTGGAGGGTAGGATGTGTGTGTGTGTGTGTGTGTGTGTGTGTGTGTGTGTGTGTATGTATGTGTGTATGTGTATTTGTGTGTTTGTGTTTATCCGTCTGGCCCTCGTAGCCAGGTCAATCGATTCATTCTAGTTAGATCAATACAATCCAACAATATCTTTGGGCAGCAACAAATTATTGGTGTCTAAAGTACTTTGAACAAAAACAGAGTATGGATATGCTGATGGCTTCCCTTGGCAGATGGGAGAAGAGTAGTCATCAAACCAAGGCACTCTCCCCCTCTTGCTTTGGTTGAAAGAGCTGCTTAACCAAGATGAGATGCTGCCTTATACTGGACCTCTGTCTCATCTTGGCTTTCAAGTAGCAGGCCTGCGACTGGAATTTGTGTTTAGTGTACTGTGTGTGTGTGTGTGTGTGTGTATGTGTGTGTGTCAGTCAACTTTTAGTTAGGATTTGAAAAGAAGTGGCTTTTTCATGGGCCCAATGGTGCAGAGCTAGTACACACACAGTCCCACCGACCGCAGAGAGGGGAATGTGGATGCTTGGCTTTTTACAAGGGACCTCATTTCTGTGAAACAAGCTCTCCGGGCCTTGATCTGGGTCGCTACACTTTTTCCCGTTTAACAGAAAGGGTAAACCAAAACCAGTAAAAACTCTCTGTTCAGTATGCACTCGCTCTTTGAAGATGGCCGTTTAATAACTTGCCCTTTGGTTTTTATGTGAGATCAGCCTTATAAAGTGGTCCGTTTAAAACCATCTTATAAACCTGAGCAGATAATCAGAGCAGCGGAGGATGCATCGTGGGACAGTCTTGTGATAAGGACTAATCTTCACACAATAGCTCAACCGCAACAGATTGCTTTGAACAAAACAACACGAGTAATCGGCTTTTATCAAGGCTGTGAACCACTTGCAATAAAAGAGCAGCAAATCAATACCTAGCATCCATTTAGCTCCCTGCGTTTTCTATTAACTGTTTTTCGTTCTATTTATGAAACCACATCTAGAGATTTGCAATCAGAAATACACCCCAAAAAATGAGGTCATGAAAGATGACAGCCATAACCTTGAAGTAGGCGACTGCCTCATTCACTCACTGTCGTTCTCTCCATCGCTCTCTCATTTTCTCATAAGCTGCTTCTCTCTCTTGTGGGTGAAAATAGAAGGATTTATCATTGGCATGTCTTAATCCTAATCGGCAGATCAAGTGTTGCCTTAAATTACCTCATTAATAACTTATATTTTTATTTACATTATCTCCTGACATTGCTGTATTGATTGAGATTGATTCTTGGATTGCAGTTGTGTAGGTATGAGCCCTTTCTGCCCACTGTGCATTCATCGCTTTTAGATCGAGAAGAAAGCGGTCAGGACCATAAATAGACTGCCTTTTGTATTCATCCGCCCACTTTTCTGCATACCAGCTGCTGTTTCTTATCTGCGTTTTTTCTGTGTTTACCATCAAAATTAGGTCTCTAACCTTCACTCCTCAGAGAGACTTTGCAGCAGACCATTTCCTCGTCTTTGATCTATTCATTATTCTTGAGTCCTATTTCTTGTCTGGTGTTACTCTCTCCACTCAGCTGACTGATAAATGCGTGTCAAGTCCAGACCCCAGACTAAGTCACACCATTGGTGAAGAGAAGCTTTTTTCCGCCACATTCTCCCCTTCTATTTCTTTTCTCAGCACACCACAGTGCTACAAATCCTCATTAGAGTCTCTCTACCGTAGAGCTATTTCAGCTCTGACTACCGTTTGGAGGTATTTGCAACTTCCAAGCTGGGCATATTCTAGTGTTTACAAAGACGGCATTGGATCTTTTGCTGCTAGAAACGGCGTGATTGTATCATTTCATTTTTCTTAACCCGCCAACGTGAGTTCTCGTGTTCCCTTGTTTAAAAGCGTGAGAGTGACAGAGCGATGCAAGCAGAGAAAGAGACACATCAATTCCTGCCCAGTGCTTTATTGATTTTCATCTCTCCCCTCCACATGGAATTAATGTTTGCTCTAAATTCCAGCAGGCCATGCATGAGAGAGCACATTCTTGAACCCTTGGGTGGCCGTGACAGCTTTTAAGGCGGTACCTTTAAGTATATTTTAATGATGTGGCTGACTGTGAGAGTGTGCCCCCCCCCACTCTGGAGTCCTGGCTCAGCTGCTCTCTCCCCCTGAGAGATTAGAGACAGCGTCCGACGCCACTCGCTGCTGTAAAAACAATAGAGGCCTGGCAGGCAGTTTTATCTTGTTAAAACCCAAAGAGAAATAACATCGCCATACCATAATATTCCTCCGTAATCCCTCATTTATCATACTGAATCATCACCATCTGATTATTGTTGGTATTTCACAATCTATATGTCATTTGGTTTGGGATACTAAACTTGCGTTTTATTGTGGGTTTACTTTGATGATGTGAGGAGGAGGATGGCAAGGCTGTGTGACACTGCGGGCGTTCCAGAGATGAGACAACTGTAATTGGATTCCTGATTGATCTAATTAGTTTATCGTGGCTAATTTGCATGTTGATTTACAAAGCTACTAGAGTTAGATGATGTCACTTGCTTTCTCTAATAGGAGCACAATGACTGACTGGGATAATGTAGACTGAAGATGACAATATAACCATGGACCTGATTGTGTCATTATCACGATAATGTTGGAATTGTTTGGTTGTAACTTAGATGGAGTTTGTGGGAGCAGTATATATTCCCAAGGTTGTGTATCTGGGTTTGTGTGTGTATCTATGTTTAGACCATCTGCTTTCCTCTCAAAAAATACAGAACATATTTGCTAACCATTAACAGTCCATGTGCTGTACTGCATGTATTGGCTAACCTGCAGCACACACGCTCATTGGTTACATCAACATGTTGACCCAAGTATTTGGAGCTGACATGCTCCAGTCATTAACACAGTGTTGTGTAATAGTGCTCTTCCACTCTCAACCCAGTTAGTTCTTCACCTGGATATTAACTGACAATCTCAATGCCTAGCATTACCATTAGTGCCAACATTTTAGTAGCTGGCTTTTATCAACTCCCTTATTGATGCTGTTTCTCATCTACATATTTATGCTCTGTGACCAGGGGCTATCCTGCAAAGAAAACTTCGACTGTGTTTATATTGGGATGCCAACAAAGGGAGAGAGAGAGACAGAGACTGAGAGAGAGAGAGAGAGAGAGAGAGAGAGAGAGTTCAGTTAAAATGTTCCAAGGCACTTGGCTTGAAGGCCTAGCCCTTTAATTTAATGTGTTTAAAATCATTACAAAGGAATTTGGACCTCGTTTATAGCGAATTAGAAAGCAAATTCCTCATTCCAATAAAAACCTTAAACTGCAGCAAGGAATGTCACAGAACGAACACAGAGCGCACAGCGCGCTCGTTGCATATTGTTATTCCACAATTTTAATAATTAAACCTGCCTGTTGACAGTTAATGGATTTCCGTGCCGTGGAAAGAATGAGGTCATTTAAATGTGAAAGCCTCAGAATGTCAGAGGAGCTTGGTATTGGTGTTCCCTTACAGCTGGGTCTTTATTGGGCCAAGCAGAGTTAGCTCAGGGGTCGGCTTGACAGCCATTCAAGGGGAGTAGCAGAGCTTCATTTAACAATGTCTCTTTTTGTTGTTCTTCCCCCCCCTTTATCCTTTTCACTGCTTCCTTGCTTCCTCTCTTATTCCACTATGACGTCTCTCTTTATATTTTGTCATTTAAAATGGGATGGTTGGCTCTCTTGTATGAAAAACTATCAAATAATGCATCCCGTTGCATTTTCATGTAACATTTCCATACAGAATTTATACTCTGATCAGCTGTTTGATGTTGTCCTTTGCTATTCAATTCATATGCATACTTATGGGGATTGGGAATGAGTGTGCTATGAATAGCTGTGTCAAACTGATTTCTGTAATCTTAATGGCAATGTTTACTCCCTGGATTGGGCATGTTTCAGGATGGGTAGTTCCCCACCTTGTGGCGATGAGTTGAAACTGCAGTTTTTTGGATGAAAACAGATTTTGAATACTACAAGAATGGAATAGAGCAGTAAAACTCTCACTGCATGGATATCATAACACTATCATAATTGTTAGACATGGATCTAAATAGTTGTGGCTGTATGAGAGTATTGTTTGTGGGGCAGATCATATTGACACAAAGTATATTTTTGTCCTGGAGTCTTGAGAAAAAGCACAATTTGTTTGTATTGAACGCTGAGTGGGAAGTGTGATGTATGTTTCTGAGTTACTGTAGCAACTGTAAATAGAGTAAATATTATTTCTAAAATGTGAGCTTACCAGCTTACATAATGATTATATAAACACACTGCTATTTCCAAATGGGTTTTTAGGGACAAACATCAAGAACAACAGAACACACATTTCAGCAGGATGTCATACCAGGAAAAACAGACCTCGTCAGCTCACCACATAAAGGCTCTTTATGCTTTCTCCTAAAACTCCATAATCCACCAAAACATCTCACTAGCAATCAACAGGCCTTTCTAAACCTAATACGTATCTCTTGGCATTAGCGATCACAACTTTGATCCGTTTGTTTATCGCAGGATCTAGATCGTAGGTATGGAGACTCACACAGTTCCCTTTGGAACGGAAAGAGAAAAGGAAAGAGGTGTCTCATTGCCCACTGGCCAGAACCATGCTTGTTCCATTCTACCAGGATGATGATGTTGATGCAGCTCTGCTGCTTACTCTGTCTTCAGTGCAACGGAAAGAAACATGTGCCTGGTTAATGACAAACTCTCTTATGTGTTTCTGAGTAAGTTGTACTCTCCTGGGCATACACTCCTACACGACAGTATTTGCATGTTTCAATGCGTCCGTGTCATACTTGTTTATCCTGTTTACCTTGTGTGGGTATGAACGTTGTTGGAACAGTTCTCGATGCTGCAACTTGATATGAATGTTCGGCACCTAGTTCTGAAGTCAGAGTATTGCGGCAGCCTGACTGTAATTATCACTTATTTTTGAAGTGTGATTATTTTTTGAAGACATGGATGTTTCTCTCTGGCTTATTATGGAAATTGACGTTGCATAACAGAGAGACTCAGCTTCCAAGTAGTATCAGTGGACACACACAAACAGACGTGCACACATATTGTGCATACATATATACACCCAGCATGGACACATGTACTGAAATGCACCCAAATGCACAGAGACACAAACATCTGACTATACTGAAGCTTGGAAATACTCTTGGTTTGGAAATAGCTGTTGCTTTTATTACGAAGATATTGTATATTTGCGTGCTATATGTTGATTTAAAAAACATGTTTCATTGCCAACTTGATGACATTTTGCAATAACACTGTCAATAGAGGTGAATAAAGTATGTTTACGTTTCGTATTGGTTAACTTATATACTGTGGGAATTCAGAATGGGATGTTAAGTATGACTAGTATCTTCTCATTGGGTGATCATCTTCAGTGACCTCTGACCCTTAGGTCTGTACTCAGGTTGATCTTCCAGTGTGCTCCAGTCCTCGTCCCCTTGTGCTCCAACTCTTTGGCACTGGCCCTCACTGGATTACTGGAACATTCTAGAGTTTTAGACCCCAGCCACTGTGTGCCCAGGTGGTGAATTATGGCTTGAGCCCTGTCTTTACACACTCACACTCTCTCTCACACACACACACACACACACACACACACACACACACACACACACACACACACACACACATGCACACCTTGCTTGATTATTTTGAATGGCATGGTGAGGCAGGTGTGGTCAGAGTCCGTAGTTGCAGCTGTATCAGCACAGAAAGGTGACGGAGGGGAATCTGAGAAGTAAAACAAGGGCTCCTCGTCCTGCAACAACAACCTGCCAGAACTAGCCAATCCCAGGCCTGCTTTAGCCACCAAACACCTGAGCTTAGCCAATAGCAGCTCAAAATGCTGGTCTGCCCTGTACATGACCCTATGTTGTCAGTGTGGTGAAATAAGAGCAGTTGAAATAACTCAGTAGCTCTGGGTTTAAGTTCAGTGGCTGAATACAGATGGTTGTTCAGCTGTGCCACGGCCGTGGTCTTATTTAGACGGCAAGAACGTCTTATTAAGCGTCTCCATTTACCCAGAACATTCTTTAGCTGCCTTGTCAAGCTTTGGGTCTGATACTGTGTTTTCATTGACTTTGAGGACATAATTACAGAGTCAACTCCAAGAGTCTCCGCAAGGAGAAATAAGTCCCAAACTCTAATTTGGAGGCTGAAGCCTGTAGCTCTAGTGAGTCCAGGAATAATGGACGTGTGTTTTATGTAGAGCTGGAACAGTCGGATAACAGGATGTGGAGGAGAAGGTAGTTTAGAAAAAATGTGGCCTCCAAAAACATCGCAGTCTCTCTGTGTCATTCTTTGTCAGACTGAGCCATACGTTGTTTCTGTGTTTTCAAGATGAGTGTAACTGACATATGTATACATGCTGATTCTAAGTAGAGCCATGCTTGGTTTGAAATAATGGCAGCATGTTATCAAAACTATCAACCGAAATCAACAGCACACCTGTTGCTATGCAACAGAAAGGTTGTGTCAGTTGATATGATTTGTATTCTCATAAATAGAACTAAAAAAAATGGAAGGAAGACTATTCAAATGATTGTATGATGAGATTATATATTGTCATTGGCTGTCTGTTCCTGTACATGTGTTTTAATGGGTCAATGGATCACATAGTGGGCCCACTTTAGTTATGTATTTACCCTCCAGCTAGTTAGCCATTAAACTATTGTGTCTGTTCCTACTCATTTCTTGGTGGAATGCATTCAACCCTCTCTGCGACAAGGGCTGCCTTTTCCTGGCAATCAAGAGGCTAATTTATCTCATATTTATTTATTTAGCAAAGGATGAAGGCTTGGAACTTTAATGGGCTTGCCCTTTATTGATGACACCATTCTTTTAGAAAAAAATGTTTTTCTTGCTTTCCTTTCTCTTCTCCTCTTTCATTCTCTCTCTCTTTCTCTCTGTCTCTCTCTCTCCATCCTCTCTCTCTCTGACTCTCTCTCTCTCTCTCTCCATTCTCTCTCTCTCACTGGCATTTCCTCTGGCATGTTTCCCTTGGCCAGCTGTGTGTGCATTGGTTAATGTGTGTGTGTTCGCGCGTGTGTATATATGTGTGATCCAGTAACTGTAAGCTTGTTGTCTATCACCCAGCTGCTCTGCTCCATGAAAAATAACTGAAACTAAAATCTCACAGAGGCTCTTGAACTCTTAAAAGCATTTCTTTCCTCTGAGAGAAAAATATGCCTCTAGTCAATTTGTTAGCAGGAGACTCTGTCTCTCTTATCTTTTTTTCCTCTCTAATATTAGATTATAAAGGAAGAGAGCAGCTGCCTGCTTTGTCCATACATGGAGATGTGTGGAGAGAAGGAGAGAGGTTTTAGTCACGACTCCACCTAGCAGTAAAGCCAATTCCCCTGTCTTATTATAGCCCTTTCACACAAGCATTCACAAAACACGCCAATCAAGATGCAGCATCTGATGCCAATTACAGGTTGGAACATCGAAACAAGACTGTGCAGAGGGGTGGGAGGGTGTGACGCCTAACATACAACACTATTGTAAGACTAAACGCTGAAAGATAATACCTGAATGTTAACACAAACATGCACCACCACACACACACACATATGCACACTTACACACATTAGCTGTGGACTAGAACATTGCAGAGGATTAGCTGGGAACAAGATAAGTCATTGTGTGTGAATTACCAAGCCTCTGTTATATAAACAGGCAGTGAACATTACATTGGGAATCAGGTATTTGGCAGCGGCCCCACTATTCTGATTTGAGAAAGAGCGAGCAAAGGAGGGAGGAACAGAGAGAGAGAAAGAGTGAGCGAGAGAGGGGGGCGAAAATAAGCGGGAGCCTTTTCCAGTTTTAGCAGCTGTAACATGTTTAAACTCTTCTGGTAATGGGATCTGAAGATGAATGTTCCCTGTGGGCTCCGCACAGTTCTGCAATGTGATTGGCCAGCTGCCAAACCTCAGCCCGGCCGAAGCACTTGCGCATGACTCGCCTCGTATGGGCATGCTCAGTACGCACCTGGATGGTGAGAGAGGAGGATGAGGGTGGAACTTAAAGTTGAGTAAACACAGTGACAGATGGGAAGAGTGGAAATGAATGATTCTGTAGATGCCCTCTTTCAACTGAAACCACCTAAAAGGATTGAGACATGGATAGAGGGGAGCATTTGGAAAATAAGTGTTATTGTAATCAGTGATGGGATTATGATCCTGCATGAGATGGATTTGTTTGGTTGTGGTTGATGCTGCATTCTGGATATTTAAAACAATGTGTTCCCTAACCCCAGAATACTGTTCCATTCCTGTGCTAAAAAAAACAAGGCATATTTAATATATCAATGGAAGTTCTATGTTTTCAGTCATATAATGGAACATGCAGTATTAGATGATCCTGCAGTGGGACCTCCAGGCCTCTTGGTGGGGTCACTGCCAGATAGAGGCGAGGTTGGTTGTCAGGGCTGGGTTCTAGAAGGGAGCAGTAGTCATAGAATCAAGTATTATTACCTTCTCATCGCTACAGTATGCATCACTGACATTGGTATGTGTGTGTGTGTGTGTGTGAATGTGCCTCTGTTCCAAATTGTTGACGACAATCCAACATAAGAAAGCAGAGGAACATCAGATCGCATTACGGACAGTGTAATACTGACAGCTACTTTATGAGCTGTTTGACAGAGAGTACAAACAATAGAACATTGGGAGCAGTTTTCTTCCTTGTGCTGCGTCTCATCTTCTGCAGAGCAACATAGTTTATCTTGACAGTGTTGTTCTTAATACAGTATCTTTATCCACACATAACCAAGTGGACATTGTTGACAGAACAATGACTATTGTTAATATGAACAAGCCAGATCATTAAACCAAGGCAGCGTATGACAGGGAGTCTACAGATAAATGCTGATGCTGCCTCTCTTTCATCCTGAATCGCCTGTGTCAGTTTTCTCTCTTTCTAACATGTCTCATTGTTCCTGGTTTCTAATTGTTTTGCTTTCTCCTTCCTCCTTATTTCAGTTGTTGCTCTCTTGCCTGTCTAACTGTCTTGTACCCTTATAGTGATCTTCCTACCTGTCTGTCTGCCCACGTGCCTGTCTCGCCCTCACATGTCGTTCTTTCTGTCCTCCCTAGGTTGATCCTGCCTTATGAGAGGTACACGAAAGGCGAGGAGGATAAGCCCCTCCCACCGGCCAAGCCTCGCAAGTTGGAGGCAGGCCCCCAGGAAGGGGGCGCGGCCAAGACAAAGGCAGGGTCCACAGTGAAGCGGCCCAAGGAGGAACAATCCCAGAAACACAAGAGTGACAAAGATGCATCAGCCATAGTCCTGGAGCCCTCAGCATCGGTCAGTTACTAACTTCATCTTTTCATTTGTTCACTCATTCCCTATATCA
Source organism: Plecoglossus altivelis (assembly GCA_036571765.1). Taxonomy (NCBI): domain Eukaryota; kingdom Metazoa; phylum Chordata; class Actinopteri; order Osmeriformes; family Plecoglossidae; genus Plecoglossus; species Plecoglossus altivelis. The sequence goes on from BROE01000007.1 coordinate 9,451,551, forward strand.
GTACAAAATGAAAACATACAATCATTAGTTTTTTCATTCATTCATTCATTCAGTCATTTCACCAACTCTCCAGCTCATTTACAGTTCTAAACTCCCATAAGATGAGCAGATGACAAAGACAGCCTTCCCTTCCCAGAGAGCGAGAACAAAACAATGAGTGTTGCCTGACAAGGGCACTCAAGAGTGGCTGCTTGTCTTCTTTTAGCAGATCAGTTGTCAGGGAGGAGATGCTCCAGCTGTAACAGTGAGGCTAACAGGAGAAACATCAGTCCTACTGCTGCTGCTTTGAGCCCAATCAGTGAAAACTTTATTGGCAAGTTCCAAATGGTTGTGAGGAACGAATCTTGATGCTATTGACTTAAGACTTAATGTTTGTGCAGGTAGCTTTACGGACTAAGACAGGTGCTGCAATATATAGTGTTTTCTCTCATGTAAGTGCCAAAAGAGATTAAATACAATGTTCAAGTGCTTCAGTACAACCCCCTAGTCTCTCAAGCCAAGGGAGAATACAGTATGTACTTTGCTACGCATAATAGCAGATTTGTTATTGCAGAAAGAGGTTATTTTCAGCAGAGCTGTACTAACTGGTGGTTGGGTTTGCGACTACGGAAATGCCTGGTGTCGTTTTGCATCAAAGCCATTATGTGTGTCTGGAAGCAAGAGAGACAGAGAGAGAGAGACAGAGAGAGAGAGAGAGAGAGAGAGAGAGAGACATGCAGAGAGAGAGAGAGAGAGAGAGAGAGAGAGAGAATGGAATGGCCATATACTGTTCTTACATAAACCACAGGCTTATCTCTGTCCCCAAAAACCAATAAATCCACGGTGATTTGCAAATATCTCTTCCCTTCAGTTAGGCATAAATATGGAGAAAGAGAGACAGAGGGGGAGAGAGCGAGGGAGCTCCACAGTGCTGCGCTGAGGGGATGGAAAATGGAGTTATTATTCTCACATGAATAACCAAATGATTACAGAAGAGATGAAAGGGCTTGTTTGATATTTTCTCTTCAAGTGTCAATTTTAGACACATTTCAGAGCAGCTACATGGGAACATATTAATTTCTGTTCTCACATGAAGTGATAGGATTGGATGATTGCCTGGCTGCCTGGTTGGCTGGCTGGCTGGCTGGCTCACTGTGGGGTTGAAACAAAGAGGGTGGTTGTAAGCCTGTCTATTTTTCCTGTGGCATGTCAACCTTATCAGTCTGGCATGCTGTACTATGTGAAAAGGCTCTCCAGGCGATTGATGGTACATTGTAACAAGGGAAGTAGGAATAGAGAAAAAAACAAGATGGAATTACGCTCTTCTGCTCCAAAGGACAGAAATAAAGTTTGATGTTATAAAACCAGAGAATAAGGAGGGGGAGTACCCCGTCTGAAACAACATTATGGCTTGTTTTCAAATGGGACGGGAGAGTTTTTTCGAACAGCTTTAGATTACATTACTCCTTAAACTACTATTAAAATGATATGCCTTTGACTCAGAGGGGAGGGAATGTTCCAGACATTTCCAGTGAGTGCGGGTTTTCTTCGTTTGAGAAAATGAGCTTACTGTAGACAGAGCTCATTCATTCTTTACCTTCAGAGCGGAGACAATGGAGACTGTAGAGTGATTTAACTGAGAGTCAACACTGTTACGCAGTTAACCTTCCAGCCTCAAGCATAGTGTGTGCTGTATGTGTGCGTATACTGACCAGGTCTGTCACCCTAGCCCTCTAGCCAAATATCTGTTTGACTCCAGGAGTCAGAACAACGACAAATGTTAGCTGAATTGTACAATTACCAATTACTATTACTCATTAGATTGACTATTCACTAGTATTTAACAAATCTACCAATCTGATCACCTTGTACAAATTCAGCCACACTAAATTATGTCAAGGACCCATTCATAGCATGGTCCTCTTCACCATCATCATTCATGTAACTGGGTTTCACATGAACTGGGTTTCACATCTATTGGTTTCAGTCAAAAATACACCTGGCTCTAACTAACTCTATTGTGTGTGTTTTCATGTGTGTTCTTGCATGTGTGTGTGTGTGTGTAGCAGGATTCCGAGGACTCTGAGAAGTGCCAGGAGGAGGAGTCCCAGGTGAAGACCGAACCACAGATAGCCCTGCCTTCCCTTCAGGCCAGCGGCAAGGAGCGGAGCACCAGCGATGAAGAAGAAGAGCTACATCTGACAGTGAAGGAGGAGGTGACTCAGAATGGGTGTGGCCAGGAAAAGGATGTGCCATGCCGCTCGGCCTCATGGGATTCCAATTCCCGCCAGCCGTTGCTGTCAATCACAGAGGACGATGATGTATTTCCTGTTGTCACTCCTGAACCGGTCAACCACTCCCACCCAACCAAGGACCTGTTGCAGAGAGAGCAGACTGAGCTTGGAGATTCCTGTGCCCAGGGGAAGGTTGACCAGGCTGGTCTGGAGGACCAATGCCATGTTGGCATGGTTCTCCCTACCTTGAAGCAGAGACCCCACCAGCCCTCCACAGTTTCAGCACCAGAACCCCCCTCAGAGAGAGCTGAGCTGCCCCCCAGAGAAGACTCCTGTTCCAGCTACAGCCCACACCTCTACCCCCACAGAGCCAACCCTGGCATCATGTCCCCACTGGCTAAGAAGAAACTGCTGTCACAGGTCAGTGGGAGTGGACTGCCCAATCACAATCACTACGCTTCTTACGGTCCGCCCCCACCATTGATCAGCAAAGCCTTGGCCAATGGCAGCACAGAGGAGCCAGCTGGGCAGCCAGCCATGGGCTCAGCGGCGGAGTTGGGGCTAATTCATCGTCCATCAGTGATCCAACATGCCCAGAGCTCCAAACCACGTGGGGGAGAGGAGAGGAGGGAGGGGTTGCAGAGAGACACAGTAGCTGCAGGGGAGACATACCCCTGCAGTGATCTACCCAAGCATCACCCTTACCCTCACCCCCAGCCTCAATCTCACCCTTACCTTTACCCCCACCATCAGTCTCAGGCCCAGCCTCACTCCCTCCACCACCACCCCTCAGCTGAACCCTACCTGTTGAGGGAGGAGGAGGACAGAGCTCCAGAGATGCCCAGGCCAGGCCAAGCCCCCAGCTTCCTTAGTGACTTTTACTCCTCTCCACACCTCCACAGCCTGTACAGGCACACTGAGCACCACCTCACCCAGGGACAGGCACAGGGCCACGGGGAGAGGGAGAGGCTGGGGGAGCTAGGCAGGTACCGAGAGGCCTGCTTACCCAGAGAGTGTGAGACCACTCCCGGGTTCCCCCCAACCGCTCAACCACACCCTGACTCCACCTCTGCTGCTGTTGCCATAGGTTATGGTGCACGCATGAGTCAGCAGGACAAGATGGTTGCCAGTAGCAACGGGGAGAAGACAACAGTGACATCAGAGGACCAACCCACAGACCTCAGTCTCCCTAAATTATCGCCCCACAAACATTCTCATGCTCATCCCCACACACACACTGTCCCCCACCACCACCCACACCAGCATCCCACAATGCATCAGGAGGTGAAGGCCCCCCTCCTATTCCAGAGCAGCAGTCCTCAGGGGTCTGGTGGGGAGTACCACCCCCGTGCGTGTAGGGTGCCCCCCATGACCATGACCCCCCCCACCCACTCCCCCAGACAGGCACTGGCTGTAGACCCCAATCCCAGGACCTCAGAGAGGACCTCAGAGAAGGCCTCAGAGAGGGCCTCCAATGGCCGAGGCGGGGGGAGAGGAGGCCAGGACTCGGGTCTGGGCGGGGGCTACAAGGTGGACGATCTGAGAGGGAGCAGTCGCTCCCCCATCCTGAATGCTAAGATCAGCCCTCACAACGTGTGCACCACCCGGCCCCTCAAAAGGACGCTGGAGGAGCTGGAGAACCACGCCCCCGAGAGGAAGATCCGAGCCGTCACGCCCATGCACTCCTCCTCCTCGTCCTCTTATCCCTCGGCCATGCCTAAGGATGTGCCCAGCACGCCCACTCCTCCGCTGAGAAAGGCTCACTCTCCAGAGCTGGACAGTGACTTGATGGTGCTGAAACCTGGGGAGTCCATGCATACTCACACCAACGTGCACATCAGCGGCTTCCTGGATGGACACAAGTTCCCTCTTCACTCCGCCCCCATCTTCCCTGGACTTTACCCAGGGGCCTTTGTGTCCCATGTCCAGGACATGTGTGACGGCCTGGGCCCCCCCCTGTCCCACGGCTACCCCCCACACCCCTTGCAGTACTTGAAGAACCAAGCGGTGCTTTCCCCCATAGTGCCACCCTTCGCCATCCATTCCTTCATGATGCAGAGACAACTATTGGCGCAGGCGGCCACCAGTCCCGCCCACATGTACCGCCACCCAATGGGAGCTTCGTATGGTGAGCTCCTGCATCATGGACTGTACCCTATGTCGGCCCTTAACCCCCAACCAGCTTTCAACCCCCCGCAGCTCTCTTCAGTACACCCCAGCACTAAACTATCCTAAACATCACCCTTGCTCACGCACACGCAGTACCCCAGCTCAAGTCTGCTAGTTCAGTCATCTGCTCTGTCTGTACCCCACACTATATTACAGGATTATTCTACTCTGATAGGCACACACGTTTTTCTCCCAGACAAGCAGAAAGTGACACATTATTGTAAACAGAGACAGTGGAAGCCAATGCTTGATTCTGAGGACAATCGTAATTGATTTGCCACTTGTGTTTACGATTTGCACATTTCTTTATTTTTTTACAGAAGTGATTGTCTTTTGTTTTCATTGCGCCATGGTAGGCCTCAGAACGTTAGTACTGCCTGGTCTGGCCTGGCCCGGCCCGGCCCGGCCCGGCCTTGCCTAGAATGATGGGGTCTGGTCTGGTCTGAACCACTCTTTTCTCACTCAGATTTTCAGACCTCATTTTTGGGTGGCCAAAGGAATGAATGAAACCTGGTGTGTGACAAATCAATGCAATGTAACATGCAATGTTTAAGTCAATGTCAATAAAATGTCTCTCTTTGGAAACACTATGACAGTCCATAGACACAAAGAGCACTGTATGGTGACCAGCTGTTATTACAATTTACTGTCAGATAAAAATGTATTTCCTATAAGATTAATTATTTTATGCATTAGTTTACTTTTTATGTGTGGTAGCTAGTTAGCATATTTCATACTACCAAGGTTTAGTAGTGAGTTGAACGCAGCCTTTCTTGGAACCATGATGTACTGTAGTTGCGTGTAAATACGATGAAAGTACTCCTTCATGCAAGGGATTTTTAGAGATTAAAGTAGGTTTTTTACACATCTCCTGCTCTCTCAATCTCATTTTCTCTTTTGCCCTATTCCTCTTTCTTTTCTCCCATCCCTCTCCAAGAGCTTGACTCTCACATTCTGTCTCCTCCTTGTGGAATGTGTTGCAGTGGTAAGGCTGAGGCACTTGTACATACGAACAACAGCAACTGTCATCATTTTTACAACAGATCACTCTGTATCATAGTCACGGGCTACTGTAAACCCTTAGTGCTCCCAGCTGCAAACGAGCGATAGAAGATGAAGACCAGGAGGAGGAGGAAGGTGTCATGTTAAGGACTACTTTGGAATCAGAAATGGACCTGTTTAAGTCTGTAGTTGTCTGTGATCCACTTTCAACTCAGAGGACCTTTCAAGAGTTACGCCGCAAGTTGAAGAAGCGGAACATGATAAAGCTGCAGGAGCACTTAGTTAAGCACACAAACCAGCCTGCCAGGTCCGCTGACTGTTTCAAGGCTGGTTCTGGATAGTATGAAACATTTTAAAGCTGGACTTTGCGATTACAGCAATCAGTGAAAAAAAAATCTTTTTTTGTTGTGCGTAAACGATGTTAAGCATCCAGAAAGTATCACTGTCAGCAGATCAAAAAAGGTCTAGTGTTTTTCATTTGCACAAAGGATTCAGAGGAAAAACTAAGGACCTTATTGAATCAAACCTTGGATCTAGGTTGATTTGACTGTTCATAAACAACATTCACATTAGGTAGATGTCACCCAATGTTATTCATTACAAGATGAAACAAAACCAATGAGAGAATTCCACCAACCTTCAGAAATCTTGCCAGCGGGTTTGATTGAATAGGGTCGGCTCTAGGGAAGAAAGACAATCTTATGTTGCGGTTTTCAACTGAGCCAGATCAGAGGTGAGACTGTAAAGGTAAAGTTTGAGGTCAGTGTTGTATCATCTCCAGCTCAGCGTTGGAGTCACACTCAAGGTTGCTATGTAACGTTTTATAAAAGAGTAATAAACTGTTTTATAACATAAGTGAAGTGGTCTTCCTTTTCATGGTCCTCTGTAGAGGCTCATTGCTCTGCCAAAAAGCCTCCATAATGATATGAAAAGATGAGGAGAGATTCTCCTCATTTCAGAAGCATCCCATACCCCTACCTTACACACCAGATGTAGGGTCTGTGGAAACACTAGGCAGCTCTTGTCTGCTTGAATACAGTAAAGTACAGTACAGTCTTTGCTCTCTGCCCGCCTCTCCACCTCCTCCAAGAGGGACCCATCTGGTAGTGTTTACCATGTTCATTATGATCGTAATGAGTGCTGGGAATGTCTTGGCTCGAATGATTGGGCTGTTTGTCAGGACAGATTAGGCAACCTCATTCAGAGGGAGCCTGTCCGTCAATGCCAGCTGCACACAGAGGTCAGAGGTCAGATCTCCTCTGCGCAGACACAGCTAATGGAGAAGATGCGACGGGACGACGGTGTGTTCATTCACAGAACCCTGTTCTGCATGACGAAACACTCTCCCTCCAACCTCTAGCTGTCTTTGATTCATCGTACAGCGGTTTGGGAAAATCAAGTATTTATAAATAGTATTTGATCCAAGTCTGCACAAGGATTGGTTTCAGCTGGATGGTATCATTATAGAAGTTTCCAGAATCAGAGGCTTTAAGACCTCTGTGTCTGTTACATACAATCATAACCCACTTGTTTATAGGAGACCGACAGCCATCACATTGTTGATAACATCAATGTTTTGAGGTTAGTTTTGTTTGATCTAAAATTAGTACAATTGATACATTTGTATGCAGACCTCCCACATGGCTAAAGACATGTTTATTCACATTACAGTACTACAACAGAAGTGATACATGGTGTCGATGTCTCCAGTGGTGTGTGGGTGATGGAGACGTGTGTTTCTCTAACTGGAGAAGTTCACATCCTCTTCTCTGAGTGACTCAGAAACTATTTCTGTTTCTGACACCCATGAGTGCTACTGTTTCCATGTTTTTCAAGCACTCTCATTATGGATGTACTGCAGTCTTGCCTGAATTCATTTTGCTGTGTGCGTGATGCAATTGTATTTCTATCTGTGGTTGTTTGAGAAACAAGGTTAAGTTTCCTGAGAGCAGTCAGCGTGGTATTAAAATGCCATGTTGAGCGTTATTTATATGAAAATGTCATCATACCACTGATGGATAATGTTCCCTGAACAATATGCTATTATTACTGACTAAAAGACCAAACAATAGGAAATTGCATTGCCTGTCATCAGCCTATTGAAAGTTCTACATCTCAAAACATACAAATGCTGTTTTATGAAGTCTCCTCAGAGTATGGTCGTCCTGTCTTTTCAGAATTCTCCTGAAAATGCCTGGCAGCCATGTAAAAAATCTATTGAGCTGAAAATCCATTTAAAATGATTCATGGTAGCTAAGTGAGGGAACAGGGGGCAGAGATGGAAGGGTATGGGTGGAGGGAGGGAGGCAGGGAATGAGATGGAAGGAAAAAGAGCGACAGACAGATGGAAAGAGAGAAAGAAAGGAGCTCCGGAAAAGAGAGGCAGAGAGAGAGAGAGAGAAGGGGGGAATGAAAAGGAGAAGAAAAGAAAGAGAAAAAGCCTTGAAACGCCTAAAATGAGCGGTGTGTGCGTCTTGTTTGGGATCATAATATCCTCCCTTTCAAAGGTGCCACCGTAATTGTCGAGCTTATCAGTGTCTTCAGGTTGACGACAGAAACATGAAACCTCTCTTGTTCAAAACCACCTAAACGGGGGGCTCAGTCATAGCAGTCAGCAGTAGCACGGCAACAACGTATCATTTGAAGACACATTGCATCCTACATCCACTCCTCACATCCCCCTCTCTCTCTCTCTTTGCGTTTCCTTCCAACTGCCTCTGCTGTTCGTACCCATCATCCCTCACTTCATTCATCTCCACACTGTTTAAATGTTTAAAAAAAACATCAAATACATGAAAAACTGGACAGCAAAGATGTTGCTGCTGTACCATTCAAATCCTGTCAAACTTGAGTACTACCCCCCTTACTGGCCGAGAACGGGTATTACCACTACCATGTATTTACACAGACGTCATACAACCCATTCAAATGCCAGGCAGAGAAACTTGTTTTCGATGAGTCGATGATTCAATTTTACTGTACTTTACTGTGGTTAGTTATGAGGTCCCAAAGTCCTGCCATCGTGCCTTGTGGCTCAGTGCTTCTGAGAGACCCCCTGGGGTGTGAATGTCTAGTCTAGTGTGAGTACTGAACCTCCAAGGACACTTCTGAGAGAGCAGAGAGGTTTGTATTGCTGTAAATACAGCTGACACTCACTGTAATCACTCTACACAGTGCATCCCATACAGGACAGCTTTCAGCCCCCACATGGCTCTGCAGCTGTTGGTATTTTCTTCATCCTCACACATGCATAAACAAAGAGTAAAAAAGATGCCAATTGGGAGGAAGACATTGGCAGACCAGGCTGCTGGCTGAGGGCTAAGTTAACAGGATGTGTACAGCTGATTGCCAATGCTGCTGTAGGGGCTGGGTGCTGCTGAAATATTCATTGTGTCAGAGAGAGGCTGCTGCTGCTGCTGCTGCTACCTCTGCCAGACCCACTGACCTTGGGACGAGGTCAAAGTCAGCTCCAGCTCTTCTTTACAAGTGTACAAAAACTATACTGTACTATACTGTGCTGTGTTGTGCTGTGCTGTGCCTCGTTGTGCTGTGCTGTACATACAAACCAAGTCATGACTTGTTCTCTCTCTATTGCTCATTTTCTCTTTATTTCTGTCTGTCTTTCTCTTTCTCTCTCTCTGTCTCTCTCTCTTTCTGTCTCTCTTTCTGCCCTATAACGTCTCTGGCTGTTTGAATCACTCTCCTCGTGTCTTCATAAGACTGTCCTGTGCGAACAGAGGAGGGTGCAGAGAGAAAGCTCATTCTACACAGCTGTCAGTGTGTGTCGCCATGTATCATTTGGACTCACAGGACCTGCGTGTGTGTGTGTGTGTCTGCATGTGTGTGTGTGTGTCTGTGGAAAGAAAAGCAGCAGGCACAGGAGAGGACTAAAAATGTTTGTATAGAGATGTGTGTCATAAATGTAGTAGAAGGAGATGTAGTGCAGTGGTAGTGGTTCATTCGAGTGAGATTGAATCTACTGATAAGGTGCCATGAATTCGATTACTTACTGACGTTTGACATCATAACACACACATACACGCACCACAATGGACTATTACAAACACACATAAAAGTGAGTTCTCAACTTAAATCTTACCAGAGATTGAGTTACCCAGAATTTCAGAATAAATTAGCCCCTGCCATTTGCTGATGTTTGTCTGCTTTATACAGTATGGAGAATCAGGGAGGAATGCTGTAGAGAACACATGAGGCTTGACTGGCTTTAATACAGAGCTGCCAAGAACATCTGGAAACACTTTACTGACTAAATGAGAATACAAATGGGGTGTGTGGGACATGGCGAATATAGGCAGAGATTCTCTCCTGCAGTATGTGTGTGTGTGTGTGTGTGTGTGTGTGTGTGTGTGTGTGATATATGCCTTTACATGAAAGCCGCCTGGCTCTAGTAGGTTCTCTCCAATAATGACGGACTGATCTTACTCCGATAAAGGGATGTTTTCATTTTTCTCCTACAAGATACAATAAGTCTCTCTGAGTCCATATCTCCATGTGAATCTCTGTTCAACTGATTCCGTTTCAGTACGCTTTTCCATTGAGTTCGTTCCTCTGCCGTGTCACCAAGCCAAATAACAACACAAAGAAACATATGGGCTTGATTACCGTGTAGATGAGTCAGGCTTTGAAGGACATGGTGATATATTGGGGAATGTGCAATAAATGCATTGTGACCTTATATCTGAAGGGGGAACATGGACCATTGTGGGTTCAGTTGTTGTTATGATTTACACAACTTTGATAGCTCCGATACTGTGGTGCTCAAAGTCTTAGAGTCTAAGACACCCTTTTCTATAATACATACCCCACATTCAAATTGTAAATATGTCTACACGTCAACATCCATACTTGCAAACTGTACATGCTGCGATCTTTTCAAGGGCGTGTCTATCTTTCTCCACAAGAAGGGCTTCTTTCTTCTGGTCTCAGGCGTGGTCTTTCAATCTCATTTGGCTCCTGTCAGCAGGGCCTGTAGTATGGTTCAGTATCTAAAACTAAAAAGGCCACTGGCTTGGCCAAGTCACAAACCACCTGACTGCTATTTGGATTACAGTTTTCAATGAAAAGAGAACTGGAGTTTTTAAAACAAAAAAACAGTTTTGCTTTAAAACCATACGTTAGTTTAAATTCAACCCCAAACCCAAACTCTGAGGTGGAACCAGAGCTATTAAATATTTTCATATAATCACTGTTATTAGTGTGATATCTGGCAGTGGAGCTGGGTCTATGCAGTATTTCTTGGAACTGTTGCACTTTGTGGTCTGGTGAAGTTAAACCGCCAAAAAACACTGAGCTGTTATTAGTTATGCACCTAAACTTTTTACACGGCTCCTCTGGCTGCCAGAATGTTACAGTTGACATTCCCTCAATTGGTCCCAGAGAAGTTAAATGGTTCTCCATTTTTACATTCTGAGTTTTTCAGTTCTGACATATTGTGTGTGTGTTAGTGTGTCTTAGTGTCTCTGTATGTGTATGTGTAAACAGAGTTCTGAGTAATGTCATCATTTCTCCTTCAGATTGTTCATGAGCAGCAGAGGATTTGAATAGTTTCCCCACACATTACAAAGGCCCAGTTCATCAACTCTGTCTCTCATTTAGATAAGAAAAGACCTATAGTAAAGGTACATCATCATCTCTCTCTCTCTCTCTCACATACACACACCCTTCCTCTCCTTCTCTCTTCCTCTCCCTTTCCCTCCCTTTCGCTTAACTCCCTTTCCCTTTCTCTCCCAAGACTGACCTAAGAGGGTTGCTTTCAAAGATCCTTTTTTTTAACAGACTGGAAGAGAGCAGCTTCAGTCACATCTTTGATTGTGTCTTCTGACAGTTGAGGGACTTGAGTGGAGAAAAAGTCTCTTGTCCTCGTTTCGATTCAACAGCACTGGCATTGAGCAGAGCCGGCTGGAAATGTCATGACTTAATGGAAGCGTTTGTTATTGCATCTCTTTCATATGAGTTCTGGCAGGAGATCTGAAGGCTTGTACAGGGAGCACATCTGAGACTGGGCATCGCTGCAGACTTTTTTTTACAAATGAGTCTCGCTCTAAACCCAGAGTTCTTCTCTTTCCTTCTCTTTCCTTTTGGCCCTTCTCCTGTTTCTCTCGGTCCTGTGCTACCCCTGCCCCAGATGTTCTCATTGTTTCCATGGAGAAAGTTATTGCAGTTGATTGTCATCTGGTGTCGAATAGCTTTTGTAGAGTAGGAGATGAGTGGGAGAGGGTGGTGTCAGGATGTCAGTTGAGCACCTGGCTACTAACCTGCAGCCTTGGAGATGTAAAGAGAAGACCCAAAGAGAAAGAGAGAGAGAGATAGAGAGGAAGAGAGGAAAAGAGAGATATGAAGACACAGAGAGGGAGAGAGATAAAGCGAGAGAGAGGAAGAGAGAGAGAGAGAGAGAGAGAGAGAGAGAGAGAGAGAGAGAGAGAGGATCAAATTGTACAGTACGGATGTTCTTCGATTAGAGCTGAGCTGACTGAGCTGACCTGACCTGAGCTGTTTGTTAGTGTTTCTAGATAGTGTTTGCTAAATACCTTAGTTCTCTATACTATATATTGGCTTCAGCACCATGCAAAGGAATACTTAGGCCATTGCTCATGTGAAGGAGAGTTTGTACTGTTATTGTAATCAGCCACTAGATGTCCCTCTTGCTATAGGATTACAACATGGAGACATGATGACCAGAAGTCCATGTTCAGGCCCTGTTCATACTATATTTGTTAGCAATAATCATCTGCAAATATAATTTAAATTATAACTAAATACAGCTCAATGTCCAAATGTGTAAACTTAACTTTTAGATAATGTCCCAACATCAAACAATGAAACCATGACATTTTTCAATTGAGTCTTGATGAATTCATCTAGTTTTGTAATGTGCCATTGATACTGTAAGGTCTGCATTGAAAGGTCCTGAAAGGTCCTTGAAAGGTCCTGATAGAGGGATTAATCTGAAGTATTGACAACAGCTTGTCCAGGGATCATAATGAATGAAGTATTCTGCAATCGGTAAAAAGTTGCTCTTTCTGCTCTGCCTTTTCCTTTTCCACAGCATCCTCCGTAATTATTTGCATGTGTGCGTGTGTGCTTCACAACTGATCCAACTTTCCTGACGTAAAGCGCAGTGCTGCCGTTAATTCACAAGATGGCGCCACCAGACAATCATCCAGGAGTGAAACCAGCGCGGAACGATTTGGTCAGTTGCGTACTCTCATCCAGGCTGTTAAACGTTTATCGGGAAAATCTGTCCTGTGTGTTGTTGAAGTAAAATATGCAAAGTCATCTTTCCGCAAAAAAAGAGAGATGAAAGCTTTTGACAAGAGTGAAGCAGGTTTTGGAAGAGAGGAGAAAGGAAGAGGATGAAAGCTTGAATAGAGAGGTGGTTAGAGTAGGACAAAATAAAAAAGTGTAGAGAAGAGAATAGGAAGAAAGAGATGGGAGGGAGAGGGCAGTAAAGGAAATGAAAAGAAATTGGAAAAGATTGGAGAAAGCAAGCTTGCTTTTTTGTGATGAACCTCTCTGATAATAGACTGTAATTATCTCAGGTTTATGTTGCTATGGAGATGTAAGCATGAGGCTAGTGGATTTTCGTCAGTGAACCATCTGACCAGCAAATGAGTATCAAGAGGACCTGTTTCAGGGAGCCTAGGGTCCGTAAGGGACAATCACCCAGGTTCTTCATACTGTCCCATCTCTGACAAAACTCACATGGAAGGCTTTTTACACTTAGGTGATAATGCTGACAGCCAAATGAGCCACGGTTCTATTCAGTGTTTGATGTTGAGAGGAGGAGAAGCAAGGCAGAGAGGAGACAAGACAAGAGGTGAGGAGACGAGAAGCAAGGGGAGGAAACAAGATGAGAGGGGAGGGGAGGAGTGGAGAGTCTAAATAAAACTTTGGCAAACAGTTGATCTGTCCACAAAATTCTAAGGAAATAGAATCCTGTTTTCTCCCAAAAGTCAAAGTCAAAAACCTTGCCTCTTCTGACTTATCCTGAAACTGCGTGCATGTGTACGAGCATGCGTGAGAGTGGGGGCATTTCTGCATCAGTGTGTATGTGTGTGTGGCGAGGGAGGGGGGTAACCCATAAAAGAGATCTGAGAGAGAAGTATGAAAGGTTCTAAGGTTATTTACAGTTCTAGATTGTTTTCGAACTGTAGTCCTACTTTTTCAGTGGATGGGTCTCCCACACACAAAGTATCAAAAGAAACAGCCACACAAATCACAAACCACACTCTCTGATGCCACCAGATTATCACTTTGTCTACAGTATGATTCAGCACTCAAGTCCCGGGGTTCGATAAAGACGTTTCTCATGCAGTACATGTACAAACTTCACACTTTTCACACTGAATGTGCAGATACTGTTAAACCTCTGCTTGTAAGTCGACTTCAACAAGCGAAACAATATCTGTCTGTTGAAGGCTGAAACTTCAATGAAGACAGTCTTTTACTGTGAGTCCATAAATAAAGATTGATGTGATTGTGTGTATTTGTTATGTTTAGGACATCTGTTGGAGCTGGCTAATATAAATCACCAGAAACAGATACTAAGGGTTTGAATGGTGAGAACTAGAGTGGCTGGAAGGATGAACGGAGGGTCTGGAGCGGTCATCTCGTCCTAAACGATCATAAATTCATCATGAGAGAGAGAGAGAGAAAGATAAAGAGAGAGAGAGAGAGGGAGGGAGAGGGAGAGATAGGGAGGGATGTTCGGCTCTGTGGCTTTCTGTGTAAAAGAGGTCATCTCTTTAGCATTCGGGGTAAAAGAGGGCTGTAGCTAAGCAAAGAACACAGTCGCTTGTAAAGAGAAAAGGGAGAGAGAGGGAGACAGCATGAGAGAGAACGAGACAGGGAGAGACACAGAGAGGGAAACAGCATGGGTGCTGGTTAAACCACTTTGTTTTCTGTTTTTTACTTTGTTTATAGTGTGTTTACTTTGTGATCAACATTTGAGAGCGAGTGCACTTTTCCCACATACAGATTTCTCGACATGTGATTTCCAGATCACAGCAAAATCACCAACTGATTGTGAACAGTGCATTTTCCCTTCTTTTGTGTTCAAATGTCTTCTTATACATACACAGTAAGTAAAGTCCACACGAGCTCAGTGCCTTGTAGTATGATGGCCTCAGGTAGCAGGCTAACAATACCTATGTACAAAACCTCACACTCATTATCTTTCTATCCTCTCTGTCTCCAGTTTTTAGACGTGTGGGTTTGCATCCACCACAGGAAGTGATGGAATTCTATCCGTTACTCTAAACCCTCTCCAGCCTCCCAGTGTCATCACTCGCCTCCTCAGAACCCCCCACCTGGCTGCGCGTGGGCACTGCTGGGTGGCAGGGCGGTCTTCACTTGCAGGTCACCCTGTGTGTAAGCAGCAAGAATCTTTTGGCCTGAGATTTGAAATATACATTTCTGGTCTGTTTCATAGTTGTTGATGTAGTTGTCACTTTGAAGGCCCTTCTTGAGTAGCTCTTTACTTTTTTGATTTGAAAAAGGTGCAAATGATGGTAAATGTTAATTCATGCATGTAAGTGTGTGGATGTGGACGTGTGTGTGTGTGTGTGTGTGTGCATGCGTGTAATGTAGCTGAGGTTTAAATCAACAGTGTGGGAACAATGCTTGTGTAAATAAACAATCTGACAGATATACAGGCAGGCAGGCCTCCTCTTCCCCCTGTCCCAGCTAACCCCAGAGATTGACCTGAGATCAGATCTAGAAGCCCACGGCGCTTCAACAGTGATCCCCCATCTCACCCTGGGGATTGACCTCGGTTCGGATCTAGACACGCTCAGCAACCTAGTCCCCCATCTCTCTCTAAGGACTGGTCTGGGTGTGTGAGAGTGTGTGTGTGGCTCATCCAGCATGGGCCTAGCACATGTTGTGTGGGCTCTGTGACCTGCCCTCTCTGAAGTTCAGTGCGTAGGAACAACAGAGGAAAGGCAGTCTTGTGAGATCTGGTATCAATCTGTTCACTTTGTCTTACACTACAGCTGGCCTCCGGCTAGACAAGTAGCACTGGTATTAAGCGTTAGGTTTCTATAGAGAATACAAATCTTGACAAAGCCATTACATTTATCAGTTTTGACTTTCATTTAATGTCATTATCATGGTCCCACTCATCATCCGAGATCAACCTTTTTGATCCACTCTCCTTGTTCAGTTACCTTCAAGACAGGAAGTGAAGAGCCAACTGTTCATCCAGCCCAAAGCACTGAGTAAAATTGAAGTCTACTTCCAACCATCCACTTCCGCTATATAGTATTGCATCTCAATGTATTCAATGTCAACAATGTTTTTGCTATTAAATTGTGGTCCACAGATGGACTATTACCCTGTTGATTGGCATTTCGTTTTTAGTAAGTTCCAGTTCTTTAAATAATCCATTACATCACAGCTAGGTTGGGTCAGACACACAGGACTGTGTACATAAAAGGGATTGTGTTGTCTGCCAAGTTTGACCATACTTGACAAGCATCCAACACGTTTCTGAGATGATGAACGCCTAACGTAAAAAGAAGTGTTTTTTTCTTCAAACAACCACAACTTGTTTTTACATCTGGCTAAATGCATCTCAGTTGACACAAGTAAATGGTGATGTATTTGGAGGATAAACAAAAAGGAAGTTTTTGTGACGTGCAAGCTGCCTGCCGTCTTCTGGAATCTTCCTTAGATGTGGAAAAAGTGTGAAAAGAGTCACGTTGTTGTACTGTAGGCCGGTTACCAAGTATTTATGGGTCTTTGGGGATTACAAGCATGTGTGTTGTGCACATAAAACAAGAACAGTTTCCTGCATATGCCCTGTGGACTGACTGACTGACTGACTGACTGACTGACTGACTGACTGACTGACTGACTGACTGATTGGCCGGCTCCTTGGATGGGTGACTGTCTCTTGGATAGCTGTTTGGCTGGTTGGCTGTTTGGTTGACTGGCTTCCCGTCTGGCTTGTTGGCTGCAGAGGACCACCACAAACTAAATCAGACACTTTTCCAAACGAATCCTATCAAAACCTGCGTTCTACCTTTTGAACAAATGACATAATATTGACTATGGTCCAGTTTAAAATTTTCTCTCTCAGACATTAGTTATTCTTCAGCTAATGTGATGTGGGATGTATCATAATGTCAGTCACACGCTTACCATTCCTACAGTTCGACTGTAGGAATGGTAGATCAGTGTTTCAGTGATCAGTGTTTCCCAAGTTAACGGGCATGTGTTACAGTGCATCCTGTGGAAGCTGGCTCAAGCTCATTCAGGACGGGAGAGAGAACACAAGAGTCCTTCTGGGAAAGATCAAACCGTTTGGTCACGGAAAAGAAAGTCTGCCCCCATGTCCCATCACACACACACACACACACACACACATTAGGACCAAGAAAAGATGACAGAAACGCACATGTGCACACACACACACACATACACACACACATACAAACACACACATACACCTCCATCTATAAAGTGACAGGAGCTGAGCAGATGAATTGAACCACTTTCAACACTGTGACAGTGTGGTGGAATGATCAGTCATCTGAGAATGGGCCTTTATTACCAGAGCCAGGAATAGAGATGGAGAGAGAGAGACAGAGAGAGTGATGGAAAGAGAGAGGAACAGTGAGAGAGAGAGAGAGTTGAATAGGATTTCCAACTTCTTGATGCTGCGCATCGTTGCGTCTGCCTGCAGGTTTCGATCAGTTGATGACCAAGAGGCAAGTCATTTCTAACTGTCGAAGTGGCTGTTTTCTTCAATGAAACTAGTCTATCAAGAAGAAGCACAGACAAGTATTTTACTCGATAGAATCCTGGGTAAAGTAAATGCACATTGTTTGTTTTCCAAACACAATTATCAGCCAGTCATCCAGAGTTATTAAGGAGGTTCTGCTCCAAGACCAGCACAACACCTCACTGTTAGCCACAACTAGCTTTCATTTGCATTTAAATGTTGTCAGTCTTCTTAGTTGAGCATGTGCCATAAGCTGTATTGGTCTCAGTGGACCAAAAGCATGTGTGTTGACCAAAAAACAAACAAATATTGGTCTTCATCTGGTACTTTATGAATCCAAGAGGTTTTTGCCTGTTGTCATATCACGGTGACTGTGTCCTTTAGTTTCCCAGGGCAACTCCCTTCTTTAGTAAACAAAGTGAGCATCACCTTCCCTTTTTCCTGTGATTTTGCTATCTTTTCTACCTTCCTCATTGTTGAAAAGCTTGATTGCCAGAGAGTGGCTGTGTTTGAGTCCCTAGAGTCCAGGGCCACAGCTGACCTGTGACTCTGCTCAGGTTTCACATCTCTGTTTTAAAGGGCATCGGGATCCCCCCACCCCTCGATTTCACAAACGGAAACACTCACAGTAATATTCTGGTGTCATGCACTCAATTCACTCTTTCATCACCTAAAACCCACCAATCCTTTTATTCCCCGTCTTGATATTTGGTTATCTCTTTTTGTCATTATTGTGGTTTTGTAAGAAATGAATAGGAAGGATTACACAATCATTCCTAACTACCCTAAAACTCTAACACTGTGTTCGCCCGAACACAGGGGATGTTTGATCATGTATCACAGATGTGTGTCATCATGGAGGTGGTTTAAACATATAACATTTTTCAATACATACAGATGACAATGAACCACTTCGATCTTTACATAAAAAGGATAAATAATTGTAAGTAATCAATATTGACCTAAATAACGGGATTGTTGATGTCATTTAACATAGAACTACCTTACACATAAAGTCAATGAGGATATGCAGCATGACATCCTAGAGAATGAGGTTTACATGAGATGGGCAACCAGTACATGTATATTGCTGTGTCATCAGCCTTGACCAACTCATTATCAGTCATCTACACCTAGATTTCAATGACGGCAGCTTGTTTGATCTATTGAACCTTGCTTCTTTACACAGCTTCTCAGGTAGGTTATGGATAATGTATTAATTTATTCCTGGTTTGGTCTGTGGATGTGTCCCTTTTCCGCATGTGTTATTCTGTGAGGGTAATGAGGACAGGATGTGATTCAGCTTCTCCGAGCAGTCTCTGTCTCTTCGCTCTTTGTCCCCGTTAGTTATTATTCACACACGCCGACCGCTCTTTCACTGAACGGCCAGAACAAAGCGAGGTGTAGCTAGGATCAGCGTTAAAAGAAGCCAATAAGATTTACTTCCTGTGAGGCAGTCACGATCCGTGCACTTTTCGGATACACACGCGCATATTTGCCGGGCAGACACATGTTACATTGCTCTCATGCACGCACAGCGAACGCCACTAATATACAGGCTCTCAGTTGCTTACTAATGTTCTCACATACTGATTCATACACACACATAACTCCTGCTTTGAATGGTGCTATCAGAGAGATGAAAGGACAGCTTCCATCAAAACTTCACTACCAGATGTTCTCTACCTCCGTTCCTCTCATTCTTCCTATTTCCCATCCCTTCCTCTCTTCCTCCCTTGTGCCCCAGCCGCTCCGCACCTAGGATATGAATGCACAGGGGAAATGCCAGGAATGCTTACCCATACCAGGGAGGAACTGGAGGCCACCAGGCACCTCCAGTGATGGGCGGCCCACAAAGGAGGTAGAGAGTCTCCCGTCAGCGTCACCCATCTCTGGGTGTCAAGGCCTGTCAGGCCTCCGTCGAGGGCCAGCGCGCCCGCCAGACGTGAGCCGCCAGCGGGATGAGGTCCCTCATAAGAGGGGCGCCATCTCAATCTTGGTTGGGGACAAAGCCCTGGAGACAGGACGCGGGTGATCAGTCTCCATTATGGGGACAGGGTTTTCTCCCACATTAGCCACTCCGTGGAGCTCTCCTCGGGCTCCAAAGGAGACGCTGTCTCGTACATCATTTCAACACTAAAGGTTGAAGGCCCCCTGGTTGGGAGAGGGGGGCCTTCCTGCCTCCCTGTCCTCCCCTCCTCTCACTCCACCTACCCCACACCACCCCTCCCCTCCCTCCAGCTACCCCCTTCCCCCGTTCTTGCCTACCCTTCTGTACCAATCCCCCAGTTTCCCCCACCCAAGACCTCCTTGTCTGTCCACCTTGACAGGGCCAGACCCACAGCCCCCAGATAGACGACAAGGGGGGCATTAGCATGGCAATGGGGACCTTCACTGTCACTGAGCAAACTAGTTATACCTCCCCCGCCACCCTTTCCTCCTCTTTTTCTTCCTACTGTAACACTCTGTAAGAGGACTAACTAGCTATATTGGGTTGTTTCAGTCACTTTATACACTAGAACTGCTGCAAAGGGATTTGGGGAATTCATCAACTAGATCTAAATAGTAGGTTAATCTGAGTTTTCAAGGAACTTTATTTAGACACGGGATATAAAGAAGCATATGGTCAGCATCTTCACACATACAGAGCCTTACTCAGCCTCCCTGAACTAACCCAAAATGTTTGCATGGCGGATAAACACTTCAACATGTGTGTTTACTAGAGCATGTAAATGGATGCTGATGCCATTCAAGCATCATTCTATTCTACACACACGTTCTATTCTACAGACAGGCGCGTGGGTCTGGAGTAGAGACGTCATCGTGGCGTAAAATATGCATCTCTTGCTGGCTCTAAGTGAATACATAAAAGACACAGGAACCCTGGATGGAAAATTAATGCAGCAATTAACTTGTGGAGATCCTACAAGTATCTCTGTTTTACATCTAGTTCAGTGAGCAATACCTTTCAGCGGCTGTCCGATTTCCATCATTCTAGCAATGAGGTCTGTTCTCTTCAGAGCATTCTTATTTAAAAAAAAAACATTCTGAAAGACCAATGCACATACAACAGTGAGTTTAAATCCCCAAATATGTTTTAATATAATCTGTTCCTTTAAACTAATCATGGCATTCAACAGCAGATATGATGTGTGGAGATGTTCTGCCACGCAAAAAGAAATAGTCGGCAACTGAGCCTCAGAACGAATGTTATTTACTGGCTGTGACGATAACCGTATCACTGACCCACCACTGTCAGCATCACAGTGTTCTAAAGCACTGGTGGAAAACCCTTTTGACTTGAGTTTTCTCTATCATCCTTCCTCATCTCTGATACCTGAAACGAAGGTTCGGGTTGGTGGGTCAAGCGTAAAAGACACAACTTCATATGGTTCCCATGATAGATGGGATGTTAACATTGTTGTCAACCTGTTGCCCCAAAACCCACAGCGTCTGAGGACAACTTCATCTGGAAGTAATGAGACCAATTGAAGTTCTGGAGTAGCGATCCATCCTCTCGACTGGCTCTCAGTTGCTCGTATAATCCATCTCCTCTTGAACTGTAAAATCACAATAAACTTTCAGAGACTTCATGCTGATAACTTTGACGGACCAACTGTTAGTTCTTGCTCTGCTGTGTTCAAAAACAACCTCTCACTTAAGGACAACATCCAGACTAAAGGATGTGTTACTGGAATTTGCAATTGTTCTGTGATTACATTATATCTGATTGACTTCCTTGGGTGCCCTGACGGATGTCCAGTCTCTCCTGCAGGAAGTATGCAGGGAGAGGGAATCCATATACACAGTATAATATTTTGTACAGGCTTGTATCCACTTGGCTTAACCTTTAGCAGTACAAACTATAATATATATCGAATGTGATACAACAATGAACTGAGTTTTAAAAAGTATCTTTCAATCTCTTAATAAAACAATGTTGTTCAACGTCTCCTAATCCTAGAGAATTGATGTCACCCCACAACCTCTCCCACCCTCTCAGGTCAACAGGCTGTTTCCTCCTTCTCACCTGCAGATCACCTGGTGTTGACAGCGTCCTGGCCCTCTGCTCCACCTCTCAGCCGTGGAACTCTCTGCCTCTTAAAAGGCTTAGATTCTCAAATACAGACATACAGACATATACACGTTTAATGTTTGAATGTGTTCATCTACCACTATTTATTTAAAAATTGGGTTCCGTATTTTTCATTTCATGAAAGGTATAATAGGTAAGATTTTTCCAAAAGTTGTTTAGCAACCTTGAATCCTCATATGCAATATCCCTTCACAATTTTTGGGTGGCTCGCTACTTGACAGTCAATAATGTTCCAGGCTCTGACATGGTAGGCGTTCCTTTGTCTTATTTTGTGAAATCACGGCCAATCAAACATGAGATAGAGTGAAGCATGTAAGTGAAGACGAGATTTGGGAGCACTGTTACACATATTCTAATGTATCTTATATTACCTACCGCTTCTTTAAACAGGGAACATTCCTGAGACAATGTCAGGACATGACTGAGGTCAAACAATTTCAATCACAGTCATTTCTTCCTCAAGAACCACAGAGGAGACCTTTCACAGAAAGTTCACCTTTTTCAACGTAAAGAACAAACATTTGCATTTCGCCAAGTTATGCAGACATTTCGCCCGAGCCTCTGGCCAACTTATGAATTTTCATCGTTGGAAATTGTTAGCGTTCTTCAAACAACAGTGTCCTCTCTCTCCCTTTCACAATCTTGCTCTTCAGCCTCCTTTTGAGTGAACACTGGTAGTCAGGGGCCAGAATAAAGAACTGCAGAGATGGAACATTAGAATACATTGCAAATCATAACAATGATGATACAGAACAGGCTGTGCATTGACTGCAACAAAAGGGACGTTGACTGTACCCATAATAAGAGGTCAGATTGTCTCATTGTTCCGACATTCGGATTCTAGAACACAAAGGGATCACTCTGGTCATTCAGAACTCTTGGCTCTGGAACTCAGAGAGGAAGTATAAAGCCCTTCTCTCTTCTTCTTGACTTCTGCAAAATGTTAGTCATGCACATTTTTAATCGGCAGCAGATAATGTTGTCTTTATTTGACGGACGCGCACTGATGGGGATTGATCTCAGATGATTGGGAGTTCATCTGAAAGAAAAGGAAATATAGTGACCAGAAAGTTCTCCACTGTGAGGCCCTCATCATTTAAGGCAGATGAGTTGAGATTGCTGTGACCTGTCTCAGACAGGTACTGTAGACAGGAAACATGAAGGAAATGTACACAGTACACAATTTAGGAGCATATACAGACACCAGATACACATAACGCTCAATCAATCAATCTAAGTGTCCATTCTACCAATTGTCTGTATGCGAAGTAATACAAAAATATGAAAGTGAAAGTAATAAAAAGGCCTACAGAACATGCCAAACACATTCTATTGCCGTCAATCAGGTAAATTATTCGGCTTCTTCAGGTTTGGTTTAAAGACAGTGGCTGTTGTTGTTGATACATGTGTCCAAGAAACTGATCTCCATCTTCCTGTATGAGCAGTAAGAAAAGCATGATTGAATTAACCCTGGCGGAAGTGTTGCACAAGCATGCACAGTCCAGCCACAGCGTACGGCCTGTGTTTGGAGTAAATGAGATGGTCTCATTATTTCTCAAGAGGGATGGTGGTCTTTGTACAACTCACGCATGAAAGCAACTCTGCAGGGGTTTTGAGTGTGTGCTACTCTGATCCAGACTCAGCCCATGTTCGCTTCCAAGCCACTCAGCCCAGCGGCCTGCCATACAACTGGCGCTGGATGAAGAGGAAGATCATCAAAATTCCTTTTCACCTCTTCCCTTTCTCTGGGAAACAACATCGATTTGCTATCCTGAATCGGATGGTAATTAGAGGATGAGAGGAGCTATACAGTAGCTGAGACAACAGGCAGAAGCCTCGCACTATATATCCCATCTTTATAAATGTGTATACACTGTATAACTTCCTAAATAGACCTGCCTCTCATTTTTCTCACTTGTTACTTGTTTTCTGTGACACTTGACTATCAGTGGTAAGATATAGCCTACAACTGCCTAAATAATATTTGGTGATTTTCAGGGATGTTGGCTTCAGTTCATTCACAAACATTGACAGTCGTCATTTTGGCTAAATACGCCTCTAAAGTGAACAAACTTGACCTAAAAAGCAATATTTTTTAATTAAAAGGGTGGATGAGGTGCAGTTATCAAATGCTGCTGTTACGACAATGATGGGGGAAGGGAGGGGGGCTGAGTTCAACGGCCTGCATGGCCTTCCCCTCACCCGCTCTCCGGAAGCTGTAAAGTACGTGGGAGTTGTAGTACTATTAAATGGTAGAATTAGTTAGCCTCTCGAAACCAAATGTTTTATGAATATATTATATATTCTACTGAGCATATAATACATTTGCAAAGATCATTTGACCTTCTACAGATTGGCGTTTTGGTTTCTTTGAGGATCAAGACAGTTTCAAAGTCTTTGAATAAACTTCAAATTCCAAACTGCACTGTTTTTTTGTACGCAAGCGCTGCGGACGTGATCAGATAGGGTGGAAAATGACCGTGGATCGAGCGTATTCTCTGGCGGTAAAGACACATTTTATAGACATGGAATACATTAACTCAGAAATTTAGACGGAAGTTTACTCTGATCCCGATCTCTTACAAAAGTGATCAACTTTTTGCAAAACTCCCGGAACGTATTAAGTAGCCTATTATTCGCACGGTCATTTCAACGTCCGAACTCTGTGGGGGTACCCAGTAAAAACAGGAGTACGATTTTTTCCATCCGCAAAATGCCACGGAATAGTAAGTACTCTCTTATCCAGAAAATAGCCAGGCAAGCAAATGTCTCGTTTAAAAACTTTGACGCGTCCGCTTTTGGGGACAACAAGATGCTTTTGGACAGTCAAGGTACTCTTGTCAGCCTCCTTACTGAAATCAGGGCTGCGGATCTAAACATTGCTCCTAGGCAATCGACAGACAGCAAACCAGACCGTTCTCCGCCGGTCACGTACATGCATATCTGCGAGACTGACGCCTTCAGTATGGGGGTTTTTCTCTTGAAAAGCGGGGCGTCCATCCCGTTGCACGACCACCCGGGGATGAACGGGATGTTAAAAGTTTTGTACGGTAAAGTCAGCATACGGTGTTTTGACAAGTTGGATAAACCTCCAGACACAGAGAATGATACACAGTTCGACCCCCCTTTGCCTACTTTCCAGAACGACTCTTTGAGGCGGTCGATCCTCCGGTCTACAGGCGAATACTCAGAAGACAGTGGCCCGTGTATCCTCACCCCAGAGCAGGACAACTTGCATCAGATAGACGCAGTGGAGGGTCCTGCAGCCTTCCTTGATATTCTGGCACCACCTTACGACCCGGACGATGGGAGGGACTGCCATTACTACAAAGTGCTACAGACAGTTGTAGGTACAGACAAGAAGTTGGAACAACTCGAAGAGGGGGAGGAGATGTGGCTACTTGAAATTCCACAACCCGAGGATTTCTGGTGCGGTGGTGAGCCATACCCTGGGCCCGCGGTGGCTATCTAATCAGAGGATATCACCTGGACGAAATTCCCGTTAGCCTTGACGGGACACAGAGTTGAATACACACGACTATATCTTCCTCAATTGAGTACGAGATAGAATGGCCAGGACGCGATTACGCAGTGGAGACAATGTTACGCATCTCGACTACATTAATAATTCCACGTTGTGCTTCACCTAGACCTTATTGCAGCGTGTGCGTGACACAAACTTGCCTAAATATTTACGACAATGCCTGTTACTTAAATTCCTATATCTGCCTTATGCGAATATTGAATGTATAGCCTACTTATAAAGCTTTCTAAACATCAACAATGACCCTAAAGTGCACATTTCCTATATATACCATTGGCCTATACTGTGCTTAATTTATTTTAAACCAAACCATGTGTTATTCTATCCCAGGACATAGCTCCATAGATAAGGTTACTGTGTATTCCAGCCATGATGACTTCACAATGAAACGTATTGATTGAACAAATCTGAAGGACCATTGTGAAGACATCACAGCTGCCTTTATCATTCATATGTCTTGTTCTAGTGTTTCTGAATGTATGTAGAGCAATAAAGCACATGTCGTCTTTCATCTAAACTTGAAGCCTTCATCTTTAGTTCGTCCTGTCAGGCAACAACTTTGGAATCAGTGTGGTCATCAAAAAACACAGAGGCCGAGTATAAAAAGGAGATTACGCAACGAAAATCAATCTGGCACAGAACAAAACAAAGAAAACATTTTACACTATGTGTCATTGAAACAGACCTTGCAGACATAAGCATCACTGAATGAATTACGTAGAAATGTACATGATTATTAAACAAGTGATTCAAGTTATAGTTCCAGTTGATCACTCGATATGTCAGTGTCAGTAGAACCACAGTCACATCAACCAAGTGGTGCAGTTCCAACAAAGACGTCCAAAGTGTTGAAAGAGGTGGTGAAGTTGATATCTCATGCCACTCAATACTCAATTCTATTTGGCTCTGATGTTCACTTCGCTACAAGACACACTGCGATGCAAAGGACGAGGTTTCTCCCGTTATCAGATAACATATGCAATCATTAAGACAGTTCCTTAATTTTTCTTTTTACGTTTGACTTTCGTGACGCAGTTGTTTCTTTCGGGTGTTAAAATGATACATGATCAATGAGGGTGAATTTCCAGTTTAATGCCTCTCCATAGATCTTAATCTGAAGGATCATTTGTATTTCTTACGTTTGAAATGTGATTTGAAGACAAAACAAACATATGTTTGTATGCATTTTAAGACTCTTAGACTATCAGTGTCCTATTTGGATAGATCCCTGTTTGAAGCAAATTATAGATCTTTCCTCATGTTCCAAATTGTGATGTTTGTGTGAACCGACAAAAGTGAGTGGGTGAGAGCCCTTGTGAAACTCTGACTCAGTTATGGATGACTCTTCACGGGAATTACCCTTCGATGTGCTACTTTCCAACAATAACATTGCATTCATGTCATCCGATGCTTGTTTCATTTGTTTTTTTTATTCGACACGTAATAACCTGGACATTTCTATTAAGAGTTCCGTCATTAACATTTAATATGAGTCTCAAAACATTCACAAAACAAACTTCAATGTCAAGATGAGTTTCGATTATTTACATTCTGCATTTGTTTAGACGTAAACCACAGTTGCAACATGTTCGAGTTACACCACGAAAATTGTACAAAAATATATATATATATATATATTCAAACTTTCATTTTAAATGACAAATGTACAGTTCAATTAAAGCGTATTTGTATCCTTGTCAATACAAAAAAGACATGTAAAACAAGGCACAAAAAGGAGGATACAACGAACAAGCATGTTAGAATTAACCGTCAAATAAATAAGTTCAAACATTATTCAAAATTTTATTGCCAACATATTACTTTTTCCTATGCATTGTAATGCATAGGTCTATTTGGCGCGGCGCAACATTGGACACTAAGACGTCCCTCTTTTCTTGAAATGAATGGCTACTTTAATAACTTCGGTAGACTATGCAAACAGTCATCTCATTCAATTGCCATTCGACTTTCTCGATCGTGAGAATGATCAGAGCACATGGATTCGTGCGCAATTACGCACGTTTTAGCCGCGAAACATTGTCCAGTACAATCATTTTGCAGCTCGGACCCATTTTGACCGTAATCTCAAAGATTCAACTATTTTAGAAGGATTAGTGGTCGTAATGGTTTGAGAGAAACCAATGGTAACGAGTCTAAGAGCAAACTCCAGTCGTTGTGCTGCTGGACCGCTCAGAGTTCGTGCTATTTGAAGAAACAGATGATGACTTTCTCTCCTTCTGTCTGAGATGAATTTTAGTGTGCCTTTTACGCTCGTCGCTCCTTGCAAATTTGCGGCCACAGAAATCACAGGCAAATGGCTTCTCGCCTGTGTGCGTGCGAATGTGGGTGGTCAGATGATCACTACGGCTGAAGTTCCTCATGCATATCCTGCACTGGAAAGGTTTGTGCCCAGTGTGGATGCGGATATGTCTGGTCAGTTCGTCAGAGCGAGAGAAACGCCTATCGCAGCCCTCCGCCGGGCATGGATAGGGGCGTTCATGTACGGGCGTTTTGCTCGGTCGATTGGGGTATTTTCTGGGTCGCAGTATTGGCCTCAGGGGCAGGTTCTGAGGACTGTAAGCCGTGGGCAGCCTAGGCCCATCAGTTGCTGGTCCACCGAGGGTGAAGTTCCTAATAGTGTTCAGAGGTGTCAGGGGCGGAGGTACTCTGAATGAGTCGAGGGGGCATGGGAAAGGTTTGCGGTCTGGGATGCCCTGCATGTCTCTCTGGCAAGTGGGTTGAAAGTAGCCGGAGTAGTCGGAGATTATCGGAAACATCCCTGAGTCTGTCGTTGGTTTAGGCGAGGAATATGATGGGGGTGGGTAGGACATGGGGCAGGTGGAGGTGGACAGGAAGGCGGATGGGTCTTGGTAGACCTCCCCACATCCCGAGTAAGGGGGCGGGGGAGAGTAGATGTGATGTTCCATGTCCGCCTGGTTCTGTGCCATAGTGCAGCTCAGGGTGCTGGAGAAGTGGTTTGGGGAGATGGAAGAGGCCGGCGAGGAGGATGCTGAGGATGGCTGGGGCTGGGTCATGCCAAAGATGCCAGCGCTAACGATATTTATAACGCTCTCCGGATTCCAATTTCCAGTGTACGGAGAGTCGATGGAGAACTTTCCCATGTAAGTGAATGTCTGGTTGCGGTGCGCAGCCGGTTGAGAGAAGCCACTGGAATACGACAGATCAAGGGACCGTTTCTCCGAGCTCATATCTCCATTCATTAAACCATCTGAAAGATTAAAAGAAGAACCTCATTAGACGGCAGTCACCAAACAATAACGACACTCAAATCTGGAGTTTTCATGTGAGTTCCACTGCGCACCACATTTTTGCCATAGTGCGCGCAGCCCGCCCCCCGAGCCAAGTGACTAATTAGGCTAATTGTGTCTTCACTGAGAGCTGAAGTTCCTTCATTTAATACACTAAGCTACATTATAAGATATATTCTGGTCAAAAAATGTTCGCGTCTGCCACCAACATGCGGAACTATGTCTATGAAGCATCTTCCTTCATTTAAACTTTTGACCGATCATTTCAAACATTTGACCAAACATATAAAAATAAAAATTCAGAAATGAACTTTTACCATTGACAAACGCAACTGTATAAAATTAAAGTTCCAACTAATATCAAGGGTACAAGACAACACAAGTCAACGCTTACCTGAGGCTCCGCTAAGTTGGTCGTAATGACCTCCCAAATCACCGTTTGGAAAGATTGCAACGGATGCAGGTAGGCCTGTGGCAATATCATCCACCGAGTAGATGCCTTCAGACACCGGGTGCACGAACCCACCGAGACTTACAGGAATTTTCTCTAAGGTTTTGGCTGTCATGATCAAACTAAAGTTTTATCGCTTAGCCTCCAGGATATAACTGACGGTAGAGCAGATTATGTCTGAGAATGAAAGATCTCAATGTCCTTTCTGGAATTGTAACATCTGATCAGCTACTAAGAAGTTGCTAATAGTATCTCATGCGCCTGGGACACCTAGAGAGCCTTCAGAGCAGCTTTCCTTGCTGTTTCAGTGAATGACAGACCGTCAGAGCACGGGGTAGCAGTAGTATGCATTTATCCGGAGCCTTTCAATGTGCCACTACGTCATTGCCCATAAAAGGACTGTGTGTTAAAAAAAAAGGCGCTGGGGGAGCCGATTGGCTCCAGGCTGTGTGACGACAACAAAGAACACTTGTCAATGGAGAACCCACAAGCAAAGTCCCCCGTAAAGATAGTAAAACATATTTGTTTTCCACATCTTATAATTTAAACAATAGGCGGATGATACGATATATTTAGAAAGATAGCGTACGATATTCTTATTTGGCATCAGTGGAAAAACATCTACTGTGTAGAATCATTTAATAAATGTTTTCCCTCGTGGCACATTATGCTTGAGGAGGAATTCCGGTTCTTCTGTAGAAACCATACATGGTTCCATCCGGGTAAATCAAACAACACCCCTACATGGGGTCTATTCCGGCATGTAAGCATCGGAAACTGACGAGTCTTACCGAGCAGAAAGACGCCGCTGAACTGCCATCACTAACCACAATCAAATGAGAGAGGCACAATCACGGAATTTTCACCTTTACTGTATTGGACTTGGAAACTTTATCAGTCTCATATGAATAATCTTTAGGAAAGAAAGCACGTGTAGTTATGATCTATTAATGGGCCATAAATGGTGAAGGAAATAGGATGTGTGCTATTTTAATATTGGCTGCCTTTTCTTCAAAAGCAAGGCAGATTATGTAAACCAAGTCCAAAATTGGATGTCTTATGAACATAGGGTAAGGCTATCAATGCGATTAGGGAACCTTGCCTACGTATTAGTTTTATTAACCAGTTATTTAACTGCAACATTAGGGTTCAAAAGTGTTGCCCTCCGGTGGTGTTCTAAGGAACTGAATGTTTCTGTTGCTTAGATTTTCACTAAAGTAGAGCCTGTCTACAACTTATTCAAATGTTCGGTTTAGTTGACAAACATTTCCGTTATGAAGAGGCGATAAGGCGACACAATCTTTTTATAATGTATTGACTCGGTATTTTGGTAAAGTCCCCACGTGGGTTGAGAAAGTTGACTGTCAGAAAATAGCTCGGTGGGCGCGCGGGGAGTTTGGGTGGAATATAATTTCCAGACTTGTTTGTCGGTGTCTATCAAATAGGCTAATGTGAGATGCGTTGTAGCCAATTGACGCTTAAACAGGCTAACCTGAATAAGACCTATCGACTCTGGCAAGATGAATACCGAAAAGAAAGAATGCCTATCTACTGAATCTGACTGTAAAATACGTTGGCTAATCATAAAATGAAATTATATGGGCCACAGTCAAACATACTTCTAGGTCGGCTACTAGTCTAGGCAAGCCTATAAAACAATGGTGTAGTTTGAGATGGATTGTTTGGCTATGCCTGCTTGTGTGAAAACGCTAGGAGTATCATAATCACTCTTATAAATCAGGTTAAAGTCAATAAAAGGTGTCGATGCGAACTCAATTAATTTAAAATGCGCCAACTTGCTGCGCGCACTGCCGTGCCTTTCGCTTTTCGTAGCCGTGTCTGTCAGGTTGGTAGTGATTAGCCTAATGGGAGATGGCCGTGAATAAATGGTCCTGCATTACCATCCCGTAAATTAGCTTGTACTGTGTCGTTTTCAAGATGTTGGCAAATTTGGAAAAACAAACAAACAAAACAAGCTGATAACTACTTGTACACCTGCTAAAATAGCGTAGCCTATAGCATACCCATGCCAAGAGGTAGTGAACCACGGATATGTGCACGAATTGCCTGATAAGAACAAGGTGAGTGTGCAAAATATAACAAGTGAGACTGCAGATGGCATCGCATTACGGGTAGTATAGACTTTCCCCTGAACTGATTCGACTTTTTGTGTTCGAAATCTCAATGTAACAAACATCGTAATTGACTGTTGGACAGACATTGACATAAACGACACAACCCAATATGGTTTGTACGCATACAGCCCACCTGCTAAATAATTTTGACCAAAGGTTTGGCCTGTTTATGTGTAAGGCTGCATGGTATTTCATTTGTTCTTGATCCCAGTGTTTTTGGTCGACAAAATCCATCCTGAATCCCTGCAAAATATCTCAATGAATTGTATTTGTCAGTTTTTGCAAGTAGTTTGTGCTCTAGGTGCATGAAGCCTATGTTTCAGTGTGTTCAAATACACCCTGTGGACTATGGAATACTCAACCAAATACCCATGATGTGTTTGGAGTCTATTCCACAATTACTCTCAGCTTGTAATGTACTTTAATACTTTCAAACTTTTGGTCCAGCCTTACAATAAATACTTGTTCATGGCTTTCACCTCTTCTTTAGTTTCGTCCCTATGAATGTTGCCACTGTCCTACACTCGACTTTCACAATGCACTGTATGAAACATCAAAGATGAGAGATGTCAGATAGCAGTCCAACATTCGTGGCCCTCTCTCAGAAGAGAACTGGATGAACGCGACATTTCAGAGGTAGCGATGAGGATGTTTAGACCACCAACAAGCAAATCCCTCTTTATAAGGCAGGCAGCCTGTATACTTTTCTATCAAATATATACGATGATTCATGAACACTCAAAAATAATACATAGGCCCAATGAGCTTATAGCGCTATCATTTACAGCAAATTAAAAATTCGTGAAAGTATTTAGACCAAATCCCTAACCCTTCAGCCAGTCACAGTGAATGAATGAACGTATAATCTAGTTCACACTGTCAAATGTGTAGCCCAGCACACAGGACGCAGAGCTAAACCACAGCTCATCTCGCCTGACCTCACTTCTCTCACCATAATCACAAACAACACAACGCTTTAGTTTTGTTCCACAGTCAGTATCACACTACTATAAATACACTCATTAGACTAAGGAGTTACACTGTTATTGTCATTCGCACATGTGGTATGGCAAACTGTGCAGTTATTTGTTACATAGGAAATTCATGCGTTTTGGTCTCCGACCTATCGATGATCATCTTTATTCTTGCGCGATGCTGCAAGTCAGCGGTTCCGATCATTTTCAGTAAAACTATTTGACAGAAGACACTATGTCTTCAGAAATATAACCTGTAAATTGTAGCTCTGTAGATCAAGTCAGATGTGCCTGACAACTCGACTGCCGCGTGACAACCTGCGAGACACACAACTTTAACATCTTCCGTCTGTGTCAAGGCCGTTACGCGCAGGAGGGCCTTTGCAGCAGAGCCTGTCAGGTTGACGACATTTTTACCGCTAATGGCCACCTCGTGAATAAATATGCGGAGCCGTTTATTTGACAGAATGGTGACAGAGAAGCGGTTGCCATGCTGATAGCGGCGTTAATGGGGAAAGCCCTTTAAACATTGTCTCAGTGCCTGTACGTACATAATGAGACCACAGGTAATGAAGCTGCCCATTTTACAAGCCACATTAATTGTTTTCACTGGCTGTAGATCACCTGGAAACTCTAGAGAAGACGTCCTGACAGCAGCTGAATTTGTTCTTAGTTAAAATGCTAATTTCCTTTCGCTATCCTATTTCAATTTTTGAGGGAGATCTTATTCTCCACTGATAAGTGATTTGGATATTATCTGATGAGGTGGAGACTGGTAGTCATAGGCCACCATGTTGTAGAAGGACACGTAGCTTATGTGTCAAGACTCAGATAATCAGATTTGATTTGACATTTTCATTTGTAGTATCCTCCATTGTGAACAGGCTTCTACATTGGGTGTCAACTTCAAGAATTGGACTTGGTTTGTGTGCTCACCAGGCCCAAACTTCCAACAGACCATTAGGACTGACTTGTGGTATAATGTTGAGTTGATGTTGGCTGCGAGTTTAACATAACATGAGAGCTTGTCAGACATAATTCTATATGTATGCTATCAGTAGTCCACACCCTTTGCTTCAGCGTGTGTACAACTAGGCCTACAGTAAAGGGCATTCATATAGCCTATTTAGAGCAATTCGAGCAATATACTAGTAATGTCTGTATTCTACCACAGCTTGTTCAAAGAGAGACAGGCTCAGTAGCCTATCAGTAACACAAAAGCTCTAAAGTTCTGCCTCAGAACAGAGAAAACCTTCAAGTGCCGTTAGTTTAATTTGAATGTTTCGCATTTTCAGGCATTCTCATGTCCGCCTCCGCAGATGAAATGAGGAAGCTGCTTTAACATCTTCTGATGGTTCTTGTTTTCTGTTGTTCTGCCCACACACTCAAAAATGTTTGCACACTGTACCGTGCCGAAGTGACCCTTTCCTCGTGGGAGAATGGGCCCTGTCCTGATCTCAATGCATGCTTGAGAAGGGGGGTTAGGGGTAAACGGGAGGGGGGTGGGGGGGTTGCAAAGCCTGCTGGGATTGATGGTCGAATGCATGCTACTCCCACTCGCCAACGGCCTCTTAGGGCAGCATCTTTCAGCGCATGTGCTCTGTGTCAACCAGGACTAAGCTGAAGGGACACATAACACTGTCTTAAATGATCAAGTACCTCATGTGTTCTTCTTCAGTTCTGTGTACCTGTTTTCATAGTTGTTGGTCTCTTGAGATGTGTTCTAATGGCTGTTAAAGCTAATACAAGTTTGTACGTCTGTCAACGATCCTAGAATAGCTAATCATATTCAGTCAAACTTCAAAATCAAAATAATGAATTTGTGTCAAATGAGATCATTCTATTAGTGTGTACATCAGCAGCGTTTGGTCAAATGATCCTCTTATAGGCTCTAGCTGTTAGGTCATTTGACAATATCTTCCCATAGTGTCTGTGGTCAGTCAGGTCAGGTCAGTCATGGAGGACAAAGCTAAGAGCCATGCTGTCATCATCCACCCACCACCTCAGTCCTGGCTGGGCCCTGTGACACCCCCACCTGCCCATCTCACAGGGGGATGACTCTTTAAGACAGCTCGTGGGAGACTTGCTGCATGGAACCGAAATTCTTTCTTTTTGTTTGCGTGGGAGGTTGTTTTTCTTGGTAATTTGGTGTAGGTGTTCCTTTTTTCTAGTGATGCTGACCATCAAAGCTCAGATTAATTTGAAGGAGGGGAAATGTGTGAAGTGAGATGTGGCCTTAAATAGAAAGGCTGTGTTCAGGATTAAACTGATTTAAGATCCTATTGTATTTATCTGAGAATTAAATTAATCTGCCTTCCGATGCAGTAAGCAGTTTTGGCGGTTACTATTACAACAGCTGGTAGTTCATTTGAAGTAATAATAACATGTTTCAAAAATGGAATACTATTCAATATGATTAAAATAGATTATTTCATTCCCGGTATTTACATAATCAGTAAAATGGCAGATACAATAATGTGAAATTGTAGATAATTTGATTATATCATGTTAGACAAAGTTTTATAGTAAGTGTATAAGCATTGTCTGACATAAACATTTCAGGGTTCTCTAAATTAATATAGTCGAATGCTGAAATACAATAAATCCCATGTAGCGGATACCTTTTCACTCTAAAAAGTGAAAAATCAGCAAACAGAAAACATACTTACTGCTGAATAATATTATTCTCAACAGTACAACACTTTGACCAGGAAAAGCCTTTCTGTGCTACTAGTGGTAAAATTCCCCCTCATCAAGTACTCAGTCCACCCACCACCCCACTGTCACCACAGAAAGCACAGAGTCAAGTCCCCCATAAAACCCTATGGAAACCTCTAACTGAACAGTAGTTGGTGTAGCTGGTGCCGGTTCTGTACTCACATTATCCTGCTGACTGGTGCAGAGTGCCGTTCTGTTAGGCTCCATCATGTGAGTGGGTTTATCCAGTACCGTAGTGAGGCTCCAGTAGCAGTCAGTGAAACATGTAGTCAGTTAGTTAGCCAGCCAGTCAGTTTACCAACCAGCTAGGCAGCCAGCCAGTTCCACTAACAGAGAGATACTCCTGGGAAGCCTCTTCCTACTACTGATCCAATCTCGCCCTGCAAAGTGATAATCTATATTCCACAGCTTTCTATCCATTTAGGGGGTTGCATTTGGAATTTGAGTGTAGGGGGAGAGGTGTGTGTGTGTGTTTGTGTGTAGGGGGTGAGGTGTGTGTGTGCGTTTGTGTGTAGGGGGTGAGTGACAATGCAGGGGCACAATCGCTTCCAAACAAGAGAATGGAGTGGGTTATCGTCTGCTGTGCTTCTTGACATTGAAAATGTCATGGTAATCAGGGCCGAGCAACACCCTAAGGAAGCAGTGTGTCTATGTGCATGTGTGTGTGTGTGTGTGTGTGTGTGTGTGTGTGTGTATGTGTGTGTGTGCCGGCTGATGTGTGTGTACATACAGTATGTACACATGTGTATACATGCAGCTGACATGCCCTCCGCTACTCAAATAACCCCTGCAGCTCCTACAGACTTCATTCACTCTTACTTTCAAACTATATCTGACAAAAAGACTACCAAAAGCACCAACAAATTTTTCATATACAACTAGAAAGTCCAAGTTATATATTTCTGATGTTTTTGGTACTTTGCAGACCTTGGTTGACATCAGGCTCTCTGGGTCAGAACAGATCGCTTGTTTCTCATTAAATATAACCAAACCCTTCCCCACCAAACTGAGCTTCACCTTTGACCCCTGACTCCTCTGGCACCATCATCAGAAGCCATTATCACTAATGTCCTGGAAAAGTCACGGACAAGCCCTCCTATCCTAACCCCCATCATTTAATCTCTCATCTGCGTCATTAATAGAGCTTCATTAATAATCATTCTCAGGATGGCGATGGAAGCTCTGGTAATCTTTGGCCTGGAGCAGAGGGGCGGGAGGGAGGGGTTCTCATGGGCAGGTTGGGGGCAAAGGAGAACAAAAAATCAAGATAAGGGGAAAAAGGGAGTGAGGGAGATTGCGAGAACGACAGATACAGAGTGGAGGGTGTTGAGACAATCAAATTCAATAGGGATAGACGCAAGGAGAGATGTGGATCTTTTTGACTAGGAAAGAAGATTGAGATATTCCTAACCCCCCCATCCTCCCCCCTATCCTCCCCCTCCCACCCACCCCTCCCCCCTCCCCCCATTCCCTGCCCCCTCCCTCCCCCATCCCCTCCCCCTGTCAAAGCAGGAGAACTAAGCTGACCTGAAGCACACACGCCGCAGTGAAGACAAAGACAAACAGATTCATGCATAAAGAGATAGAGACATTAAGCAAATGGCATCATTAAAGCGTTTAATCTTCACCTGCATAGAGTTCAGAGTTATGGTGCATCGGCATTGTCTCATTGGCTCTCCCTGGACGTGGTCATGTGTCAGAGCCGGGTAACAAATGAGGGGCCTTAATCGCTCTTTAATTTACTACCAGGCATCCAGGAAACAGGGGAGCTGGTTAGAAGCTTCACCACGCTGCTACCCCTGTCAAAGTTTACCCATTAGGCTCAGAATCAATCACTCGCTACGTTTGGTCAGTAATGAATGGGTGCCTATCAGCCCCATTAGATCTTTATGAAGCAAGTGCTGGGAAATATTAAACCTTGCCACAGGCTGACCTCTCAGTGCTAATGTGCAAAGACTGGTAAATGGAAGAAATGCAGTGGGGTGATGAGAAACAGGTGTATTGGGGTAATGTACATTGTTTGACGTTGAAATCATTCGCAGAACACCGGCTCACACTCGGCATCAGAGACAGAGGGAAGCTAAAGCTCTTTAAAACGCTTCTAATTCTGTAAGGCTAATGAAGAGTTCTGTCTCGGTGTTTAACCCAGGGTTTGTCTTCTGCAGGAGCAAGGACAGGGGACTTTGTTGATGGTAGGAAATCCTACCAGGAAAAGAGGGATGAGGAGTGGCATCAGCATCCTGGAGTGGCATCAGCATGGAGCACCAGGGGAGAGGGGCCAAAGGCCCTGCAGAGGGTCTGCTCTGCCACTGCATGGAGCACCAGGGGAGAGGGGCCAAAGGCCCTGCAGAGGGTCTGACATTTCGTCAATGTCAGGAGGGGTAGTAAAGCATACTAATGTTATTTTCAGTGAGCCACATAAACAGCTAATTGTTCGTTTTATTCATTTAGTGTTGAGCAATAACCGCTTAGTTACCGAATGTTTGTCTCCTTTTGTCCTGCTGTATTGCCGCTCCTTTGTTTACAACCGTAACTACAGAAACCGCTCAGGTCTGTGCCATTGGGTTTTAAAAACAGAGGGTTTCTGTCGGAAGGCTGCTAGTGTTGGAAGTGTATTTCTGGTCAACATCAATAATGCCATTATAACGACCCTTTTCCAGATGTACTTTCCTACAAATGTGTTTTGCCATGGAATTGTAAATGTCGGACCTTATTGGGAGATGGGTGTTAATCTCCTGTGGATTAATTGATAGAGTGAGTGTTGAGTTTTGTTGGCTGGGTAGTAGGAAGGGGGGCAGTGTGTGAATTGTCTCCAGTGTTAGCGGGTGGGTGGATGTCAGAGGAAGATGAACGACCCTAGTGATGGTCTGACGGTCAGGAGTCCTGTTTGTAACAAGAACAACTAAGAGGAGGAGAGAAGACATATGTGTGCGTGTGTTTACCACCCTCAGCAAGGTGAGATACTTAGACCAGCTCCCACTAGACAGCTTATGCAGTGAGAGTACACTTATTATATAATATAATAAAATAAAATATTTTCAGTTTAGTTTTTAGTTTAGTTTTTTTTGTCATTAGATACCTTTCTCACCTGAAGGAGTTGAGGGGAAAAGGAGTAGTCTTAGATTCTGGGAGAAGTCTGTGCATTCTGACAGTTACAAATGAAAGTGGGTTTCATTATTTCCCCAAGAGTTCTAGGGGATGCAGATCATGATGAGAAATGTAGCTCGTTGGTGTCTGGCCTCATTTAGAAAGAGATGGATCACAAATCCTGTACAAGGCTCAGACTCGTAGACCTGACAATTACATCAGAGCTAATATCAACAAAGCACTCTCCCCTCCTCTCCTCTCCCCCCCTCCCCTCCCATCTCTTCCTTTCCTCTCCCCTTCTCTTGGCGCTGGTGTCCCAGTGTGTTGTGGGTCATAACTCGTAGGCAGAAAACACCATTAAGACAGCTCAGATGAGATCATTAGTGTGAGATCTTCCTATATTAAGCAGGAGGAATGCCTCGCTCCCTTGTTTGCTGTAATTCTATAAAGCCGTTATTGCTTTCACTCTCTTCTTGTTCTGTAATGATACTAATAATGCCTCAAGTTTATTGTTAAATGAGTGAGTTTGGGGTCGGGTAGTGGAGATTACGTTTGTTTTTATTCAGGATACGGTTACCGTAGCTTCAAACCTCGGTTGACCTATCAGACCATAGATAGAAACGGAGAAGGAGAGAACAGTTCTCTTCCTGTCGTTTTCCCTGTCTGGTTTGCATCTCAGGGCTGTGTGGTTTACACAATAGAGGGCGGTTATTTGGGAGCAATTACAACCTAATGACGTTGTAATGAGGATCCTCGTAGCAGTTGGGACTAGAAGTGTAGTGGGTAATATGACATTGAATTGAATTGATGTATCCAATTTCTATTATTTGCTATTTTTGCAGACGTCGGCTTTTGTTCATGTCGACGGTTTTCCTGGATGAGAACAACAGGGAAGAATCTTTCGACTTTGGGCTTAGTGTTTGTCTTTGTTTTCCATGGTTCTAAACCACCTCTGCCACACCAAGGCTAAGTGATGGCCTATAGATGCACCTATACCAAAAGCCCTTTTTTCATAACCCAAAATGGAGAGACAGTAACAAAGAGCGTACTCCATGTCTGCAAGCCATTTAGATGGTCTTAGTCAATGAGGCCTGTGTCTCTTCACATGGCGAGATCTCCACCTCTCACTGTATCGTTAATGTAGCCATGAGTGTGTCATCATCTCTGTCTGCCAGTCACTTTGCATATTACAGCACCTCACCAAACACTGGCCAGCAGCATTATCTAGAGAGTGATCTAATAGCTAGCAGGAAGTGAATTGCACCGTGGAAACAGTACATGGAACCATTATGTAAGCAGAACAAAGTATGCTTTTATGCGACATTTTGTGAAGCAGGGACTGATCCCAGTTGACTTGCAGGCTAAGCCACCTCTGTCATTAGACGGATGGACCAGTCAAGGTAAGCAATGTTTGAATATTCTAACCATCTTGTCTACATTAGACGAGAGTTTTTTTTTAACATCCTCTCTACTTTTGGCCCAGTCGTCTCCATTTCACATATCCTATCTACTTCATCATCCACTTACATCCTCCTGTTCCCTGAATGAGTTGGCTGCGGCAGAAAACTCCAGACAGGGCGATTATGTCTGACGCATTGTCACCGCCATGTTGTCTTGTCTAGTGATATAGAGACAGGCCTCAGATGGACGGCCAGTGTGTTGGGAGGAGACTCTGACAGCTTCTATTCTAAGTTTGCTTCCTTACGTTTCCTGTCTGTCTCTGCAGGTCTTCCGTACCCCTGCATAGGCCACAGGTTAATGATCAACCAAAAGCAGGAACTGACGTAGTGCTTACACAGAGGAACGGTCTACACCCCCCCCTCCCCACCCCTCCTCAATCCTGCCCTCCCTCCACACCCCCTCATCAGTCTCTCTTGGCGGGCCATGGCACTTAGCCATACATGTTCTCAGCTTGTAACGCGCCTTGTCCTATTAGGTCCCGGGGTGCTCAGTCTTCCTGGCTGAAGGCGGGGAGACAGGGCTGACAAGCTGACTGCTTTCTGGGCCCACGGCCTCCCTGGATTCTGCCAACCTTATTTATTACAAGACTATTTGTTGCTGCTTGAGGACAAATATTGAAAACAGTTCAATTAAAAAAAAACTTGTCTGGCCTTTTTGTGTGCATAATAAAATTGCTTTATTGTTTCCTGCCAGATATCTAGGATGGTCCTATGGACAGGAACACTGGTAGTAAGAGAGGCACAGCACGACCATGATGGAGCTGCTCTTGATTGGCTGACAAGGTGCCCTATGGTCCCGCCCCTTTCAAGCCTTAGCTGACTAATCATCAACTCAGCATCTCAGAGAGGGACAGGAAGTGTCCAACTGGGTCTGTGGACCTCTGCTTGAGGGCCCCAGGTCTGTCTGCTATTGTCTTGCCAGCTCCCCTGGCCTAGCCCAGGTCTGACGGTGTTGTCCCGCTGTGCTGTGGGGAACTGTGGGATGAGAATCTGCTGATAGAGACAGGAGGAAGAACGCCGTGTGTGTGCTGGTGGAGGGGATAGAGGGATGCTTAGAGAGATTCATGCTGGGTTGTGATAGAGAGCTATTGTGTCAGTATGCTGGAACAGGGGTATTTACACTGTTAACATATAAGAACAGGGACTTCTTGATATGCACTATGGAGTTTTTTCAAAAAATGTTGTCCAGAGCAGCATTGATGACAGTGTCTCCTAAATGTGTATGATTATAGACTACTGTTTTTGTTGGTTTTAGGTGACAGTGTCCTACCCCATTTGCATGAAAGAACACTATAAATCATAAACATAGAATAGAAGGGCAAGCACACTCCACTACTGTTTGAGGGTTGTACTTGGATATTTACAGCATTGCATTTGTAGTGGATTTTCTAATTACTTTTACCAGACGAATAAGATCTTCTACCAACTTCTGGAGCTTCAAGGGAGAATCAGATGAAGCGTGATCACAGTTGTTGGAAGTTGGAACCACACGTATTGATCAGTGATAAGTTATGAGGTAGAGCTATTGATCCAGTCACCACTGAGCTCCTAGCCCAAGACAAAGGGACCTCCGAGGTATTGATCTGGACTCCCTACACCTGGGTGGGGAGCCTCAGTTTTGTGTGACTCTCCACCAAACATTCACCCACCAAAACAGACTCTTTAAAACAAAAACAAAAACAACTATTCTACCCAAACATACCCAAACAGCCATGAAATACAATCTTGGAGACATAACTGTTTTGGACTCATATGAAACTTTTGGGAAAAAAAGGAAGAATAAATAAAGAGGCTCCTAATTTTGTTTATCTTTATCATTTTGATATTATACCTAACAAAGTGACTGCTTGCCAATTGCAAAGCCCCGAATCAAATCATTCATCCTGCTTTCAGCCTACCCCAGCCGCTGTGGCCATGCAACTGATGAATTGAGAAGTATGAGGAGGCAATGAAAATAAATCTGACAGCATCAGTGGAGAAATTGAATGCTCTTTTACGCCATTAGATGGGAATGTATTGTCATATTGGATAAATGTGTCAAGGCAATAATCAAATTGAACTGAAAATTGAATTATTGCAATTGTGACTATTGCAACATCCATAACGAAGCTGGAGAATGGGAGAGATGGAGCCCATGCATCTCATCGCTGGTGTTATGAGATGAGACACAGGCTCATATTTTACACTGACTCTCCATGTCAAATCATTGAGCTCTGTCAAATTTGCTTTTGAGATGCTAAATGCTAAAGATAAATACTGCAAAACTGGCAGCCAAAGTTCAGGTGATGAACAACCTCCAACATCTGTGAGGTGAAGAGTGAGGTTAACTTTCACATCTGTGAACGTAATGAGAGGGAACAGATCGAGGGTTTGAGGAATAATTCCCTTGCTAATTTGAATATAGGAAGAGTGAGATGTGATTTTGTCTCTCCTCGTCATCTGTTTGATCCAGTATCGAAGTAGATGGCTCAGACGTCAAGTCTTAAACTCTACAGCACCCTCTTCAAGGAACAGACAGCACCGGAATAATACCAAGTTAGGACCCGGGATCATTTATGATGTTTTAATATAGCTTATTGCTCCTTCCCTACCATTCATCAAAACATGACAAACTCATTTGATATGTGATATTGCCTAGATGTTATGTAAACTTCACTTGGGGAAACTTGCACTGGTTCCCAGATGAGCTGAAATTCAACCCCTGCTCCTTTCTTTGTCTAATTGAGGCGTCAAGAGGAAAATTAAACAATAGCACGTGTAATTACATATCCAGTATACCCCACTGTGACAGGAGCCAATAATGATGTTTTCCTGCGTGCTCGTGAGTTTCAATCCCCACCAATTAAAAACTGCTATGGAGCAAGCAGGCAGATGGATCAGGTTCTTTTATGTAAATGCTGTGGATTTTTCTCCGGTTCTCCTGTGACAGAAAATCCAATAAATGTTATAATTCTCTCTCTCCTAAATGATGAAACGCAGGTGCAGGGCGATTTCCCTCTTTATTTGACAAGATGAGATTTCTAAAGGAGGAAAGCTGCTCTTGTTGTGATCGCCTATGAAGCAAGGTGCTGCTCTATGCACTGTGCCAGGAGTGGTTGCCTATGAAGCAAGGTGCTGCTCTATGCGCTGTGCCAGGAGTGATCATCTATGAAGCAAGGTACTGCTCTATGAGCTGTACCAGGAGTGATCACCTATGAAGCAAGGTGCTGCTCTATGCGCTGTGCCAGGAGCGATCACCTATGAAGCAAGGTACTGCTCTATGCGCTGTGCCAGGAGCGATCACCTATGAAGCAAGGTGCTGCTCTATGCGCTGTGCCAGGAGTGATCGCCTATAAAGCAAGGTGCTTCTCTATGCACTGTGCCAGGAGTGATCATCTATGAAGCAAGGTGCTGCTCTATGCGCTGTGCCAGGAGTGGTTGCCTATGAAGCAAGGTGCTGCTCTATGCGCTGTGCCAGGAGTGATCATCTATGAAGCAAGGTACTGCTCTATGCGCTGTGCCAGGAGTGGTTGCCTATGAAGCAAGGTGCTGCTCTATGCGCTGTGCCAGGAGTGATCGCCTATAAAGCAAGGTGCTGCTCTATGCGCTGTGCCAGGAGGGCGCCCAAGAAGTGTCACATGTCCTGTTCTTCTTCAAACAGGCCAGAGTGAGCTGTGAGAGAGACATTATTACAATAAATAACTGCATGAACTTTGATCATTTCCATGTTCAGTCTTTGCCACTCGGCTTACAGTACAATAGTCTTGTGTTCAATCGCAGTCTGTTCAACTTAATGGCATTCAATTAAATGGATATTAGCTACCAGCGGTTAGCACTCTCTAATTCACTCCCACTCTGTTGTAAAAGCATTAGCGACTTTTAGACCTTTTTTTAAATAGAAGAAAGCTGGTAATGTCTCTCTCCACCCACTCGTTAGCAACTAAATGAAAGACTTTGGTGGCTAAATTCCCCTTCAGAGTCTCCCACTCCTTTGTAACATCATTAGGTAGACTTAGGGGCAGGTATTGTTTCCAATCAATTTTATTCAGAAGAAATATGAGCTCACAAGCATCATTATGAGGAAGATAATGGAATCCGGCCAAGGTGTTTGTGGATGTGAGAGTTGGGGATCTCATCATAATCTACAGAGTTTATTAAGATGAACTTGCATCCATCACTTCATCTTCAGCGATCGATTGACTTTCCTCAGGCAGATAAAGAGATGGTTACACCCTGTCCTAAAGGTTAAAGGTCAGTCATTAATCACCCACGGATGTCAGAGAGATTATCAGAATCCGCCCATTCGGTACCATCACTGTCTCTTTTTAATTAGACACTTTTTGCCTGTTTTGCAGTGGCGTTAGTTCTGTAACAAACAGCCCTCTTATCACCCCAGTTTTAGAGGTCAGGCACCACCCTAAGAGAGTTCAAACTTAGATCCATGTCCACTATCCCGTTGGTTTTAGTTTTAGTTGGTCTAACTTACATTTTGGGATAATGAATTTAAATCAGTAAAAAGGTGGGAGATTACAGGGAGAACAGGGAAGGGGGAGGAGGGTCATTTCAACCATCATGTGCCCCTGTGCCTGGCCCACACACACACTTATGATCTCTCTCTCTCTCTCTCTGTTCTTTACTCCTATCCGCTCTGGGCCTGAGAGGGTTGTTTTGACAGAAATGCTTGTCCCTTTGCTCTAGCGCTTCATCCTTCTGTTTCTGCGTCATTGGTAAATGCTAGCTAAAATCACCACCGCTCATCCTTCTGCCATCTCATGTTTTCTTTTGAAGCACGGACACACATTATTTATGACTCAGTATTGGGATGCAATTGGGAGAAATGAGGCACAAACAAACTACTGAAAAAAGAGTGGCAATTGCAGCAGTAAAATAAATAAATAATAGTATTGTTCTCCACGCCATATTGTATTTACCAAGAAGCATTTGATAGTTCATTCTATTGTGGTTTCCGTTAAAGACTATTGCTAAGTCTTACCCTTGGCTGAG
Organism: Plecoglossus altivelis; assembly: GCA_036571765.1. Lineage (NCBI taxonomy): Eukaryota > Metazoa > Chordata > Actinopteri > Osmeriformes > Plecoglossidae > Plecoglossus > Plecoglossus altivelis. The sequence continues at coordinate 9,495,398 of BROE01000007.1, forward strand.
ACAAGAACAGTGTTTCTTTTGCAGTTTTTGCTGGAACACAATCTACTGACTCATTTATAGATTAACAATACTGTGCATGTAGAGGAAGGTTCCTGAATCAATGCAGAGGTGGGCTGATAATACCATACAAACAATTTAGAAAGCTATTCTAAGAAACGGTAATATTAAGCTTATCACCATTATAAAGCAGCGGTGTTTTATCGCCACTAAGCTCACAGTATTTTTACAGACCACAATGCATGTAGTATAATGTATCATCTCAGATACCAATGCTGCTTCTAAAGCTTACAAGCGTGTGGGCTACAAAATACACAATGGTGGGTAAATCACAGCATCAGTAAACCCACACAGGATAAGAACTGTGTTACTGTATGTGACACTTGGAAGTCGCCTCTTTGGAAACAAATGAGCACAAATCATCTGTGTAACATCTGTCAGGAGTAAATATCTAAGCATTAAAGATGAAAGGGAGAAGGATATTGTCCTTATCAGTGATCTTGTCAAGTCCTGTATGCTAGAATGTCAGACTGACAACCACTCAGACTGAGAGCCAGGCCTGGAGAGGGGGAATTCCTTCTTTCACCCACCACTGGGTGTTTGTGTGTGACAGTGTTTGTGTGTGCGCGCACGCACGTGTGTGTGTGTGTGTGTCTGTCTGTCTGTCTGTCTCCTAAATGAAGAAACAAGATCTTCCTGTTTGTCAGCCTGTTTGTCCGCCTGCTTGGCATTTAGGATCTTGAGTGGGCAGGGAAGATGATGCGTACATATTGATATGGTTTTGGCTGTGTATTTGGGACTGTTTTCAGTGTGAATGTTAAGCATACACAATTCACAGCTCCTCCTACTTTCAGTGCAGAAAGCAAATGTTATCATATGCAACACATGAGTCACTTGGTGGTTGTGCTGCATAACAGGTTTAGGGCTGCCCCGTTCTCTCTGCCATGATACATGTTCATGCTGTACTGTATATACAGTTTGGAGGTACAGAAATACATTCAACAAAATGATCTAGAGACAGTTTGGGAAATTAATCATTTCAAAGGATGGAAACAAAAATGAAGTCAAGGCAGGCAGCAGATAATAGGAATTTATGATATTGCATATTCAGCTGATTATATAGACAGAAGATAACCACTCCATCAGTTTAAAAAGATGCATGAGTGATTGAATTAGAACAGAATATCTTATTATTCATTATTATTTACATCTTCCCCCATCATCAGCTCAGTCAGTAGAGTTATGGTTGCAATAATACCTCAATACCTCATACTTGATTAATACTCTTCCTCTCTCTCTCTCTCTCTCTCTCTCTCTCTCTCTCTCTCTTTCTTCCTCTCTCTTTCTTCCTTAATCTCTCCCTCCCTCACCCCCCTCTCTCTTTCTTCCTCTATCTCCCTCTGTGTTTCTCTCTGTCAGTGTCTCTCTTCCTCTTTAGGCCTGAGAAGATTGTTTTCACAGATGCCCTCCTCTGCTTCATCCTTCTGTTCATGTGTCATTGGTACCATGTCAGCTAAAATCACCACCCTGCATCCCTCTGCTGTGTCATTTCTTCGTTTGGGCTAAGAGAGCTTACACCACATGTTTCTATACATCCTCCCCTATCGTTATTTGTCAGTAGAGTTATGGTTGCAACGATACCTCAATGTCTTAACTTTGTAAATGTCATCTCTCTCTCTCTCTCTCTCTCTCTCTCTCTCTCTCTCTCTCTCTCTCTCGCTCTCTCTCTCTTGTGCTCTCAGTGTACACAAGTTCTTATTTAATTTATGACCACCTCATTTAGTTTCATAACATTATCTTTAATTTGATGATTCGTTTGATGATAAAACAAATCATTCTTCTAAGTCAGTATTAGAGTTTGCTCAAACTTAGAGTCTCCCTGTCATTGAGTTTCACTTTTCATTTCTTTACCGAAGAGAAAAAAGTCCATGTCATGATGTTAGCGATAGGCGGACAAATGGCAGTTTTGACAGTGGGTCTATGGAGGTCTCTCCCTCACACGTTGCTGTGTAAAGTTTGGCTACCTTTGGCCCTGCAAGTTCAAGCCCTCATTAATAACTGTCCACCAACATCTGCTAATGACTCTATCAGTCTGGATACCCAGCTTGTTGGCAAGTACAACAGATGGTCTATGAGTTCAATTACATTTCACACTTTTCATGTATCTACATTGCTCAAAATTAAACAATCACAATGCAAAATTTCATTTTAAATTGAATTGGATCTGTTAAAATAATTTACAGTATAATAATAACAATAATGATAATGATAATATATATATACAGTTGTGTGATAAATCACTCTCAAGTCTAACATAGGGGTTTGATTTTGGGGGCCAAGATATCCAGCTGTTTCTTAAGTTGTGAAACTGTGAATGTGAGATATTGTCTCAAGATAAGGGTTTAGCTGGATTCAGAAGATAAAATGACGACCCCACCATTCTTCCTCTCATAAACGTGAATGATGAGATGTTGAAGGCCTGAGCTGGTGCTGGTTAGTGTGTCGTAGCCAGAGAGGCAGAGCCTGTGAGTGGGAGGGACACCTGACAGGCCTCCATAGGCCGGGCTGCCTGATAGCCTAACATGTGTAGTAAGAAGAAAGACATATTTGTTAAGCACATTAGCTCCCTGAGGGGGGGCGCATTGTCCTCCTAGGGAGGGGAGTCTTCAAAGCTCCCTGCCACTTCCCCCTTTCTCTCTTTACAGAGGAGGTCTGTGTGTGGGAGGCGAGGTGGGCTTCTCCATACACCCCAACAGGAACCTGCCGCTGCCCTGCTCCACAGCTGAACATGCTTGGAAATGCCCAGCCTAAGCAGAAATCCTGGAGGAACAAAGGCAGGGGTGGAAGAGGGGCTGAGAAGGGCCAGAGAGAGAGAGAGTGGCGGAGAGTGGGCAGAGGATCTCCAGGCCTCCTAAGGAGACATAGCCTAAAAGCTAGAGCTGGCTCATCATTACTTTTCAGCCAGCAGGTAAAAGGACAGTGTCAAACTCCCTCCTACACTCACATTCCACTGTATTCTACCAGCCTCATAGGAATGACAGCTCACACCGGACCAGCTTCCTGTCCTCCTGACAGCTGGGGACAGAGATGGACATCTCAGCAGTGCAGATGGAGTGTGTGTGTATGCATGGGTGTGTATGTGTGTGTGCTTTAGTCAGTGGTAAAGCAGTCCAAGCATGCTGACTGTACTACAGTTTACACGACAGTATATAACTTCAGCTTTGTCATTGAGGTAATGTGTAGAGTTATAAATAAAGTGTAGGGTTCAATACAACAAATTGATCTTGTTTCCCTTTGTGCACAGAGGAAGGGAGAAAGGGAGAGAAAAGAAAAAGAAAAAGCTAAGAAAAGAAAAGAAATGAAAGGGAAAGAAAGGGAAGGAAAGAGAGAACATGGAAAGAGAGGCTCTTTGCTCCTGAAGGGGAATGCACTCAGAGCACCTCCCCTCGAGGAACAATGATGCTACTATCAGCCAGCTCTGATGCACACTACATGAACCAACACCATTTTTCAATGAGTTATGACTCAAATTCACATTGCTCTGTTGTTTGGTGGGACACCCACTGAGTTCCAGTCTGGTGGCTCCTTCTCAGCGTCAGTGTATGGGGAACAGTAAGGTCCTTGCAGAGCTGCAGAACGCTAAGCCTGTTAGAATATTCATGTGTATGCTGGATAGATGGGCTCTCTAGTCGGAACAAGGGAGTCACACAGTCTACATAAAGTCTAGCATATACACAGATAATTACACCTAATAATCGTATCAATCATATGTTGTGTAGGATGGTTTAAAACGGCTTATGCTGTAATGTTTTTAAGAGAAAGAAAAAACACCTCAAGTTATTTTTCAAGAGAAATAAAGTGTTCTACTCATTTATACTTGTATTCTACTCATTACACTAGTCTATTTCTTCATGGTCCATGTACCGCTACCATTAGATCAAATCTGATACTCCACTTGTCAGCTTTAAGGTCACAGATGGTATTGTTTAGGTCACATTCATCAAGCCTTTACTTCAGAGACATCTTGATATAAAATGAAGGATTATATTATGAGGTAAATAAAACAGTGCTGGGCAGGAGAGGTCTTTTATTACTTTGGTCCAAACTGAGTGAATCTATATCACAGTTGCAGGCATTCTTCCAAACATGCTCCCCCCCCCCCCCCCCTCCCCTCCTGTGTATATGTTAAAGGAAATGGCGAGCTGGGCTAGTGTATTGTACACAGTGCTGACAAGGTCGGCAGTATCAGGTCATGATGTCCATTAGTTTGCTGCCCAACCACAGATGACAAGACTTGAGTTCCATCTAGTGGTCTAATGGAATATCATCCCTGCAGTTCTCGTTCTCTAATTACATATACAGTGTGCTGTTTTAACTAATATTATTAAATATGAGAAGGGAATTTTAAGACTAGAAATCTGGAAATATTTGCTCATGTATAGTCTAATTTTACTTATGGGGAAGTTTCTAGACACTTTGACATAAGGGGACGTTACGTGGCAAACCTGGCAACTGCAATAGGAAATGACGCCCCGAATATAGCAACGGCTAGCAGGATGCCCCATATTTTCTCCGTTTTTTATTCTTTGCAGTCCGAGTAAACCAGAATATAAGGTCGCAGAATTAACAAGCGCCGATGACCGTCTGTGTGGGACAACGACAACTTTCATGTAGTTACCATTCGTGAATAATATTCAGATGGAGGTGGCAGATAGTCCTCTAAATCTTGTAAGTTTCTGTTGAAGTGATGTTGCAATATCAAGCTACCTTGCTAACAGCTAGCTAGCTAGCTAGCTGCCTGCTTTGACAGCTGCCCGCTTGTTGTTGTCAGCTAGCTAGCTAGCCTGCCTAGCTGCAAGCCCTTGGATTTTGTCCTCGAAATAAAGCCATTGGTGGACATCTGGCTTTAAAGCTTAGATTAGTTTGTTGTCTATACAACGATCAAGCTGTCAAGCAATGCGTTGTTGATGTAACCAAGCTAGCTGGTCTAGTATATCATGATAATATCGGGGAAAGTGTAAGACAACCTTAGAACGCCCGTGACACGACTATAGCAGTTCAATCTGTTGCGAAAGAGTAGGAGAAGCAAAGAATGCTTGATTCAAATATGTGCTACTTTAGCTTGTCATTGTCAGTTCATTTCCGAAACTACCTTGGATAACTTATTTGCAATGAAGCGAACATGAAGCGTAAGTGTGTAAAAGATAACCTCAACTAAACTGACAGTTACTTAACTTGTGACAGACCCCCTACTCCTCTTCAAAAGTGGCCTGTAGAAAATTGAGAGGACCTGGCCATAGATCTGTTTGTCCTTCGGTCATCTCGTACCGTTTGTAACGTGGATTGCTTTTAACATAGAGATATGATGAACCCTAGCACTTGCTGATCTCCTTCCTTGCTCTCCCACTCCCCACCACTCCCCATTCTTTAGGCCCACCAGCAGTGCAGGAAGGCAGATCGTCTGCTGGCAGCTGGGAAGTATGAGGAAGCTATCTCCTGTCATGGGAAAGCTGCAGGTAAGACCTCACATGTGGACCGTGTGACTGGAGTTACTATGGATGCGGAGCTGCTTTGTGTCTTCTGCCATGTCATCGTAAATGTCTCTGCTTACATCTGGTTCTCTCGCTCTCCTCTCGCTCCGTCTCTCTGTTGCAGACATGTTGAGAGATGCCATGATGCTGACAGAGTGTGAGCAGGTGAGAGAGACGTTAACCTGTCACAAGACCTTTTTGCTGCATTTGTTCTATCTCATATACGGGTGCTGGAGACAAACAAGTATAGATAAACGGAGCTGTAATGTTATCAGTTGGTCCAACGCTCTGACCCTCCAACCGCCCTATTGGTCAATATTTTGTACACACCTCTGAGGCTGTTGGGTAATAGCTTAACATTTTGTAAACAAAGGACAGGACAAGGACTCACTATACTTAATTCCAGTAATAGAGGAGCCCCCTTCCGTTGATGAACCTGTTATTTATACACATTTATCAGAATCTGGATAATACATTGTCACCTTTGGGAGATGACCTACTATGGAACTGCCAGCTCATTGTTTCCATGAACATGAAAGAATGATACCACTGCCACATACTCTGAGATGTAGCTGTGTTGACAGTTGAAGCACGGCGCTTCAGCTGTTCCTTATGGTGCCTCAGATCATGTCTGCTTGTTTGTTGACAAGTTGTTTGTTGTGTGATGTTGTTTGTATGTTCAGGCCCGTTTGTCCATGGAGCTGCAGAGAGACAGCCATGTGAAGCAACAGCGGCTGATTGAGGAGCGCTGGAAGAGAGCCAGACGGGAGGCCAAGCCCCGGGACAAGCTTCATGGTCAGTCCTCCACAGATCACCCCCAGGTCAAGGGTCAACTGCAGGCTCAGCCAGGCCTGCCTGGCTTCTCTCCCCCAGGTCCTGGTCAGCGCCCGGAGAGGGAGTATGACACCTGGCTGTACCTGCTCCAGAACCGGGGCTCCCCTCCGCCCCTCGCTCCCTGCCAGGGCTCCAAGGCCACCAAGGACGATAAGACGCGCCTGGAGGAGCAGCAGACCACCATCGCCAACCTGCGGCGGCTGGTGGACCACCTGGTAGGAGAGAACGAGAGACTGACGCAAGAAAACGAGAGGCTGCGTGGCGAGAATGCCCGACTGAGGCGCGACGCCGACGGGGCCGACACAGACTTCGTGGAGCGCTCCGAGCTGTGGGTGCTGCCGGGGGCAGGGGGAGGGGCTCCGGACAGGAAGGCCAAAGAGATCGCCATCCCCCAGCTCCCGCCTCTGGAGATGCCTGCTCAGGACATCGCCCTGGAGGACCTACCTGCCCTGGAGCTCCCTGAGGACATCCAGCACGAGTTGCAGGAGCTGATGGAGCGGGACAAGCTGTGACAGGACAGACGCTCTGGCACACAGGTGGCAACACTCACACACAGGTACAAAATCGTCTGCATACACATGGACATACTCGCATACCCGCGCCCATCTGCGCTGGGAGCAGCTTGCTCTCTCGGTGAGGAGCATGGAATTGGATGGCGGCCCACCGAAACGTTGAGCGGAATAATCTGTGCCTTTGAACCTTTCTCATCCTGAAGTCACTGCATCAATGGGAGATACACTAAAGAGATAGGAAGGTGGAAATGCTAAAGGGACAAGACTGCCACTGTCATGGAGCTGCAGAGGCCTCCAGGCAGGCTGGTAGACTGACTGAACTGAATAGAAGTTCTCTTCTCTGGCTCTTCGTCTGTCCTCTGCATCCTGCATCTTCTACAGTGCGAGGGGTCCATCCTTTCACTCATGGACTCTGGTCTCTTAGATAGGTGCGTGCGTGTGTGCGTGTGTGCGCGTGCGTGCGCGCTCTAACAGGTTCTTTTGTGCTCATCGGGCTTGTGTTAGTTGTAGTTCTTGTGTTGCCCTCCCTGTGTGGGGGGAGGAGTGTTCCACCATCTGTTCCTAAGCAGTGAAGATGGGTGCTGTAGTCTTTATGGGTGGCTGTCCTGACTCACGGCACACCTGCAGGTTCCACTGCCCTCCCTCTGAGTACTACACCACCCCAACCCACCACCCCACTCGTTTCATGACCAGGGTGGGAGCTTGAAAGAACTAAAAAAAACAATGCAAATAATGCTTTAGAAGCCCCCAAGCCCCACAATCCAGCCTTTTAATGTTTCTTTGGCATTTATAGCTTTCCATGGCAGCATAAAAGCTCAAAGCCTCCTGTGAAAATTGTTTTGATTTGCCTTATATAGGAAGCCTGGCTGCCTGGCTAGTAGAGGCCAGTTAACTGGTCCTGGATCAGGGCTGGTGGAGCCAGCTTCATATCACACACACCAACTTAACTAAGTGCTAAGTCTTGCTTTTCCCTGCGTGAGGTATACCTGCTTTCATTTATTCTGTATTATTTTGAAATTGTACTGTAATTGGGTTTTGTCAGTTGGTTGTGCGTTGATTGTTTAAACCACAACTGTACCATTTTCAGGTTAACTTAATTCTGTTTATATTATGCAGAATGGGCATGATGACTATGTCCTTGAGATATATTGAACCTTGTGTGTGTGTGTGTGTAAGAGAGAGTATATGTGTGTAAGAGAGAGAGTATATGTCAGGAGGTTGTAGCTGGCTTTATATGGAACTTAAGGTCATATACTACTGCCAGACTCGCCTGAAGACACTAACTTTTCAACCTTGTTTAAATTCCCCCAAAATGCGTCCTTCCTGCCTCATGTTGGCGATATCTCTGGTCCAACTTGACTGACATGGAACACGCTGATGAACACATCTGGCTGCCATCCAGTGGCATCAAACTAGCCATGTCTGAGCAGTAAAGCAAGGTTGCTTTTTTTAGAGAAGCTGAAGGCCTTGGATGCAGCTGATAAGCAAATGCAGTCAGCCAGGAGTCATGTTCTTATGTAGAGGGAACCAAATCCACCATGTTCTTTTTCTTATTTTATTTAAATGTCTAATGAATGATCAGTTTACAACAGTAATCAGGGTGCATCTTAGTCTTTTGGTTTTCTTTTGTATTTTGTGTGATGTAAAGATCTACAAATGTGTTATCAAATTTCATGACTGATGAAAACATGTAATTGAGTCTTTTTTTTGTGATGCATGAATGAGTGCTAGCTGTATGTATATGATTGTGAAGATAATAAAACATGACTATTTTAACCTGTGTGAGGGTGTCTTATGTGGATGAGACGTAATAATGTTGAACAATGAGGATGAGCATTAGCTAGTCCCTTCACGTATATACTCTGTAGTGTGACAGATGGCCAGGTAATGTCATCTAACTACGTTCAGTTCACTATGTAACCAGCTACACCTGAGATCATCCAGCTTTCCACTCAGTAGCATCAGAGTGGCAGCAACCTCTTCACCTGAACTGTGTGGTGAAAAAGAACATTGAACTTAGTCAACTCTCCAGTATTACCATGAACTCCTCTGCTTGCGTCGGCATGCAGACGCCAGCTACTGGTGACATGACGAAGTGTTCCGACTGTTCACTAACGTTTGTGATGAAACTGCAAACTCTCAGTCCTACTTTTAGTTTCTCAACAAACTTTTATTCATGTTTTGCATTTACATATAATACAACATCAGCCCCATCATTCAGTCCCACACAGACAAGCCCTGCAGGGCTGCTCAAGCACACAAAGCTTTGGTATTAGTCTCGCTTCCATGAGAGGATATTAAAAGGTCCCCAAAAAAGGGTAGTACATTCTAGAATGAGATGACACATATTAAAACATTTGGTAGAAGAATGTGCAGCAGGGGGTCATTTACATAGTCACTTGTGTTTCTTAAGTGACACTTCTGAAATGAAAAAAAAAAGCCGTATTTCCCACAGGCTTGTAGCAGGTTGTCAATACAAACACAGATACACATCTAACCCAGCCATGCTCGCTCTCTTGCGATTCTCTACTCCCTTTCATGCTTATCATTGGTATATTATTGCTTTATTTGATCTGTTAACAAGGAAGAAAGGACACTTTTGGTCTGATGTGGTAACAATGGTTTCATGTGTCAGTTTTTGTTATTAGGTTGTAAATGACTTCAATATCAGTAAAAGGCAGCATGTCACTCAAGCAGCAATAAAATATGGAGTCACACCCAAACCAGGAGAAATACAGCATGCTGCTGCTCACTAAAACAAGCTCCACACTAACGCGCTCGTGGCTAAAGATGCATATCCACAAAACGGAAATGTTCAGTTCACCCGAAAATCCCCAAAATACATTTGGTCCTCTTACCAACGGTGGTATTGATTCATCTAGATTTGCGGTCGATCATTTTTGTACAAGTTGCTCCGTTTTGAATGTCTAAATTCGCTTGAATATAATGGAAGTCAAACTCACAGCAACACAATCCAGATAAACAGCACTTCATTGACGAGGAAGAAAGTGTCTTTTAGATTTAGGGTAACCTGTCATTTTAAAACACCAACAAAAGCCTTAGCATTGGTTTCAAATGCAGCTGTAGTCTGGACAGGGGCTGCACACACGTTTCCATACAGAATAAGACTTGTGTAATAAATATGTTGAATCTTCCATTGTTAATTTAAAAAAAGGAGTTTGCTTACAGCGTGAAAAGAAGCCTGTTAAACGCCTGTCTAAACATCAGCAAGTGTTCATCTGTGATGAGCTGCTGCTGCTGCTGCTGCTGCTGTGTTGTGGCAGGAGTCTCATCCCACTCCTGCTCCAGGTCACATGCCGTAGTTCACAGAGCTCAACAGAGGCCGCTTCTTTCCTTTGATCTTCAGAGATCCGTATCGCACCTGTAGGAACAGCCAATCACAGTCCGGGAAGTTACACTTCTTTGATCGATGACACGCCTGAGAGTCTCATGCACTAAAACTAATACTACAGAGCGACAAGAAGTCACTGTGTGTAAAGTGTGTGAGTGTCTTACTTCCTTGCGGCCTTTGGAGCGCGTGATCTTGACGCTTTGGGAGCGTCTCAAGCCTCTATGGGTCACAGCCTCATCCTCCGAGAAGGTGGGCTCTGCCTCCTCATCTGTCCTGTCATCCTGCTCGTAGTCATAGTACTCTACACCACACACACACGCACGCACGCACGCACACACACACACACACACACACACACACACACACACACACAGAACAAAACTGTTTTACGTGTTTCTAGATGGGTGCGTGTGTCCAGTCATTGTACCACACAGGCACCACAGTATGAGAGCAGGTCGCTGAGGAGAAGCCATCTACCAGGGACTAACACAGCAGGCACTGACTGCTTTCAGGGGCAGTGCTTTGTTTCGCTCTCTGTCCACTAGGTGGCACCAGCCCCACATGAACAGCTGCCCACTCCTCCAAGTCTCTTTTGTTTGTTTCCTTCCACCCACATCTGCTTCCCATTATTCCAATATCTGTTTCCTGGCTGCCTTCACCAACCACTGGTCATTTTCCACGGTGAGTTCAGACTTCAGATTTAGCTGTAGCCTCCCTGCAACCCAAGAAAGCATTCCTGCTGTGAACCGAAGCTTCGCGAGGCCAAACGCTCTGTCTCATGTCACACTGGACAGGTTCTTCATGCAAAGCCAGACTGTCCTGGTGGCAGAGCAGCAGAGCCTCAGGCCCCTGGACCTGAACAGTCTGACCTAGCGCCAGGAGGCCAGCGCCAGGAGGCCAGCACCAGGAGGCCAGCGCCAGGAGGCCAGCGCCAGGAGGCCAGCGCCAGGAGTCCAGCGCCAAGAGGCCAGCGCCAGGAGGCCAGCACCAGGAGGCTAGACTCATCCAATAAAGGACCTGCCATTTCCTCTGCTGTGTTCTGTGACAGACACAAAGAATACCAAGCGACCACGGTCATGCCTGGGCTAACACATAACACCCCTCCTCCCGCATGATAACCTCCCATGTGACTCTCTCTGTCTCCCACGCAGCTTCACTCCTAGTCTCTCCCAGCCTCTCCTAGCCTCTCTTAGCCTCTCTTAGCCTCTCTTAGCCTCTCCCAGCCTCTGGTCCTCACTGAGAACAGAACAATGGAACAGCACGTGCCAGCCAGCCTCCTCATATGACCCCTGCTGCTTCACACATGAGGGCAGAAACACGCATGGTACACATGCGCTGTTGCAAAATGCTTTCTTCCTGTTCTCTTCCACGCCCAAAACGTTCATGACCATATTTCTTAATCAGTTTGACATTGACAGAAGCCTTATCTCTCGTGTCTTCATCAGCGCATGGCATTTAGATGCACCCTGTGTGGGACCACTTCATTGCAGATGCTGCCGACTGAAATGACTTGAGACGTCGGCAGAATTTCAAACACGCAGGCCGGCGGCCAGCCAGGCGGTAAGGCAGGAGAGCGGTAAGGAGGAGGCATTAGCATAGACAGACAGAGGAGGACATTAGGTATTCAGCTGAGCACCAGAGAGAGAGAGAGAGAGAGAGAGAGAGAGAGCTGGGTACGGGAGGTGGCCTTCATTTAGAGAGAGAAAGGTAGGGAGGGGGAGAGAGCTTCTCTAGACCTAGTGTGGCTCCGCCAGACATTATCACTCATTATGATACAGGATAGTGCTCATGCATGCACGCCCACACACACACACACGCCAGTGAATGTGATTGTTCTGGTATCCTTTCTGGATAATGCAGACATAAGGGCAGTGGTTGTCTGCCTACCACTGCCAGACAGCAGAACAAAGAGTCCTCCTCTGAGACTCAATACTCCTCCTCTTTCACCAGACCACACCAGACCAGGACAGACCACACCAGGACAGACCACACCAGACCAGACCAGGATAGACCACACCAGGATAGACCACACCTGGTCAGGACAGACCAGACCTGACCTGACCTGACCAGACTTGGGCAGACCAGACCAGAACAGACCACACCAGGACAGACCACACCAGGCCAGACCAGACTTGGGCAGACCAGACTTGGGCAGACCAGACCACACCAGGACAGACCACACCAGGACAGACCACACCAGGCAAGACCACACCAGGCCAGACCAGACTAGAACAGACCAGGACAGATCAGACCAGACCAGACCTGACCAGACTAGGGTGGAGTAGACCAGACCAGACCAGAGAGAGTACAGTAGATCACAACCGGAGCAGCTCATATTCTGGACTTTGGCGTGTTTATAAAAGGTGGGAAGTGTTTCCCCTGTGTTAATGATTACACGGCCAGTAGAACAAGCTGGGTGTGCTAGATTTGGTGGGTGTGTGTGGGTCTGTGCATGCGCTGCTGGGTGTGTCAAGTAGGTTGGTATGGCAGGACGAAACTGTGCCTTGTTCCAACACGTCCAGGCATCTGAGTGACATCTGGAACATGGCGTGTTGTGCTTGAGCGCTACCCTACCTGCGCCATCGAGTGTGTCTGCATTCTGGGCTCTGCGGACAGTGGCAGGGTTGCTGTAGCCTGGATATATCTGGCCAGCAGCATCACCGTGGGGGATCTGGGTCAGGTCGTGCATACTGAAACTCCTCAGCTTCTCTGTGATGGCCCCCTGGCCCTGTGGACACACGGACACAGAGAGAGACAGAGGCAGAGAGAGAGAGAGAGAGACAGACAGACCAACATAGTTATCCTTTTGAAATAACATCTAGTGCTGATAAGGATCACAGGGGCAACTTAGCAAAACTGGTACAAACACATGCAGATGACTGTTGAAGGAGAGTGGATGGAGTGTTGGGGTGTCAAACCATAACAGACAGATGATCTACTGGAGATCCGCTGGGTGTATTATACACTGTTCTCCTACATGTAACATCAGGGGAAGACTCCAAACCAGACAGATGGAGTGTGTGTGTGTGTGTGTGAGTGTGTGCGTGAGTGTGTGTGTGTGTACGCGCTACCGCTATGTCATCATTAGTCACTAACTGGAACATGTGTACAGTACACCAGGCCTACAACTTGGCTTCACAATAAAAGAAATGAGAGAACATTACAAGAATACAAACACACAGACCAACAAAGACACACAAAGAGAGAGAACGGTGGAAAAAGGCCATCAAGGGGAAATATGAAGTCAGCCGATGGGTCTTGGTGCGGATGGAGGTGAGGCTACTGAGAGGGTGGGGGACATATCCTCCATGCTGTCACCAGTACTGTACCTCAGAGAGCAGGGGGGGCCGCGGGCCCAGGGGGACAGGGGGCCTAGTGGATCAACCCACAGGGCCACAGTCCCGCAAGGAGAGAGATTGACACCAACATTAGGATACACGGACAGACAGGGTGAGGGCAGAGAAGAGGGAGGGCAGAGGAGAGGGAGGGCAGAGGAGAGGGAGGGCAGAGGAGAGGGAGGGCAGAGGAGAGGGAGGGAGGGCAGGAGGAGAAGGAGAGGGAAGAAGACAGAGAGGGGAGAGTGTTGAATGTGTGACCAGTGGACTAGTTCATACAAGGTTAGCAGAGATGTGAGGTATGATAGGCATACTGCATGAGAAGTGCAGATCAAAGCTGACAAACATCAAGCTAAGCTGTTCTAGACCGGAACTTTCTTTCTATTCCTCAGTCTTACTTGCTCCCTCTATCTTCTATGCACTCTTTCATATCATCCACCCCTAGTGTTTGATCTCTCTCGCTCCTCAGGGCTACTTCCCCCTCCTCTCCTTCTCTCTGTTCCCTCACCTCCACCCTTCCTCCCACCCTCCTCCTTTTTCCTCTGTTCCCTCACCTCCACCCTACCCTCCCCCCCGCCTCCTTCTCTCCATTCCCTCACCTCCACCCTTCCTCCCTCTCCCCCCTCCGCTTTTTCCTGTGACAGAGCAGACACAGTGGTGGAGTGTGTTTTTAGTCCAAACCACGCTTAGGAAACTGCTTCTTGCTTTATATTCCTCTCCACTCGTCTCAGAGCCTAAGTCAAGAGAACTCCCTATATCCTGCTCTTGTAATGTTTAGCCACTGGAGCAGCATAAGATAACACTATTCATCTCATATCAATCTTTAATGGTAAGCTGAGCTCTATCCAAACATATGAGTTCACAGGAACCCTGGAAGATGAATGGCTCTAGCCTCTGGGAGATCTTATTATGGCCACGCAGCTTTTGAGACACTTCTGTTGTGTCTCAGAGAGAGATAGCAGTGTGTACTGCTGAAGCAACCACAGTGTCTGTACCATCACTAGCACCTTGGAGAGACAGTGTTACCCCCCCCACACAATCCAGTCTCACTCACACCACAAGGACATACACACTTCTGTGAGCACCCCCCATAGTCACACACACACACTTTTCCTCTTGCAGCTTTGCACTTGCCTTGACAGCTGCAGAGACAGCTGCGGTCGCAGCTATACTTAGGCCCTGCTTGCCGAAGTTCACCATGGTCTCGTAGCTCCGCTCCTTGGCCTGGACAATGTAGTCATCGATCTCCTGCACAACACAGGATGGGACAGGCTGAGCAGTAGCAACAGAGAAAGCTGCTGTGCAAGTAGACCTGCGTGGTCAGCCCGAACTCAACACATGACCTGTATCCAATATGTATCTGTAGTCTCTGAAGAAATGACTTCCAGTGTGATGCAGCCTCGTGTGTGTGTGTGTGTGTGTGTGTGTGTGTGTGTGTGTGTGTGTGGGGAGAGAGAGGCCAGTCTTACCCGTTCTCTGGAGGACAGGAGAGGGTGCAGACACTTCCTGTAGATGAGGCTGGCTCCTCGTGTATAAGGGGACAGCAGCCAGATGACAAACGCTATCTTGATCTCATAATAAAGAGGAAACCTACAAGTGCACACACACACACACACACGAGCGCACGCACGCACACATACGAGAAAAGGAATTGACACCAAACAACATCTAATTAATCATTGCCTATAATCAGACTAATTAAAATTGTATTCCCACACATTAATTTCCCAAGCTCCCCAATTAAAAGTAGGGCAACTTCATTTCAATAAACCTTGATTGGTTTCTCACATTTCCCTGACCAGGGACAACATACCAATCAAAAAAATTATCTGGGATTCCTTGTTGGTAAGCATTAACACAATCAGTGGCTGACAACTGACACGAGAGCATTAATAAATTAATGTTGACGTGTAAACTAATCACACTAACTCATATAGGTATGTGTTCCCCAGTCAGTCTTACCAGGCTAGTGTGAGGTCTGTAATGGTCTCTACCACGGTGTAGAGAGCAAACACGATCCAGTACATCATCCAGCGCACCTGAGGACAAGCACCACGATCAATGATAATAATCAATCAGAATTACACCCAGAAATGAACATTACGGGGATCCAGAGGTAGATCAATATCATTTAGTTCATCTAAATGACTGTGGTGATCATGTGACCCTAATACAGGCCACCTTGGTTGAGCTGAAGAGGGGAGGAGCCAGGGAGTAGACAGGAAACAGCCAGCCAGACGGTCCCTAGCCACCCTACTTGGTATTCCCTTCCATCTCTCCCTATCTACCACTCCACCACAACACAGGGGCTTTCTACAGCATTTCAATTTCAAAAGGTAAAGTGGGCCTGCCTGCCAGCCAGTCAGTCAGTCAGTCAGTCAGAGACTGACAGACAGAGGCTTGCTAGCTCTAGCCCTCAGCCTAAGCAGGCCTGTGTGTCTCTGGAGGTATTAGCCGATGTGTTCAGCCTCAGTGAGCTCAGTCAGATGAATGTGGGCTGGGCTGCTCACAGTAGGAATTAGCAGCCTGACAGGCAGCCTAGCCCAGGCTCAGGGCTCAGAACAGGCTCAGGCCCTTGCCTTTTAATTGGTGGCCTCGCAGTGAACTCCCAGCAGCCCCATGACTCGCCATGGGGGTGATCAATGCACTGCACCCAGGACAGGGCGGAGGGAGGGCGAGGGCGATGGAATAAGTATAAATGGGAGAGAGAGAAAAGACAAACGGGGAGAGAGAGAGAGAGAGAGAGAGAGAGAGAGAGAGAGAGAGAGAGAGAGAGAGAGAGAGTGAGAGAGAGGGAGAGAATTGTATTAAACCTAGTCTATCCAATCCGATCGACAAGTGAGTCAATCGTATTCTTTCTCAGCATTGATCTTCCTCTGTGACAGTTTTACATCCAGTCATGGGGTTCATAACATTAGGGTCTGACCCCTGACACCATAGAATGATAAATAGCCTGGAGCCTCAGTTAGAACTACAGGCAGGGGACATTACTAATCAACAATATATAGTTTCACTATGTTTCAGTGCGCCGTCTAGTAAAAACACAAATTCAACTCTGAAACTGTCCCAAATTGCTTAACGGTTGGTTATAAAATGGTCTGAGACTTAATTTGGTTCCATGTGTGGATATCCTAGCCTCTAACTCCAGTAGACATGGCTATCGGGCATGAAATCAACTAGCTGGCAACCAAACTGCTCTACTCCAAACCAAGCATTGATTCCCAGTAGTTGAGCTGTAAACAGACCATGGGAGTGGAACAGTGTAGCCCAGAGGTGTAAACACATGAGCTGTTGAACTTGTTTGAACGCCATTATTCATGAGATGACAGCCGGGAGCCATGGTGACCTGCAGAGAGCCCCACTGCTCTAATGACACACAACACCTGTGAGATGAATCAACCTGGAACAGCAAGACTCATATGTGAATGAACTAAGATTACTGAGGTAAATAACTGAATAAAATCACCACCTTAATGTGGGACAATTTAGGCCTACACTCTAAACGCACTAAGGATTAAGTTAAGCTATGCTCCTTACACAAAAACAATACTGTACTTTGAAGAAATCTTCTCACCTTTTCTATCTCGACTATAAACAATATAACGAGGTCCGAGTGAGATCTTTCCTCTGATCTTAAACCCATTTTCCCCCCCACTATTCAGACAGCACCCCCCCCCCACCCTCCCCCTTTAGCAGCAGAAAAAGCGTAAGCTAGCAACACAAAGCAGGATCTATCCAGGGCTATTCTAGGTCAACTCCAAGCAGAGTTTTTCTCAATTACTGCTCTGACATTTACTGTGTGTTTGAAAAACAACTAGACAGCAGCTGCCATGACATGTTCTAAAAGAGCCCTGGCTGCGGCTGGAATGCCCCTGCTCATTCTCTTTCCACAGAAAGCAGCAGTTAAATGGGCCTGCAAACTCACTTCACTTAAATTAACTCTCCACCTCGACAACTTATGAGGAGAACATTCTCTAAGTAGCATTCTAAAGGCAACCTCTCCTGGCCTCTTCATGCACCAGCTAATGTGTTTAATCAATTGAACTTAGCTGGATAACCATCACTTACATAGGACATCCATTGAAAGCAGCCTTGTGGAGTAGCTGTACTGTAATAATATCATGGAAACGCAGCCTGTTGTTATCCAATAGTACGCCAGCCGGCCCATATTCCCCTCATCCTAATGTGCAAAGGTAGTGGGTATTCTTCATTTTTATTACAGAGTTTGGATCTGATTAACTTGCTATCCAGCAGGAAAGCAGAGACAATGCTGAGTATAGCCAACAGCCATGTTAGAAAATCTTAACACGTACATATGAAACCAGCCAAATGCTAGAACTAATCTAATGCTTCTCTGGGCAATCATGTTAGTTACATCAAAGCCACCTTTCCAGGCATATATTTTTTCCCCCCAAACCTGTTGTCAACAAACATCCTCACCAAGTCACTTCTGCATCTTGTAGCTAAACTGCAATGAGTTACATCACACCAAGTGCAATTTCACCCCACCTTCATTTGTCACTCATGTGAGGTGTAGTAAGAGATGGAGAGTGGAAGGAGGAGAGGACAGTAGGAGGTGGAGAGATAGCAGACAACAAGGCAGCTGGCGCTGGGGGCAGAGAGAGGAAGGCTGGAAGGCAGTGAGCTGTCTGTTGGCCTGAGGGCTCCTCTGTCCTGGTGAGCCTAGTCTCCCCAGTAGGGAACACACTGCTCTACACTGCAGCCTGCCACTGGGACCAGCTGAAGCAAGCAGCAGTCAGGCTGAGCTGCACTGCACACCACTCTCTCTGGGACGCAGCACAAGTCAACTTGAAAAAATGAAAGAATGGGCAAAAAACGGAAGAGTAGACACAAAATCTTCCCATCAGAAACCCGGAGCTGCTCAAAACACGCTGCTCCACATCCCTTTCGCCCTCATTTTCCTGCTTTCACCCTGACTTATCTGTAAACACATTACTATGCTGGAGAATCAAGACAGATCTACTGCCAAACTCTGTACCACTCTGAAAGGTTAAACCATTGTTGTCTATAAATGACATGAGGGTTGGCAGGAGCTAAATCAGACACCCAAGTGGGCACCTGCTCAGGTCATTCATTTAAGGACAAACATTAGTACAAAGAGCCCTGCTCCTAGACTGGGAGAGGGTGTCTGGGGGAGGGCGAAAACCAGAACAGGATCAGGAATGAGAGAAAGACAGTGACATGCCTGGGCTTGTACTGAGCAGTCAGTGAATTCACCCAGGTATAAATGACTGTATAACATTTAGATTTGTTACCTACCCCGGTCTGACAGTCCTATATACACACACGTGTTTCTGGCCCAGTCCCAACCCACCCTGCAATTAGAGGAATTGATTCCTACTTACATATTCCTTGACGTTTTTGGTCTTCACAGCTTTGTAGGAGTAGTAGGCTGGATACAGTGTGCCAAAGACCAGCCTGTGTACAACACAGAAGAGGATTCATGTAGAACAAATGACCACAATACATTATTACACTAAATGAGCGTTGAGTTCTGAGCCAAACCACCATAACCTCCAAGTCGTATAAAGACCACAGTGTTTATGCTGTGGTCCATGTCTTCCAGCGGGTTCCAAGTGTGGCTCCTTCTTGCTATTCTGCCACCGAAACCATTCACAGGACAAAGACTCCCTTTTCTCTCTCTATGAAGACCTTTGAGACTTGTGAGACTTGACAGCACTATTGTAGCTGCACCTTGTAAAACAAGTGTGACAGTGTCCTCACACACAACAGTGTCTGTTGAGCCACTCTCCCTTGCCAGCCAGTCACCATGGCTATTTGCATGTGTGGCCTGCAGACCCAACCAATGTAACAGTGCGTTTACCGATGCAAAAACACTGGGAAAACATCGCCTGCAGAGATCCGGTCATAAGGACTCTGCAGAAGCTTAGCCTCAGAAAAGGCTGCTACATCTGACTGCATGGTTCTGGTGCCCTTGGCAGATGTGATGTAGAGGACACTCCCTGACATTTCAGACTGTAACCAGAGCTCCACCCCTGAGCCAGCCTGGCAGAGTAATTCTGCTCTACCGCAGCACTCAGCAGCTCCACTTTTGAAGTGACCATCTCTCTCCTCTCTCTTTTGCCTTGCAGGCTTCTCAAGCCAAATTTAACTGTGACCCAGTGTTGAACCTCCTCCAACACTGACAGTAGTGCCAATATGGCCTGGTGTAGCATAGGCGGCTCTACAGCTTCCCATTAACCGTCAAGGCAAGGAAAGATAGGGAATGTCTCTACTCAAGCTTGCTCTTACAGCATATCTGTCTGGCTAGCTCCATATCTGAAAAACACAGCATGATAAATCACCTGGTCGGCACAGATTCCTGTGAGTTACAGAACATCATGACGGAACACTTCTGTATGAGACATTGACTAATACACAAGTTTCCCAGAGAGAGAAAGAGAGAGAGCGAGAGAAAGAGCGAGAGAGCGAGAGAGAGAATGGGTAGAGTATTTATACAACGGTGAAACTCTCCCCTAGTTTTGTGCTTCATGGCCTCCATCCAAAGATTCACCTCAGCCAGACAAGAGGCCGCTGTTTATTTTCCTGCTGTTTCCATGGAGACAGCTGAACAGATTGTAGGCAGACCATGGTTGTCTTCCTCTCCCCCCCATGCACACACTCCGATCACTCTCCATCCAACAATGGTCTCTAAGCTACAGTGGACCTCATCCTCACAACAAGGGTGTAACAAGCTGTAATTTGAATGTCTGTACGACTGCTAATCTGGTACTTGTATTAATGGTGGCCTGTTGTCAGGTTAATAACAGGTATTTCTCTGCTCATTTGGCCGCAGAGCTAATCAGCTTTGACTGCCAGAGTCATTTCGCCTCCTCTTCCACCCACAACAATGAACAAAACACTGGCTAGCGTTAATAATAGCATTCAAACTGCACGGTCTTGAGTGACACACCCTTCCAAACCCTGTCCTTCGCGGCTAATTCAAAATGCACTCTTCAGTTTGTAGTATTTGTGCCTTATAGGCACAACACACCTAGACGAGTGAAAGGAAGGCAACCGTGCAGCCACATGATTGACAGCACACCAACGACACTCCAGCAGGAAGACTCCAGTCTGCTCTGGGGGTTTCCCTCATACCAGGAAGTGGAAAGCTCACATGGATAACGCTCCTAGTGACAAAGCTAACCTACTACTTAACTGGCATCAACACTATTCCCCTCACATTATCAATATAATCTGTGAAACATTCTCATGGAAAGCATGTCAGTCTATTGAGACATTTTGTGTTGGGCAGGAAAAAGCGAGGCTTGTCTGAAGGCCAACTTAAGGGCTGTCTGCCCACAGACTGGAAACAGCCAAACAGCAATACACATGAGGGAAAGAAGAATCCACTTGTCAAACCAGCTTTTTTACTGGAACCCAACAATCTCAGCCATGTTCTAACCTCACCTAGAACATGAGCAACAGCAATAGGAACATTGGCCTGCAAACAACGGTTGACGTAACTTGCAACGTTGCAGCATCATAAAAAGCATGGGAGAAAAGGCGTATGTAACTGATCAACTCTAGTTCTTGGGTATATAGATATGGGTACTGTCTGAAGCTCACTGTGTTCCACATCAGCTATTTACTATATATGGTAGAGCAGTTAAGTGGCTTTGCTGCAATATAACTGCAGAGAACAAAAGTCAATGTTCAGGACACAGAAAAGCACTGACGTACAGAGTACAAAATGCACTTCAAACTAATCCAACGGACAGAGACAGACGCATGCGACGATGGTGCATTACATTCTCTGCCACAACAAGATCTGAGTACCAATACTCTGTGACATTCGGAACAGAACTTGATACGGGCGAAGCCTACTCCTGGGTCAAAACATTCAGAACTCTGGTGTGCAGTAAGGATTCAAAACCCAGAAACATGTTTACCTGTTTGTGTCAGAGAAACTAAGTGTCCCTTCCACTGCTCGTGGAAAGCGATGGCTGCACAATAGCCCTCATCTCAAAGAAAACAAGCAGACTGTAGCCTGCAGCCTACTACCTTTCCAGCGTCTGTTCTCCCAGAGAGGGGCATCTCTCCACTAAACCACACATGAGAAGGAAATGAGGGCCCGCCGAGAATGTTCTTAAAACAATTTTCGTGAAAACTAGGGGCCTCTCTGGTCTGTGGCAGCCAAGCAGCTGAAACAATAAAGCCATCCATCGGGCCCTGACATTCTGCTCTAGGTCAACTTTCCTGGTTTCCTGACACAGTACACCTCTGGCTCCTAGCGTGCACACAGGGCTGGGAGCTGAGCCAGATGGGGGAGAGAAGGGCTGCAGGGGAGAATTCTAAAGATCCAGAGATCTGGAGTTCCAAGTTCCAACATCTGGTTTGAGATCAAGACCAGAAGAGAGCCTGATTACTTTTCCCCTTCAGAAAACAGAGGGGCGGGCCGGTCTGGTGGCTTACTGGTTAGGAGTGTGTACCACAGTTTGATTTTGGCCTGGGCCATTTCCTGCATTCCCTCCCTGTCTCTCACGTTTCCTATCTCAAACTGTCACTATCCAGTAACTCATAACAATACCAATATATGTAAATCTGTCTTATGTATCAGCAAGGGAGACACCTTAACAACAGTGATCTGGGAGTGTTAAGCCCGCCCAACAGACAGGTTCTATCTCACCAGTTCAGATAAACTTGTTGTACACTCATCGCTGAAGAATGGGATCTTGTGACTCAGAGTCAAGAAGGTGATTGGAATTACTGTCTATCTTTATTAGCCTTCTCATACTTGATTGTGAGTGGAAAATTTGCTAGAATATCTGTTTACAGACACGTTTCATTATTGCTTGATTAAATTAACCACTTTAATAAAGAGTCCTGGACTCAATCTGTATAAATATATGAGTTATGTTGCTACCAGAATAGGAGCTATTCCTATGGACTATTTCTAAATCCACCTTATGTGGGCTATGGACAGACTGACTGAGTATCGTATTCCAAGCTGAGGTCTTCGTGTTTTTTTACGCTCAATATAAAATATTGGAATCAAATATATCCATCTCTTGTCTCAATAAGGCAGACCATAAAATTGACATCATATTTAATATGATGGGTCGGTATAAGTACTTTGACACGTGAAAACAAGGATATATGGCAAGACCAAAGAGAATCATTACGACAACCACGAAAAATCTCTTCTCTCCTCCCACCTGGTACAGAATTCCCGTCTGTCCGGGCAATTCCAGAACTGTAGCATGCTAAGGGTAGTCGAGTTGTAAGAGTCTACCATCCCATATCCACATAGGTGACTAGTCAGCTGTATTAACTGGCTAAAGTATTCCTATGACACATTACTGATGGATGGGGCCTGCTACTAAAGTTAGCTTTCTACCTCTATAGCTTGATAACTGTATTAGGTTTTTAAAAAAGAGGCTATGATTGCATCTTGCCCAACTAAAAAAAAACACACTGGCCTCTACATTAGCCTAACTAGCTCAATAATAGTGTTTTTAATTGGATATGGTAGTCTAAAAGATAACCCTCTATTGAGCGCATTTCCCTAAAAGGTAAAACGCTGAGCAGCTAGCTAGGCGTATGAAGGAATGTGTGTAACAACTATGGCAGCTAGACAAGACAGCCAAACTTAGCAACAATTTATGCTAGCTAGTGCTAACTAGACAAACAAAGTTAGGACCCAATGTCATCCATTCACGCAAACATCGCCCCCAATCCATTAGCTATCTAGCTACCCAACAGTTAGCTGCAACCCGACTTTATATTTTTTACTGCAAATAGAAAGGTACTACTTACACAACTGTTCTTGAGATCATCCAGGACACCATATTCTTAAGCGTAGACGCGTGAGAGGGAAGACAACCGGGCCCTGGATGTTGAGAGATACACCGGGGCGGTACCGTGGACACCAAGCTAACGTTAGCTAAGAGCTAACATAAACTTCGAGACAGAACTTCGTTAACGTTCTGAGACTAAAAGCAAACTTCGAAGAAACATAATAGCCTTCTCATCGCCGTGAAAGACAACGTCCAGTTATTAAATTTGGTAACGGAGCCATAAAGTAAGGAAAGCGCACAATTAAGTCCTTTGTTTTGTTATTTATTTTATCACCCTCTCAATTCCTCCGGGTCTCTACACCTCTCATCTCTCTCTCTGTTCCTGGCACGCAAAAAAGGTGTTCCAGCAGCTAGTGACGTCAGTGACAAGGCAAACCTCCTGGTCAATGTGATTGGACAGATGCGTTTGTTTACACCAATAACCAACAACTATTGGTTCATATTGGCGTCCCATACGTTAATGCAGCGAACTTTATGTTGCTTTCCCTGATTGGCGAAAAAGCGCTTCGTGGCGAAAATAAACCATTGGGTGAACACAGCGATGAACGATGTGGTTTCTAATTCAAGCGCTGTTGTTGCGAGGAAGTACAGTAAGTATATCCTCATTGGTTAGCAGGCATTGATTTAAAAATAAAGGAATTACAAAGGGTCGGTGCGGAGCAGTGCAGTACAGAACTAACAGAGAAGTCACAACAACATCATGAAGTTTTGATACATCAACATTACCCCAAACAGACGGTGTTGATTGTCAATTCAATGTCAGTCAATCGTGCTGCTGTGCACTGAAATGTCTAAGGCTAACAGAATATTTACGATATTTGTGTGGCTGCATCAGTGTGTCAAAGGGATAAAGTATTAAATGCTACACAAATAGATAGACACAATACCCTATGTCTAGCTTCAAATTAGTCAATAATTCACACCATTATTGTTTTCAAGTTGTATTTGTCCCCTGCTTGAAGCAATATCAGAAATACTCAAGATTGCCATATGCACGATCATATACCTTTGTCGTTGTCTCTCCCATTGCAATCACAGGTGTCCAAAGAGGTTTGAAATTGGTGGTATTGAATAAAGAGCTAAGATAGCGGTCGCCTTTAGCTGCCTGCCTGTAGCACATCTCGTGTTTGACTCTGGTTCTTTAGTGCTCTCTGGAGAACGTATTCATGACCAGTCACGGCTTAACAACCGTCTCAGGAGCACAGTGATTTGTGATTCTATCAGCAGCGGGATATCTTTCTCCATCTCCCGCTCTGACCCGAAAGTGACATGGAGCTGATTGCCTCCAGTGTACCTGCTTTAAATGGCAGAGCACAGCACTGACAGCACCCGCTCTGCTTAATAGTCAGCACAGCACACCAAACACAGCCCATAAGGTCTGTCTGAGATAAGCGATAGAGCCGCCGGTGAACAAACCCATGTAGCCTGCTTGCCGCGAAAAATGTATGCAATATTTATAGTTATATTATTATTGGGAATTACAAACAATTATATAAAAAAAACAATACTTTTTGCGTTAAAGCCTATCTGAATCTGTTCTCTCTGGACCATGTACAAAACAATTTACATTGCTATGAGTCTTGATTTATTTATTTTTAAATTTCAACAGTGATGTCATTGATAATTGAAACACAGTATAATATATTTTTGTCTGTTTACACCACTGTAACATAGTTGTGTAAGGGTGTTTGATTTGCGTTGAATGCATTGATATTTATCAGAACGACAGATGATATGGTATATTATGGTATTTTTTACAAACTGTAATCATCCTATTTTTTGAGACACTATAAATGTTTTCATTTCCTATTACAGTGTTTTTGTCAGAGCACTACTTGACAGTGGGAAAGTCAACGAAGAGGTTTGTGTCTGGCGGATGGAGAAGTCTGCTGCTGCGGTTTTCACGGTTGCATGCCTTGGGAAGCGGAGGGACACACATTGTACGATTGCAGTGATGTGCTCCTATGTTCGTTTTCCACTGAGCAAAAGGGTGACTATTTGCGGGTGGAGACTGCTAGAAATTTAAATCCCCCGGGTTGCGCTCGACACTTTGAAGGCGAATTATAGTCTTTTTTATTTCTTTCTGTAGTGGATTCTTTAGTGCAGTTACATGTAGTAAATGTCACCTCGATAGGGCGTCGGTGTTGAAGTTTTTGAGGGGGTTTTCACTCTCAGCGAATGGCCATGGCGGTGGAAGCGCGGCCAGAGCTGGTTGGGAAGCGGTTCCTGTGTGTCAGCGGAGAGGACCCGCTGAAGCTCGGGGATATCGGGCGCTGGGGATGGCGAGCCGGAGTCGTCCGCGCTGTCACCCACCGCGACAATGACAATACTGATCTAACGGTAAATTTACAATGATTTGTTTTTACACATTTTGTGGACAATGATATGCTGCGAAAACAGAAATATGGCTGGCATCTAAACGAGAGCAAGTAATATTTAATCGTTTATCCTTACCAACTTGCATCAATAATGTACATTTGTGTTTTTCGTCTACTGTAGTGTAGTAATAAATACCGAGAGTAGATTATTGAGTGTGTAGATATTATTGACTCTCGAGCCATAGAACTCCCTTGTGAGTGAGCCTCTGCCTGTAGGGGGGTCGTTGGCTCGAGCAGACTTGTCAGCTCAGCAGTGTCACTACACGAGCAAATGAGGTCTGTCTACTGGAATTCAATAAAACAGCGTTGTATGTCTTATATATACATACAAGTAAAATATAATTTTTCTGCTCTGGACTCAATACCACCTATGCTACTGTTCAGAATCCGACAGGACAAATGAATGGCAATAAACTGCTGTATAGTCGCCGTAAGAGAGTTTGTACATTTACAAGAGCAGCCCATTTAGTTAGATATAGTTGCCTTCAGTTACAGTTGATTGACTAGCCTACAGTAAAGGATTTAAGATTAGAAAGCCTAATTATGTCACCCCGCCACCAGTCCTTTGTAGTAGCCGTATAATGCCAAGAGCATTACAATGTGTCACAGAGTTCGCACAGAATAATTCATGCCGTTCCTATACTCGCCCTTTAAAAAATATAGTTCAGTCCCTATGTGTCGATAACTCCGACCGCTCCCTGTGCTTTACCAAATATATCCAACAAAAAGGGCTAAGCACGGGGAACAAGGAATAAACAGTGCAATCACCATAGGCGACTTGTATTCAAGCCAAACTTGTATATAATAGGGTGAGACCGACATTACTGTCTATACTGTGCTATATAGATAGAGGACTCATGAAATCAGGGGTCGTCATGTCCTGTCACTCTGGCATTCTTTCACCTTCAGTGTTTAGAAGTGCAAACAGGCAGCAGATCCCACAGTGGGGTCAAAACTGCAGGCCTCATCTGTATTCTGATGAATGGAGATCAGCCTGGTCTGGCTGGACCCTGCCATTGTCCTCAGCAGTCAGTGTGTACTGTAATGCTGCTGCTGGTTTGTTGTCAGTGATGTGGCCTGGGGTCACCAACTGGAGAGCTGATGCTAGTGCTGAGGGCTGATCAGCACAAAGCGGCCATAGGGAGAATGTTCCACCACAGTGAGGTGAACAGCCTCGGCCACCCCTGCTGCTGCTCCTGCTCAGACCAGGAGTCTGGAAACTGTGTGTGTGTATGCGTGTGCTTGTTTGTATTTGTGTGAGTGTGTGAGTGTGTGTGTGTGTCAGACAGAGAATAGCACCACGGTCCAGAGTACAAGTCAAAGGAAAAATAACTATGCATGAGACAAAGCCTTTTTTCAATTAAATGTAAATCTTTAGGATTGCAACGCTCCGCTTTTGCCATACTGACTCAGTACTCAATGTAGAAATAGTTTGCAATAGTGTAAATATTAGGCTAGCCTGCCACATTACCATACACATGCATTGCATTCTACTAGACTCCTTCCACTGTTTCAGTGGTACGAGTGTTGTGTTTAGTAGGGAACCTGGAGGTGTAATGTGATCTAGTGGGGCTGGGATCCGGTGGGCTGTCTCCAGCACCCCTCCCCCACTGCACCACAACATAAGGCATGGCTGAGGTCTGCTGGAACATTAGCCTCCTGTCTGAGCTGATCACAGGGGAGGACGACCGGCAGGCAGGGGGCCATGACAGGAGATTGGACTCTGTTCTGCTGGTGACTCACTGCCATTCATATTTACGATAACACACCAGTTTATTTGAGGTGGTCTTCATAACTGTGCCAGTTGATCATCAGATAGTCCCTATCTGACTCATGCAAATCAGCCTACTAACCAAATACTTGATTTCAATAGTGAAACACTGACACATTAATCCTTGCCGTTGAAGGAGGTCTATGATGTGGTTACGTTGCCCAGATTTATCTGTGTACTTGACCAATTAGCCTCGCTGTCCATGATCTCTTCTCAGTTCTCTCGCGGTGTGATTCGCTGGAAAGGTCTTTGATATTCCAAAGACTGAGAGAGATGCTGAGAGAAAAGAGGGGAGGGCTGTGGAGATGTAGGTTGTTGGGTTTGAGAGATAAAGGGAGATACTGCGTTCTAGAGAGAAACCAAGAGAGAGCAGTAGCCATGAACTCTCTCATTAGAGCGAGCTGTGGCAGCCTCTGTGAGCCTTGGCCAGCCTGACTGACAGCAGCGAGAGTGTGGGTCTTTCACCAATGGCTGGACAGCATCCCATAGCAACAGCGGCTTAGCCACGTGAATGACAGTTCCTCTGAGTTCACTTGCTCCCAACATTTTAACTGCTTCATCTCCACAGTACTGGATCAGCAGCTCATAGCTTGCCACCAGCATTGTGGAAGTACCTACTATGGGCTTCATTCTGGCACTGTGCATGAGAATGAATATGGAGTCTGCCATTTTCATTGTGCATTACTTCATTCTGTAGTTGGACCTGCTAGAAAATTCTTTCATTATTTTGCGTAATCAGCAGTCTTTGAAAAACAGTTTTTTTTTTTGTTCCTTGTTTTGTTATGTGCAGGTCAGACAGCAAATGGTCAGTCTGCAATAAAAGCCCCAGCCCCCTTGCCTTCTCCCATGGCCTGTTAGCCCCCAGGCCCATTAGCCCCCCAGACATCCAATCTTCCAACCTCAAACCCTACAGCCCCCCTAACCCCCCGCTCCTCAGCCAGTCCTCCCCAGCCCTGTGCTTTTGTACTGATTCCGACCGTGCTTTGGTTGAATAGGGCCTAGCTAAGTAAAACCAGATGGCCCAAGTTTAGACTGAACCGTATATTCCTTTTTTCACTGCATACTTTCACAAATCAAATAAATGGACTGTTACTCTGAAGGGCTCCACTCAAAATGTTTTGGCAGCAATATGAAAACCATTTTTTTTTTTGCTTAGTCGTTTTTCTCTGAGGTGGCAGAGGTGGTATTTGACGAGCCTTGCTGGAATGCTGTTGCTCTAATTAAACCGGCCCAAACAAGTCACCTCTTGTTACCTTATAAAGGTACTTTAGGTTTGTTTGTGTAGTCAGATTGGCTACTTCTGCTCAATGACAGTGTGTGTGTGTGTGTGTGTGTAATGGTAAATAGATCTGAATGACAGTAGTGCAAATATGTGTAACATCATCCACTGGAAAGCATATATATGGACATGGTCATTCAAACATACTTTAGTATGACTTTGAGACATTTACTCATCTGTCCTAGTAGGAAATACTGCAATAGCTCATCTTCCTGAAGCCAAGTTTGTGAAATAGTAGAAAGTAACCGATGTGTCAACCAGACCTCATCCTGTTGCCTGTGTGTGCGTGTGTGTGTGTGTGCAGGCCTGTGTGTGTACGTCTCTGCTTGTGTGTGTGTGTGTTTACGTCTGTGTGTGTGTGTGTATGTGTGTTAGACTGCATTGTTTCCCTGCTGCTCAGGCGTGCTGTGTAGAAAAGGCACATCTGGATAACAAATGAGAGTAAAGGGCTTGTTTTGTCTCCTAGCTTGTTGTTAGGGTTCTCTAGCAGTGTGGCAGGATCTGAAAGAGACTCCAGTATGCCCGCGTTTATTTACTTTTGTTGTGCCTGAGGCGAAAGATGGCAACACCCACATGGAGAGAGAGATAGGTAGGGAAAGAGGGAGGAAAAGAGAGAGAGGGGGGAGAGAGCGAGAGGGGAAAGAGAGAGTGGGAGGTAAAGAAAGAGAGATAGAGAGGAAAGAAAGAGAGGGGGAGGTAAAGAGAGAGAGAGGAAAGAAAGAGAGAGAGGAAAGAGAGAGAGACGACAGAGAGAGAGAGAAAGAGAGAGGAAGGGAGTAAAGGAAAGAGAGGAACAGTGTGACACACCTTGTAAGAGGATATTGACAGAAGGGCTTTTGATGCCTTGAAGCTCAAACTGGTTTTTACACTCTGACAGTCGTATACACACACACACACACCTTTCATTGAGGTGTGGTAGAAATGTGGCATGTGGCGTAAAGACCCTTGCTTGGAGGGAAAAGCCACAAACATGCCTTATGGACATGCAGTAAGTCACTATGGATGAGCATGAGACAATGGATGCAGACTGTACTTGTTGAATTCTGTGTTGATGTCTTCAACACAGAATCGGTGTGGTCCAGGCAGGAGTGTATTGAGACACGCTGCATTTGTGTGTTTACTTTGCATGGGAACTGAAGCAAATCCATCTGTAGTGGCAAAATAAATGTCCTTTATTCAAATGCAGTGGACAGTATTCCAGATGTGTGTGTATGTGTGTGCGGGGGTCAGTGGTTGTGTGTATAAATATGCAGTTTAGGGATTACAGTGGGGGTTGCCTGCCTGTCTTCTCATGTGATCCCCCTGCATCTGTCCTATGCTGAGGATTACCAGTTGATGCATGGAGTACAAAGTACGTGTTGACACTGCAGCAGCAGCAGCAGCAGCCATTCGACAGGAGAGGCCACCAGGCTTGGGAAGGCTGCCCTTCCTCACACAAACCTACAATGTCTGTCATTCATGCTGCTTTTGAAAATGATCAGCCTGCTGTAAATGTTGTTGAGGAACTTGGGGGGATGTGGGAGGGGTGGCTGCCCTGTAGTGGGGAGGGGTGGGGGGGCTGCCCTGTACTGTGTAGTGGGGAGGGGGCGGGTGGTACTTCACAGAACTATTCTGTACTGTAACACCAGTGTCTGTCCTGAATTAAGGGCAAGGTTCCTTTTCTTTTTCCTCTGTGTGTGTGTGCGCATGTGTGTATGTGTGTGTTGAAACAGTATTCTTTGTTTGGACCTTCTGGTGGAACTGGGATGGTTGTGAGTGTGTTCTATGGGATTCATTGATTGGTTCCATCCAGTGGAAATGTGACCTTTAGCAGATGTTTGAGCGTGAGCCAAAGCCCAGCGTGATCCACTCTGCAGACAGCTTTCTCCTTGTTATGTCCAAGGAGGGGGAAGAGAGACATGAAGGCAGGGAGGATAAGGAAGAGACATTCACACAGAGAGAGAGTCTGTGAAGGGGGGATAGGATGAGAGAGAGAGGTTGAGGAAGAGAAAGAAGGAAGAGTGGTGGTAAAAAGAGACAGACACAGAGAGGGAGAGAGAGAGAGACAGACAGAGAGACAGACAGAGAGACAGACAGAGAGACAGACAGA
Organism: Plecoglossus altivelis; assembly: GCA_036571765.1. Lineage (NCBI taxonomy): Eukaryota > Metazoa > Chordata > Actinopteri > Osmeriformes > Plecoglossidae > Plecoglossus > Plecoglossus altivelis. The sequence continues at coordinate 9,526,297 of BROE01000007.1, forward strand.
GAGACAGACAGAGAGACAGACAGAGAGAGAGACAGAGAGAGGAAAAGACACACATGAGGTTAAAGCGAACCACTGATGTTTCCAAGTAAGCGTATGTCCCATTTGATCATGTTACTGTGTATTAGAGTGCTGCCCACTCACCATATGAAGAGCTGGGTGCTTGTTCCTTGTCCGTCTTGTCTGTGGAAGCAGTAGGCTCTGCTTGGCCTCACCGCCAACAGGGCTGGTTGGGAGAGCGTGTTGGGTAGACTGGGCCTCTCATGAGTTCACATGATCCAGGCCTGGATCTGGAAGTGCTCAGTTGGGATCACTAGAGGCTATCTGCAGGTCCGTTGTGAATGTTTGAGGCAGTGCTTTCCAGTAAGGCTGCGACTGCGAGGCTCCCGGCCTTCCTCCAACACTGCGTTGCACCAGCCTGTAGTATTTCACACCTTCTAGGCAGATTTATCATGAAGGCTGGGGCCTGGTTTTAAAAAGCGGGACAGGTTGGGTGGCAGGACAGCAGCATTATAGAGCTGCCGGTCATCTCCCTCCTCTCTGCGACATTCCCACGTGTTCCAGAAGCCAAGACAAATCGTTCTTTTGAACGTAATCTCAGAGTCAGACGCCACACTATAATCTGGAAACAGGACAAATGAACTGACCTGTATAAACAAACCCATCTGCGGTTTTATTGGTTGAAATACAGCAAGTCAAGAATGGAAGAATTTCATGTTGCAACTGTGAGCTGATGTTTGAAGTGGACAGTTACCGGAAGAGGAAACAACCACTGCTGTGCAGGAAGTGTGGTTGGACTAGCTCAGTGTGGCATGGAGAACCCAGGAGAGAGATGGAGAGGAGAGATGTTGGGGAGAGTCATCTGGGAGGACAAGAGAGATGATGGGAAGAGCTATCTAGGGGGAGAGGAGAGATGATGGGAAGAGCTATCTAAGGGGAGAGGAGAGATGATGGGGATAAGAGATGAGAAGGTCAGTGGGGCTGGAGCAGAGGAGGAGAGGTTGAGGCGAAGGAGCAGAAAGGCCGTTTCTGCGGGGTCAGTTCGACATCCTGAATGAGCCGCTGAGCTCATCTGGAGACGTGTTTGTGTTAGCTCCAGCCAGTCGTCTCTCCTTCCACCTCCTTCCTCCAGGCCGGGCTGGGGCCACAGCTCTCTCCTGGGAGACTGAATCTGTTCCTGGATCTGCGGGATGTCAGGGAGAGAGACAGAGGTGTAGCAGTCTGGTCAACACAGTGTACAGACATATAGTTTTATAGTTCTGCTGTCTCTATGGCCCTTCCTGATAGGCTGAGACATTGGGCCGCTGGGAGATGGAGTCCTGTTCTCTTTACTAACACCTCTACTTTTAACGCTGCAACTACCACTTAAGCTGTTGAGGACAAACACTGAATAAGAAAAGCCTTTGGCTACTTAAATGCAGGCTGAGGCAATGGTACATTTCAAGAGCTTCTCTAATCTTGAATTAATTACCTTTTGATTGAATTGAAATGGAATTGCCTCCACCCTGGTACAGTAGGTCCAATCCACTGGCGCCCAGGCATAGCTTCTGGTGAGTGCTGCTGGGTGGGCCTGTGCTGGGGCCTGGGACAGTGGGTGTGTACTTCTCTCCTCAGCCCCCCACTTCTCCTGCAGGCGTGGGAGAGAGGTGCCTCCCTGGCCTGCTTGTAATTTCGGTCCTCTGCAGGGAGCCCTGCTGGGGTTCACGCAGGGCGCAGGGAGGGGGTCAGCCTGCCAAACAGCCTCCCCTCCTCTGCTGTGCTGTGCTCTGCTGCAGTCTCACAGGCTGGCTGTAGCTCACCAGTGTTCCCCAGGGCCTCCTCCTCCTCCTCCTCCTCCTCCTCTCCACCCACTCGCTTCCCACCTCTCAGTTAGCTAGCTCGCTCCCCCCCTGGATAGCTGGCTGGATGAGGGATGTTTTCCTCTCTATTCTCACGCACACACACACACACACACACACACATACACACATGCATACTCTGTCTTACTCATACACACATACTATCTCACAACTCACTCTCTTTCTCCTCCCCCCTTACCTTGCCCCATCCTCCTCCTCCTCCTCCCTCCTCCAACATGACCCCGGGGTCTTCAGCTTCAGCTTCCTGTGTTTCCCTCCCTCCAGTGGAGATCCACCCTCCTTATGTTCCACAGCTCCTTCTGTCCTGTCCTGTCCTGTTTTTCCTTTCTTTTTTTTTACCAGGATATTGGTGAATGAATCCAAGGAAATCCCTGTTACACTGCTCCTAAAGTCCCTTTAAGGTTTGACATCTAAGACTACCTGCAGATGGTTTGTCACTATGTCCTTTATTAAAATGCATTTTATTAATTGAACTATAATACCAAAGCGTTGCTTATGGCTCTGGAAGATCTTTCTTCCAGTTGTCTAGGGCCTTTTCCAAGTTGATTGCCTCGCTGATAAGTTCATTTATGCGTTATATAACGGTGCTGTGCTGTGCTGTGCTGTGCTGTGCTGTGCTGTGCTGTGCTGTGCAGCGCAGTGCAGTGCAGTGCAGGCAGGCAGGCAGGCAGGAGTGGAGCTATGTGAACCCAGGAAACATGCAATCTGAAACCCTCGGAATTCTAGCCGGCGTGCTGGAGCAGGAGGAACAGACACGTGAGGCTGGGGCTAACCTCAGACTCTCCTCCTTTCAGAGGAAAGGAGTGGAGGAGAGGGGAGAAGAGGAGGGGGGCAAAGCACGAGAGGGGTGTGCGTGTGCGTGTGCGTGTGTGCTGGGAGGTAGTTGAAATCAGCTAGTTGAAATTAATATGAATACGACGTCCGACAGGAATATGACTCCTGGTATTTTCATGGGATCTGAAAACAAGATTTCATTCCAAACGTGCGTTTTCACCCCTTGTCCCTAAACTACCTCTAGAATTCCAAGAGGTAGCAGGTAGCCTAGTTCAAATCAAAATCCATTTTCTGCTCAATCTGAATGATCAGGGTTCAAACAGGGCAAAGTTCAAATCTGTGTTTGTGTCAACAGCCTTGTGGAGCTAGGTCAAAATGACTTGAACTGTTTACCATGAAATGCTGTTCCCAGACCAGATGACAAACATGCTTCAATCTCTAGGTGGGATCTCCTTATGGCACTTCATCAGCCTTTTGTTTGTGTGTGTGTGAGGTGGAAATGAAGTTTCCATCCTGAATGAGCGCAGTTGTTTGTGTTTGCTGTAGTTTGGCCTTGAGCCCTTAGAAAAGGGAGTGAGGGGGAGAGAAAGAGAGGGAGAAAGACAGAGAGGGGGAGAGACAGAGAGGAGAGAAAGAGAGAAAGAAAAGGGAAGAGAAAGGGAGTGAAGGACTGAGGTCTGGCTTCCATTAAAAGGCTGAAAAATCATGCAGTGTTTCTCCCCTGGCGTTCAAACATGGGGATCTGAGTGACTTTCAGATGGTCTTGTCAGCTCTCCGATGGCTTGTTTATGGATTAACATGTCTGCGTGTGTGTTTGTATGTGCGTGTGTGTGTGTGTGTGTGTGTGTGTGTGTCTGTTTATTTAGGGTGTGCCATTGACAGCTTTCAAACTGCCAGTTTGCCTCCAATAAACCCCAGGTATGTTGTGTATGCCTCAGGGGTTACAGCAGGTCAGTTTCCCTGACTTGGCAAAATGGCGACATGCCTGTTTAGGTGAGCCATCGACAGATGAGTTTGTTTATTTCTCCTTCAGAGGCACTCTGCTCTGCCTTTCCTGCTCTCTGACATCTGCAGGAACAAGCTGCATGGGACACAAATACCCCACATCCCACAGTTTTAATGAATGTGTTGAGTTGGCACAGCAAACAGGAGCTGGAACATGAATAGAATGTTCTCCTAGTTGAAGAAGGTAGGACCTGGGGTCAGTATTGCTAATTAAACTGCACTTCAGCATCCTGACTAGGCCTAACTGATGAACAGATATAATTATGCTGAAGAACACAGGCGTGATTGCTTTTATATTGTTGGGTTTTGGCCAGATTAGACGACAGATCCTGTGAAACCTTCAGGCTACATGGAATCTTTGTAAGTTGAAGTGGTGACCACGAGACCTAGGTAGTGGACTCTGCTTGACAGAGCAGAGACTAAGACAACAAGTAATGATGCACAACTACGGAATCTGTTTTTCCTGATGTCAGACACCCGCCTTAGTGTGAATCCTAATACTTCATATTGGATGTGTTTGTTTCAGTAAAGCCCTGAAGTTTTTTCTCTCCCTTCTATGTTTGGGTTTCTCCTGGGAAGGTGTATTTGGTGCTTCTGAAGTGTAATTTCCCAGAAAGCCCTTGGTCTTCCTAAAACAACCATCACATGCAGTCTGAGTGGCTAGTCCAGGATAAGCATCTGTCTGCCACCAGACATCTCTTTCCTGCTGACGCTTCTGTAACGCTGCAACCCTTCACCAACGCTGCAACCCTTCACCAACGCTGCAACCCTTCACCAACGCTGGAACCCTTCACCAACGCTGCAACCCTTCACCAACGCTGCAACCCTTCACCAACGCTGGAACCCTTCTCTAACGCTGCAACCCTTCTGCACTGTCCAGCAAACAGAGACCAGAGACAGGAGAGAGAGGTTTCACAGGAGATATCTGTGAAAAGTACAGGTTGCCTTTACTGTTCACAGCTGAAAGACATAAAGTCCTCGCAGCAACAGGACAAACAACAACAACAACAGCAACAAAAAACCCGAAAGAGGGAGAGAAGAGATTGGAGGATCGGTGGTGGGGGAGGGGCCGGCTACAGCAGAGCTCCCCCTCAGTGAGAGGTCACAGTATGTCATGTCATGGTGTCAGCTGCTCTGGGATTGGCCGGAGCATGAAGTATGACAGGGGAGGAGCTGCGTCTAATCGGGGGCGGGGGAGACTTGCATGAATGGATGGACATCCACGCATTCAAGATCCCAGTTGTTTTCTTCTCAGTCAATTGTGTTGGTTGCGTCTGTGTTCCAGATGTGTTGCGTGGCCTCTTGATGGTGGCTGCGTCAGCTGGGGACTGATCCTGGAATACAGCCTCTCTTGTGTTCCACTGGTGACTCGCACTTCTGCGTTTACTACTTTCCCAGACTTCCTGTTATGAATGATGCACAGTGCGAGATTGAAAGCATTGACCTTTTGGAAAAGTAGTAGTAGTTCATTTATCTTGTGGGGGGTTGGGGTTAAGAAAGAGGCAGAGAGAGAGATAAAGAGAGAGAGAGAGAGAAATGAGTGCACATGTGGCACTAATGCACAGTTGAATGGCAGTGCTATTTAGATGTGCCATTGGACAGATGTCTGCTAGAAATGTAACGACTCGATCCCTCTCTGGAGCTCTGCTGTCTCTCTGTGTCTTTGTCTCTCTTCCTTCTCCGTTCTCTCTCTCTCTCTCGCTCTCTCTCTCTCTTGCGCTCTTTCCTGTCACTGTGTTCCAGCCTGCCTGGTTAGATAACTGTTTGAATGGGCAATTGCACAGGAATGTGGCTGACCTGCTTCTAGCTTTGTGTCATTCAAGGTCTGCACTCCCAGTCTCTGCTGTCTTCTCTAACTCGGCCTTCTCTAAGTCTGCCTTCAGAGACGGGCTGTTAGTGACTCAGCCAGAAGAATGGCATGTCTCCATTGCTCATGATTATAGCTCCGGTTAATTTTTGTCAGCTTGTAAGTGTGACCCTTAATGTGAGGTGCTCTGACAGAGTTGTTCTTCGAATCAGGGGCGCAGACACAGAGACGGTCATGTAGCTGTGATGTGTGGGATTCCAACACCTTGGAGAATTCCACAGCCTAATCCAATTTGCTCAGCAAAAAAAGGGGATTCTGACTGGGTGTGTGTGCAGCCTGCTTACCTGTGTGTGTGTGTGTGTGTGTGTGTGTGTGTGTGTGTGTTTGTGTTCAGATAGAACTGACAGTCAGTCTGTGAGGCTAATAGCATTACAGTGCAGCTAGGAGCCTAAAATCGGAGTCCAACATATGTCGCTGCTGTTTGCCTCCCTCCCCCCAATCACCTCTCCCCCCCTCTCCCCCATGTGTCTCTCTCACTCTCTCTGTCTCTCTCTCTCTGGTGTCACAGAGCTGCCTTGTCACACTCTGGCTGGCTGGCACTTATTGCTAGTTGGACTGTGTGGCAGTGAATTACAGGACAGCTCTGCACCTCATGCAGACAGCTCATATTCCAGGACTCGATACAGCTTCACCCTGTTGTTATTGGACAGCGTACTATTCTTAATGTTCTAGTCCATCCCTTTCTCTGCTGTTCCCTGCTGCTGTACTATTCAAGCCTGGGCTGTCCTGATGAGCCCTCTTTATAGTCTGCCTGTTACAGTAGTCTTCCTAAGGGGGGTAGGTGTGCAGTGCACTGAAGCAGTCAGCTGAGCTGAAATATGACCTTGTCTCTCATAGAGCTGTGAATAATTGATCACAGGCTGTAAAGATAGGCAGTGCACTGGCGCACACACACAAACACAAGAAACACACTCACTTCAAAGGCCTGAATGGTGGGACGATGTATTTCATAATCCCTAAACTTAACAATATGAGACATAGTGGTTTCTTATATGTTCAGCAATCGACTTTATTAATCAGTGGGAGATGTTGTTGTTTTTTTGGGAGATGCACATCTGTCAAACATTTTGTCCTGTGTTTGAGTTCACTTTCTAATGTTCTGTGTGTGTTTCCAGTCCAAGCTCATAGCTGTGGTTGCGCAAGTCTTGGCTTTACAGAGAAGGACTGAAAGTTCTTGATACACAAGCCAAGCAGCCCAGGCAGAGACTAGCCCTGCCCAGCCCAGCCCAGGCAGAGACAAGCCCAGCCCAGGAAGAGACTAGCCCAGGCCAGCCCAGGCAGAGACTAGACTTGCCCAGCCTAGCTCAGCCCAGACAGAGACTAGCCCAGCCCAGCTCAGCCCGGGCAGAGACTAGCCCAGGCCAGCCCAGGCAGAGACTAGCCCAGCCCAGCTCAGGCAGAGACTAGCCCAGCCCAGGCAGAGACCAGCCCAGCCCAGCCCAGACAGAGACTAGCCCAGGCCAGCCCAGGCAGAGACCAGCCCAGCCCAGCCCAGACAGAGACTAGCCCAGCTCAGGCAGAGACCAGCCCAGCCCAGCCCAGACAGAGACTAGCCCAGCTCAGGCAGAGACTAACCCAGCCCAGCCCAGGCAGAGACTAGCCCATGGAGAGACTTACCCAGCCTAGGCAGAGACTAGCCCAGGCAGAGACTAGTACAGCCCAGCCCAGGCAGAGACTAGCCCAGCCCCGGTAGAGATTTGCCCAGCCCAGGCAGAGACTAGCCCAGCCCAGGCAGAGACTAAAGTACTAAAGAGAACATGCAGTGCTAATGCAACAGGAGCAGGGCTTCATGAGACACAAGTGAGAGGTAGAGGGAGATACAGAGAGCGGGAGAGACACTCAGTCTGCTGCAAAGGAGGAGGAGGAGAAAGCAGCAAAATGGTTTATTAAACATGCTTCAATGAACGGTGCCGTGTAGTGGAAATGGGAACTAGATGTAAGTGGGAATTAGGCCTACAGTCCTTTTTGCTAGAATGAATTCTGTGCTAAAAGTCTTGGGCTGGTGTGTGTGTGTGTGTGTGTGTGTGTGTGTGTGTGTGTGTGTGTGTGTGTGTGTGTGTGTGTGTGTTTGTGGTGGAGGAGGGGAAGGGCATAACCTTCGAACTGTACAACTTGTCCAAACATCTGAAGAGGCAAAGCTGGAAGGTGGGAATTCAGATGGGTTCCCCGACTCAGCAACAAGGCAGCGCGGGGGAGAGAGGAGGGCTGGGATTTGAGGTTAATGACAGCAGTCAGAGTTGTCAGAACTCGACATGAGGATGTTCTACATACACATGTAGCCCCACTGTGTGAACCCTGCCTGCCTGACAGCAAGCGAAACCATCCGCTCCAGGAGGGTCCATCTGGTTTATCCTAACATGAGCAGCATTCAGGCCTTCACAGCCCTGCTGCTCCTCCACCCCCGCTGCTCCTCCACCCCCGCTGCTCCTCCACCCCTGCTGCTCCTCCACCCCTGCCGCTCCTCCACCCCCGCTGCTCCTCCACCCCTGCTGCTCCCCCACCCCTGCCTGTGGGTCTAGACTGCTGTCTCCCCTCACAGACGTTCCCAGTCACCACCCATCCAGCTTTGCTCTGCACCGCCCCTAGACCAAGTGCTTCACCAGCGTGGCCGGGTACGGTGGCGTGACGTGGATCGGTGTGGCGTGCTCACAGCCCCACTAACCCAGAGCAGGCGGAGCAGCCCCGGCTCAGAACATGTGGCTTCTGGGGAACAGAGGAGCTCATTGTTCCTCCTCTAAAGCCCCGTGTGTGGAACATTTTTTACCCTCTCACTACACTGTCAACCCCCATCCCCTCTAAGTCTCTCTCTCTTTCTCGTTCTCTTTTTCCCCTCCGTCTCTCGGTCTGTTTTGAGGCCGAGTCACATGAGTAAATAGAAAGCCTAGTCCTGACAGTGTTCACATGGCAGCTTGGCTCTGGAGAGGAAAGGCAGCTCATGTGATCAGCCTACACATTCTCCTCCACAGTGAGAACTCCCAGGCAGTCTCACATCACCTACACTGGGCCTGTGGGATGCAGGCAGACTCACATCACCTACACTGGGCCTGTGGGATGCAGGCAGACTCACATCACCTACACTGGGCCTGTGGGATGCAGGCAGACTCACATCACCTACACTGGGCCTGTGGGACGCAGGCAGCCTGTTTCTTCTGATTTTATTTGCCTTTTGGAACAAGTACAGGTTATTGGATTTATTGATTCCTGCTCCTATTGACAATCCCATGTGACCTATGTACATCTACAATAAATAATTTAAACCTATAATAAATAATTTGAACCTTTAAGAAATACTAGAAGTCCTAACCTGCATGAGGTACTGTAATTTATGGCAATCCATCTGCTGAGGGGCAGGTCAGTTGAGAGGTTAGGGTCAGGGTTTGTGTCTGTGTGGGGGAAACAATACCTCACAATCTTCTTTGTCTTCTATTAATTCCCCACCTTTTTCTTGCCCTGCTTCATTCATCTGCTGTGTGTGTGTGTTGCATGTGAACACACCGGTCATGGGGGCTGACATCCAGCCCTTCTGTCCTCAGTTCAGACAGGCCGGAGCTATGACAGCCTCTGCCCCCACCCCCTGCTGGCATCCTGGTGAATCCTGATTGGTTAATAACTGTAATCAGACAGGAAGTCTGGCAGTGATAAGAGTGGGTCATTTCCCGCCTTGTCTCTTTACTGCTGCTAATGGGGCATTTTCACTAGCTGTCTTTATAGTGAGTTTGTGGCTGTGTGTGGCTGTGTGTTTTTATGTGTCTTCTAATGTGGAAGTGTGTGTGTGTGTGTGCGTGCGTGCGTGTGTCCATGTGAGTATTCACTCATGTTGGATGAGCACACCACCTGACTCACCTGAGTGTAGGATGACCTCTACCCTGGGTTCCTCCACCCTACTTTATGACCAGGACACTGCAGTTTAGAACAGGTGGAGTTCTAGTCTCTAGTCACTGCATTACGCAACCTCTTATAAGGCCAATTTTTGCTGTCAGGCTGTAATAGGCCATGTGTATTGTTTGGCTAGAATGTTTGGATTTGATTGTTGGGATGTAAACCATGATGGAACTGCAGTCAGCCAGAGGATAAACAACTGTGTTCAAGGGGAGACTTCTGTTTACATAGTTGGCCAAGATTTGATGACATGAACTACAACAGCCAATCGTCTTTCTCTTGAGTTGACTTTGATCTCAGGACACCAAATAAGAAGTACCAGCCCCAGGCTGGAAATGAGAGTGTGTCAGGTAGGGAGACAGCCAGACAAAAGCGAGACAGGTGGACAGGCAGACAGGTAAACAGGAATCCAGTCAGTCAGCCAGTCAGCCAAGCAAGCGGGAGCGAACAGGAGGGATTTTCCCATGCTACGGTGGCTGCCCTAGATTTCACCAAGCGATTGTCTAGATGCAGCGAGCTATTATTAGCATGTTATTGTCATGAGAGGGAAAGAGAGGGAGGAAAGCTGTTATTAAAGGAATAGGTCTCCCCTCTCGTTTGCTTTAATCCTGCCCTAAGTGGAGATGAAGACATTGAAGCCTTGTGTGCAGCAAATGAACTCCTCAAGTGTGTGCTCAAGGACACTGGCTCCTCTTTTCTACATCAGAATCTGGATAAGATGAATGTGTTGAAGGGGTGTCTAAATGAAGGGAGAGATGCATGTGGTTACTCCTGGAAACAGGCACCTTCACCTGGACGTTCTCCCTCCCCCTTCACCTGGGACTGTCTCCAGGATCACCTTCCTCTCCTAGGTCAGCGTTGACTGGTATCGGACCTGGAACCTACACTCAGTCCCACATGCTCCTCCCTGGGTGTGTATGGCTTGATCCACTGCATGTGTGTCTGCTTGGTTTGTGGTGTGTGTGTGGGTGTGCGTGTGGGTGTGTGAGGGTGTGTGTGTGTGTGTAAGGCAGTCTACTCTAGAGAGATGTGATTACATGGGAAGAGGCTCTAATTTGCTCCTCTACTGCAAACTGGAGAGCTTTGCTTGACAGAAACAGACCCAGTATTCTTGGAACTGGCTTGCACCCTCCCCGCAACGCGAACCCCACGCCACCCCCCTCTGCGCAAAACTGCCCTACACATCGTCAGCGTCTCCCACAGGGGAAGAAAGCTGGGACACATCAGCCTGCTTATGGCTGTTTACTCTGCTCTCTCTTCCTCCCTGTCTCTCTCGCTCTTTCTCTCCCTGCCTCTCTCTCTCTCTCTCCCTCGCACACATTCTTTATTCTCTTCTGCTTTTCTCCTTCTTCCTTTTCCTCTCTCTGCCCCCTGTTCCCTCCATCATGCAGCGCAGGAGTGTTCTCGTGTGCCTGTGTTTATGTGTGTGTGTGCAGTCACGGTGTTGTGGCTGACGAGGCTGACCTTGATTGGTAGTAGATGGTTCTTGAAGCTGTCGTAGCCAATTACTTCAGCCTACTGCTCTCTTTCCCCTTCATATTACTGTCGTCTCACTGAGCTTCACAACAAGCCCAGCCGTGGGGACCCGGTTCCCTCTCCACCTCTCCTTTCATTTCCCTCTCTTCCCCCTCCGCACTCTCTCCCTCCATCATCCTGGACGTATGCACAGACACGGATATACGCCTAAAGACTCCAGTTCGATCTGGCACAGCCTCAATTGACCCAAGTCGATTTGTTCAAGATGACGTGAAGAAGTGTCACTGAACGTCCCAGAAGCCTGCGTGACACGTGTCATGTGATGTTTGAGTACTGGGTTCATTACTGGGCTGTTACTGCTGACCGGAGCAGGCCCCCACTCTGCCACCCCCCAGGGCTTCCTAACCAGGCCTGATTGAGCTGCTTTGCCAGTGACCCCTGCCTTTGTTTCCTCCAGTTCTCATTGGAGTCAGCTGGGCAAACACATGATGTCAGAGGACACACGTGGCTGGCCAGGGACCTCCTTTGGACTGGAGGGCTGGAAGGCCACAGGGGTGGGGTGGGGGTGTGTCTGTCTGTGTGCTTGTGTGTGTGTGAGGGTGGTTAGCTCCAGCTGTGATGCTGATAGTCAGCTGTTCAAAATGGTATGGATCTGCGGGATTGGCTTTAATAAGTTGGTATGGATTTCAACAGAGAAATGTCCAGGGGATTTGATGTTTATTAGAAGAACACTTGGTGGTCATGGTTACGACCCTCGGGCATTCTGTTAGGTCTCCTGGCTTCCTGACAGTGTCATCGAGTGGGTTAGAGGAGGTTAGAGCCAGGGTCAGACCAGCTCTGATAGAGCTCATACTATGCTGTGTGAGCAGTTAGAGGCATGTCATGTTTAATAGCAAGGAATAGCCTTGCGATGCAATGTGTGTTGTTTCCCGCATGTGCATGTCTGAAGTATCACTAGGGCTTATATCAAGATATTATATGGATCTGTAGTTGTAGTGGCAGACAGACAGGCTGTAGGGCAGACAGACAGGCTGTAGGGCAGACAGACAGGCTGTGAAGTAGACAGACTGGCTGTGAAGTAGACAGACTGGCTGTAGGTCTGACATACAGGCTGTGTGGTAGACAGACAGGCTGTGTGGTAGACAGACAGGCTGTGAGGTAGACAGACAGGCTTTAAGGCAGATAGACAGGCTGTGAGGCAGACAGAGAAACAGGAGTGGTGGGCTTTTAAAGCTAATCTGTACTCTCTCTGTCAGCTAAGCAGAGA